>CALSFV010000318.1:117500-378783 GCA_943737045.1 Parapristionchus giblindavisi | reverse complement strand
CTCTACTTTCATATATGTTTCACCATTTATTCTTAAGAATATTATTTCCCTAATCTAGAATGATCTCTTCTTAGATGATAAAACTGAATATCAACAAAAAAAAACCAGACCCGACTAGCTTTATGAATCATATCTTTTGTTGTTATTATACTCTTAACTTACAAAGAAATTAGGAGGTACACGTCTTGGACATTTTAAAGAGCCTCAGAAATGAATATGTCATCAAAGCAAATCCGTTTGGGATCCCCCGCACCATTCACAGAATTCTGGTGTAACACATCTTTCCGTGAAGGTAAGACAAGAGGCAGAGCATCGTCTTTGAGAGAATCTATAGACATGCATGTTGTTGTTCTGGCTTTCAAAGTTATGAAAAGCCTCTCACAAGGGAATGCCCTGAAGCCACACTCACCGATCAGGTCCAAATTTTGATCGATCAGGTCCAAAATTAAAAAAAATATTTTTTAAAATTTCAAAGAAGAGCTTTGCAATTTATGATACCGCCAAACCTCATCCCTATATGAGATGTACCTCCAGTAAGAATTTCGACCTGATCGGTGAATGTGGCTTCAGGGCATTTCCTTGTCAGCACTTTGAAAATATGATATTGTTATATTTGACGTTGCGACCGAAGCAAAGGTAGTATCACATCAAAGTTCACATCTCAAAATTTGTATTTAATGTGATTGCAATCCTAGCTATATATTTGAATGAAATCATATAGCAAGTATCATAATATATCTGATATAGATTTACTAATCTAGGACTTATCCCAGTCAATCTTCTCCATAGAAACAACATTATCCTTCCTAATCTGCTATAGTATATCAATATGTACTAGATCTATTTACATCTACCATGAAATACCTTATCTTGGCATAAATTTACTGCCTTTCTCTAATCTTGTATGCCTTGAAAGCAACAGCTTTGAATATCTCATAATACCAAACCCGTCTGGTAACCGCCGCACCCTTACAAGTCATCCTTCTCTAGGGGGCCTCATCCATCATCGCTTTCATCTCTATCGTACAATTTGGTCCTATCCATGTTGTCGGTTCGATCCAAATACGTTTATATGGGGATGTTGTGTAGACTTCGCAAAGAAGGGAGAAGGAGTCCTCTATTTTCTCCCCCCCCCCCAAACCATCACCATCTCTAATGAGTTTTCTCTACTATTCACAACACAACTATCATTCTAAACTCCGCCCATTTTGTCAGATTCGAAGGGGGTCCTTAAAGAACCACTCTCTGAAATATCCATATTGTATGGTATTTCGTCCTTCTCTAGTAATTCTCGGGAAATTTTAAGCGAAGTAGAAACGACTTGGATGTATCCGCGTTTCAGGATTTCTTCAAAGGCTTTAGGCGATATGAGAAACCTCAGAGTATTTCTTGTACAAATTTCATCGTTACTCATTATTTTCTGAACGCTTTATTTACTATTTTGTATTGCTGATACTACCACTGCTATCTGCAGTCATTATCTGCCTTTTCGATTCATTCCTAGTCTCCTTTTGTCTACTCCCTCTCTCTCTCTCTCTCTCTCTCTCTCTCTCTCCCTCTCTCTATCTCTCTCGAATACTCTCTCCTTTCCTAACTTTAGTTTGAATCTTTTGTTGTCGACCGTGACCATGCCCAATAGTAGTCTGCAGCGAAATTTCAATTAAAATTCTCAGTTTTTCTGCAAAATACTTTCCGATATAGCATAGAATATAAATATAGTGCAACGTACGCTATTGTTTGTTTCCTTTCAACATTTGTTCGTTGTCATGCAAATTTCTGTCTCCTTAATTAAATTCGATTTTCCAAAAAAATCACCACCATAAGGGGTAAAAGGGACTTCAAAAGTGGGCGGAGCTAACGGGATAGATGAGATAGATATCCGTATCGTTTGTTCAGCTGTCCATAGTGCATTGATAGAAATGAGCGATCGATTATTTTGTATATGTCAATTCTATTCCTGTATAATGTATTCGTGTTTAGTTAACAGTGCGTAGGTAGTTCATTCTAGCTTAATATCACTGCGCCCACTTTTCTTCCGAAGCATTGCAGAATTGTAGGCAGCATATATTCTAGCTCTCTGAGAGTTGTATTGTGATCTTTCCTAGTTCCACAAGAGGCATCTTTAAAGGAATCAAGTATCGATTGATATTATTCTGATCTACTTTATCATTCTTTACTATCAATAATATTCTCTGATATTGTTGACCATTCTCATATCGTTTGTTGTGATGACTGACTGTTTGTTATTCTCGTTGATTTTTGATTAGACATTGAATTATACTAGGAAGGATGGCATAGTATTCTGTCTTAAGCCATTTTCCATTTTTCTTTCACATGCGAGTGTCCATTGTATTCGAGAGAGTTTCTATGATGTTGAGTGGTCGTTCAAAAAATAAGTGAGGTGAGAGTAGGCTCTTCCTCTGGTTTCTTCACTGATTTTGCCAGATATCATTATGAATAGTGTGTGTGTTATGGAGAGACCTTTTCACGCTGATTATAACGTTGAAATTGTTTGCCCTGCTCCTTCTCTAAACTGAACATGACCATAGCATTCCCAATAAAGTAATGGGTTTTGTCAGTCTCTTTCTTCGGTCCGCTCACTTCCTTTCTTCCTTCTTCTTCTAACTTTTCTCTTTCCCATTTCCTCTCCTTTTTCCACTATTTTTCAGCTTGCGCAACTCAATTCAAGACTCCCTTCCCTTGTTTACTACTCGCTGCACAAAATGCATTCTTTTCTGACCTCTTGGACTGGGGCAGAGGGGAAGAGGAAGAAGAAGAAGGAGAGGGAGAGGGAGAAGAAGAAGGAGAGGGAGAGGAATAGTAGACCCTACTTGTGTGTCCCTCTCTATTCTTCAGTCTACTAGTAGCCTTCTCCGAGACATGTTAAGAGGTAGAAGAAGAGAGAGAGGGAGAAGAAGGAGAGGGAGAGGGGACGTTTATTGTTTGAGAAGGGACTACGAGGTTGGTCAACACAACTGTACATTGTTGAGAAGAAGAGACAAGAGAAGAAGAAGAAGAAGGTTTGGATGATGAGATCGGAAGATTTCCACTTTATAGAGTATATGTATACCATCTCATCGAACTTCCTGTGTACTTTTGACGCTTTATCTTTAGATATCTAGCATCTAGCAAGTTTCATTGGCATTATTGATCGTTGCATTTTCTAACAATAAGCATATAGTCTTAATCTGCTGAGAAATGGCTTTAGAATGAGCAAGAAGTCATCAGTCATCGGCACAATAATACCAACGTCCTTGTGGTGATTACTGTAACAATCTGCTGTACGTGTTTACTGAGATCTAACTTGCAAAGATAAGAAAATTAAGCACGTCAAGTTTCTCAAAAATGAGAAAGTAAACGTTTGAAACTTGAAAAGCGCACCACGAGCTGATTTTACTCTCTGATCTGTCAACGTTCTCTCGTAGACAAAGAGAGAACTTACTCGTAGACAATAAGTTCTCTCGTAGATTTGGGTAGTTAGTTCTAATTGATGATCGAGAAATATTCTCCGCAACATCTTATTGTGAGACCAAAGCATTTCTCTGAATCTGATGAATATTATCACTTTTTTTCTCATCATTGCTTATCATAATTTTGAGAGCTTTTGTTGCATTCATCTCCTGTACCACACACTGTTACTGATTGTCTTGTGTCTCCCCTTCACCTCTTCCCTTGTTTCTCTTCTGTAGAGCACGCAATCCTTTCCCATGTGCTAACAACATAACCTTTATCTTTACTCAACATCCTCTCTATCTCCTTCCCTTCGACTCTTGCCGATGTTTTGTCATTTTGCAACATTAAAAGATATCCTGAAAAATCTTTAAAAAATCTTTTGTTATATATCCAGTCTATTTTTTCCACTCGCATAATATATTTCCAGTTGTATCACATCGCTAAAATTATCAATTGATTCCTTCATGATCAAACGTATTCTTGCGACCTTCTCTTTCGCTACAGTACCTAATGTGTACTTATTCTCAGATGAGACCTCTTATCGTATTGGCTACCGTACTCGTCGGTCTCACTATCGCTTCGAGACCAAAGATCAAGGATATCGATGGACATGTGAGAACTTTTGTATAATCTCTACGCCCTCAGAAAAAAAACCCGGAACTTCTTCGGTTTCTGGCCCAGCCCCCTCGTTCACCCCCCTCTCCCATTTCGATCTTTTCGATCGAATGGAGGGGTCGTCCTCCTCACTGGGAGGACGATGTCCACGGGGGCCAAATGCTCCCCAAGCTCGCCTCAAAATGGGAGAGCTCTGGACTGAACCGGAGAGAAGGAATCGAATGCTTTTATAGGGGAATGAGGGTGATATGAAAATGAAATTAAATTAGGATGAGAGAGCATGGGAAATGTGGAGACAAAACTCTCATTTGATCATTCTATCAATCTTGATGCGGTTGGTTTTACCACAACCGAGAAGATGGTCGATTACTACTCGAAATGATTGCGAGATGAGAGGGGGGGTTAGGGGGGGGGGGGTGTGAGGGGGGGGGGGGTGGCCAGAAACCGAAGAAGTGACAAAAACCCTTGTCTATAAGGGAATTATTCCCTAGAAAAAAATAATCAGAAGGGGAACATAGCTGCGTAACCAGATTCCGAATATTGGATATAAATATTGATCCATTTTAGAAGCTCATTCCATTCGATGAGATCGCTAGTTCATGTGCTGATTCCTACACTGGATACGCTATCATCGATGATAGTCTCGAGAAGTAGCTTCTTTTTAAAATTAAAAAAAATACTATTTTATTTAAATTTAATTATTTTTATTGAATAAGATACATTCTATATGTTGATAGGATAATTGGGATGATTGTTCAAGGTGCGACAACTACACGGCTCTGCAGCTGGGAAGACGCCATGCAGTTGACTATGAGAAGTTCAAGTGCTCACATTTGAGAGGTACGATATAGGGTGTCCCCAATATGACACTAGGTCGGATGGGCACCGTGGAATGAGAATCGACTGGATAAGAACTATTTGTATATATATATGAGAGACAATCGCTAAAGAATATCACGCGTGTCACTGAAGAATCGAGTAAAATCCGGGGGTGTTTGGCATATTTTTTTACCCCCACATATTAATGCATTTTTTGGTAATCCTTAGGGTCCCTAACAAGCTGGCCAGAGCTTTTTTTGCATATCTTCATTTTCAACGTCGAGAGACGACGTCAAACGTTTTTGACGCCGAAATTTGCCGACTTTGGGGCTCTGTATCTCTTCGGGGTGTGATTTTAGTATCGAGTCGTCAACAGAAGAATTACTCGGAATGTTAAGGAGAATGCGCCTACATCATTGGCAGGTCGATATTTTATTTAGTATTTTTGTAAATCGATTTCATTGATTGGTTTAAAACAAAAATCAAGCCGAAGGTTTTTAATAGCTCAATCAACTGACCTCGACGAGAGGATTTCAACGGTATACTGAACGTTTTGTCATGTGGTAGCCTTCGAAAGTTATGAGCATTTCAAGAGTTTTTGATTGAGAAATTCGTGCATTTTCATACACAAACCATCCGGATTAGTTGATTTGCTCATCTATCAACTATCTCAACCACTGGCTGGGTAGTGTAGTGGATAAGATCGCTGGTTACTTTTTGACTATCAGGGGTTCGATCCTCCTTGCCGCACTTTTCTTTTGCTGTTATTGTTTTTGTCGAAATGTTTTCATGTGATTATGAAAACCAGAAAAAAACGAGAATACACTTTAACTTATCAGTATGCGTTAACTTTAATACGATCAGGTAGAGAAGAGTTGTGGATGAGTCGTAGGACTCGGAGCTGGACGATGTCGTTTTCGAGGAAGAGGGAGATGATGAGGAGGACGAGACCGAGGAGATTCTCGGACAACACGAAGATGACTTCTTTAGGATGATAGAGTGCGATAAAATATTCCTGTGAATTCTATGAATTCTTTTGTTTTGTGGTCGTTTGCATTCATGTTGTTTAATATTCATCGATTGGCTATGAATTATGAATTTAATAATGAAAATGAAACCTCCAAAGTTATCAAACATAACTTGGAGATACACTAGAACAACAGTAAAACTTGTTACAATGGGTGAAGTCATCGCACGAGGCAGTAGAGTGGGTAGATCACTGGCCGCGTCACTTTCCTCTCGTGTGATCACATGCCATGAAAATCTTGAAATGCTCATATCTTTCGAAGGCTACCACATAGAAAAACGTTCAGTATACCGTTGAAATCCTCTCGTCGAGGTTAGTTGATTGAGCTATTAAAAACCTTAAAAAGGCTTCGATTTTTGTTTTAAACCAATCAATGAAATCGATTTACAAAAATACTAAATAAAATATCGACCTGCCAATGATGTAGGCGCATTCTCCTTAACATTCCGAGTAATTCTTCTGTTGACGACTCGATACTAAAATCACACCCCGAAGAGATACAGAGCCCCAAAGTCGGCAAATTTCGGCGGCAAAAACGTTTGACGTCGTCTCTCGACGTTGAAAATGAAGCTATGCAAAAAAGCTCTGGCCACCTTGTTAGGGACCCTAAGGACTACCAAAAAATGACCTTTGCTCATTTTCGACTTTTTCAATGTGCCACCGTTAATTCGAACCTTACGCGACACGCGTGATATACACGATATGCAAATAGTTCTCATTCATTCGTTTCACAGCTAATGTCACCAATAACAACGGTATCGTACGAAACACTATTTCGTTTGCCAACGTAACGTGTTGAAGAAAACCTTGCCCATATTTTTTTTTTGTAAAATAATACATGATATAAATATTTCTATTTAAGTAAACGGTGAGATGCGTAACAACAAGTGCGTGTGCAAGAAGATGTACAAGGTAAGTGTCATTTCTGATTATTGATTTAAAAAAAAACTTAATATATATTTAAAATTGAATAACAGGGACCAATCTGCAACGACGGCGAGGGATGCGAGCCTGGTCACTCACTCTTCAAAGGAGTGTATGTTTTTTTTCTTTTTTTCTTCTATATAAATAAGTTAATTGATTTGTATACGGTTGGCATCGCTATTCAAGGTTCAGAAAATCCCCGAGCGTTTTGCATTTTTCGGGGGACATAACGGTTTCATTATTATTCTGTCATCTCTCTCATTGTCAGCCTATTTCAAAAAACATCAAGATAACAATAATTATTATTATTCCTTCGATTATGGTCGAGCATTATTCTACTGATCATTTAGATGTACCCCAAATGCATGCCAACATGAAGGAAAGATGGCTATCGGAACTAAGGGAATGGAATGCATTTGCAATGTGAGTACACAATTAATAATAAAAATTAATTTATTTAATCGATTTCATCTTGGATCTATTAGTTAAATCTTTTGAAAAATCAATTGATAATATATATTGGAATATAATTATTCAGGGTCCAGCAGTTTTCACGATTTTTATCGAAATTGTTGTGAAAAATATCGAAGATGGAATTTCAAAATTTCCTCATGTGATGAGAAATTTTGAAATACTGACTTTGATATTATCTCTGAATCAAAAATAATTGTAGGATCACTGGGACGGTAAATTCTGTGACAGACTCGCCTGTTGGAGACTCACTGTTGCTGGTATTTTTCTTTCTCTTCGTCAAAATATTCATTATGACATTACAAAAAGACATGACAATAAATCTCTGCTTGGAGTAACGAAAAAATGTCAAATTCGTTACTCCAAGCACCAACAGAATGAAGGAAACGTTTCTGAATACTCCCGTTTCAGGACAAGATAAGCGATACCGTAACGATAAGGCAACCAATTCATGCGTCTGTGGAAGCCACTACACTGTAAGTTATTAGTATTAGTTATTGTTATTACTACAAAACCGTGTCGATGAGGAAGGCCATATTTTTTCATCAAAATTTTATATGATCTTTGAACTTTCTTCGTTGTGTAAGATTTAATACATGCGATTGTATACCGTAGAACATAAATAAATAAATAAACATATTTTCATAAATGATTTCAGGGTGAGAAGTGTGATGTGATCACCCAATGCGAACACGGAGAACTTCAGAATCAAGTGTGAGTCAACCAATTTTCGTCATTGGGTTACATTCTAAATTTGAAATAACGAGGGTTTCCTTGTTCGTTTTGCTACAAAAAGAGTAAGATAGTGTGGGGACCTTAGTTTCGGATTATTGGAGTAACCGTCCATTGGACTCATTTCAGTTGTGTGTGCAAGGAGGGGTACGGTGGTGAGATCTGTCAGAAGAAGTGTCCTCATGGAGAAGTCACGTAAGTTATATTATGATGGCAATGAATTATTTTGGTCTAATTATAGTCATAAAGACCATTCAACATAGCAAGTATAATATCTTTGCTATCAGTGCATCATTGTTTAATCAATAACCATTATACTTAAATAATTTCATAATTTTCAGTTGTTCATCCTCAATTCTCAATGGATCTCTACTCTTCCTCACTGCTCTTTTCGCTTTCTTCACTCGCCAATGATTGCGCACTCATAATTTCACTAATATGATTCAAATAATTAAATTTCAATCAACTCGTACCCTAATCTCACTGTTGACTGGCTTGTTTTAGGGTTTATTTCTGCCCCGTGTGCCCGTAGTTCTAGTTGTACTCTGTTGCAAAGTTACGAAAAGAAAAGAAAATCAGAGAAAACTCTCCTCCTTTTACACACTCTCTCGCCTCTTTTCATAACTTTGAACACTCAAGTTTCTCTTGAGAAAAGAGAAATCTCCCAATCAATCGATTCTGCAACATGATCGATTTCCCTTCACTTTCTCAATATAGACTAGTGCATTAACCCATGTAAGACCCCACTAATTCATTTTCTCGATCGATCAAGAGTCGGAAACGTTTCACCCCGAAAGAATCCGTTTCGAGATTAAATATCGTCGTAGATATCCTCATTCTACAGTGAAAAGAATATGAGAGGAGTTCCTTCAAGCACAATTTATATAATACTGCCTCCTCCCTTATTACTTTCATACCATTCCTTATGTAATCGAAAATACCGTATATGCTTTCTCTATGTTACCAATTCTTCTTTTTTTGTGTTTCTCCATGTTCTCGCACATCCAATTTATTTGAATGTTTTGTCTCTTAGGCGATCCATTTGCTTAGCTAGCGTACATTCTAATATTCTAGAATGGTCACCTTTGAGTCCCCTATTCACTATAGTAGTAAAGCATAGTCCATTTACCAATACAAAATCTTTATTTTTGTTGGTTCAGCCGTACCCGATATATCCTCTCAGCGTCAAAATAGTCCCATAATACTCACAAATAAGGCTAACAATGTTCGTGATTTCTCACAGTCTTCCTTATTCCACGTAACTAGCGCATTTCTTCATTTTAATATAGATATTATGTATATTATCTAGTAGCTTGTTCATATTCTTCTCATTTGTATCATTCGTAGTTTGCTTGCACTCGCGCTATGAATAAACTAAATTCTATTTATCTCTACTTTCGTGAGGACACAGCACATATTGGTTGACGCAGCCGTATGATAATTATGAATACACAGATTTTGTGAGCACTGTGATGTTGGGTGAATAGAGATTGATCAATAACATGTTCATATTAAGCGGATACGGTAGCTTTGTTCGACGCCATGTACCAAACGTGCTGCTGCGGGCTTGTAACAGTGAAGGTAGGTATTTAAGATAAGATAAGATATATCAATCGTGAAGAAAGTTGGTGGACCAAGCAATATAAACATTGCAAGAAAGAAGGATCCATACATATCGCTATAGATCCTGTAGATGTGTTGACAAATGGCTTGAAATTCTTGAAGCAAAACAATCATTTCCTATCGTACTTATCTTTATGGACGACACTCCTGATTTACACAATCTCGAATGTCATCCCACACATTATAATGATAGTTTAAGCGAGCTGCACTCTGTGTCATATCCATCTCTGTTCTACCTTTATTCCTCCTTATCATAACTTCCGATATTTATTCTTCATTTAAGGTAAGAATCCTGGAATTAATATTTGTATAATTGTAAAACTTAATTCCAGTGGATTCCTGAGTGTTTCATAGTTCTGCTCATCGTAGTCAGTATTAATGGAATTTTATTAGACGACCGTAAGATGATTTTTGCTCAATTTGTGCTGCAGGTTAGTGTAATATCGGTTTCATCTCGTTGGTAATTAATTGAAATTCGATAAAATCCGGGAAATCATGGTTTACCTTATCGTCTCTTCGCATCCTTTTTTATACCAGACTGGCTACATCGTTACATCACTCTCATTCTGTACTTGCTCCGTTTTGGCAATGATCGATCGTCATTCCAAATTCAGGGAAGGATTGTGGTGAGTTGTGTAGACATTAAAGGAGCGTAACCTCACTCAATGGTCTCTTCGACGCGCAATGCTCTCTCGTTGTTAGAGAACAGAAAAATAGTGTGCGCAATGAAGAGACCATTGAGTGAGGTAACGCTCCCATTAAAGCGGCACAAGCTAATTTGAAACTCTCCGCTCTGGTCCCACGCTCCCGCTTTCACTGTCTACGAGAGAGTATTGCATATGCGGAGAGTAAAATTGAGGTGTGCCTTTAAAGACTTATCCCTCATTCTTGATACCTTCGGTTCTTGCACTCAACTTTATCAATGCTATCTGGCACATAAAAATAGTAAAAAAAGAGCCGTTCGAAAAAAAGTTATTTCATTATTTTTTTGTGAAAACATTTTCATTGAAGTTACGTCAATGATTTTCACACTGACTATGAGCGAGGCATAGACGATCGGGGTATTACATATTTCTCAAACATAAAAGGTAAATATTCTCTTCATCGAATATCTTACAGATTTGAAAGAGTGGGGATTATCTCTAACAAAGAAATAAATTGAACAAATTTCAGTATCTTACAACTGTTCATCAGTATTTGCTTTATTCTTTGGTCAATTGATTATTTCTCTATGGACTATACACGTAGTGCGAAAGTACTATGACCTTATATCTAACAAGACAAGGTTAATTCAAATATTGTTTTTGTAACATCTTTTTTTAAATAACTTAATTCGCCTCTTTCTAGATGTTCCATATCTACACCAACAAGATTCATATGAACAATCGAATGATCATCACTTAGTCTCACACACTTCACTTATTCTACCTCGTAGTTTGATCTGTATCGAAATAATATCCGTCTTTCATTTATTTTTGAAATATTTTCCTATCCAATCATGTTTCCGTTGTTTTCAAAAAGATTGTATGATAGAATACACTGAATAAGAGCTGATTTAATCCATTTTGCATGTGTGCCAACAAATGACAACGATGTTTTAATTGAGTATGTCAATTTGCAACTGCGCATGGCAACTTTGTTTGACGTTCCTGGCACGACTTCAAGAACGACGCAGATGACTAAAGTAGCACCTAGTGCTTGAACTCTAAGTCGTCGGAGTGATAAGCAATTGGAAGAAGGTCATCGCTGATGATGACCAATATCTATGATCATTCGCCTGACTACTACGGAGATTTTTACCTTGTCTACCACTGAGATAAGTTTGACTGCCTAACCAACCTAATAGTTTGAAGACTCGCATCAGACAGTACAATAACAGAAGATAAATAAATTTGTAAATGAACTGTCATACAAGGGTTTAATGAGCCAAATAGTCTAATGATTCTGATGTGCAAGAGTATCGCTTGGTTTAACTTAGCACGATTTGGAAAAAAAACGTCACAGGAAAGGATTAGTTTCGTCTGTGTTGAACTCTTGATAAGATTTTAATGATATGAGTGCGTGGGATATTTTGGAACAAGTGCATTCTCGGTTAATATTCATTGACAGAGAAATTTTGATGTTTAATTTTGATGTTCGCATCGCATTGCCACCTGCCCCTCGTCCGCTAATGAAGTACCGAGATTCCGAAATCCTTGAAAACCAAATGAGTATCGTTATTCCTCACATCTCTCTTGTGTGAATGCCAAGTGATATGTGAGAAGTTAGCGCGGCCACTCATCTATCCCATATCGCAGTGGTAAACGTTCGGAGTCGTTACTCATTTGCTCAAATCCTATTGCCGAATTTACTCAATTGTCAAAAAGTGCGCCCAGTGATGTTTCCGATGTTTATAACACAAATTGTCAGATCAAATTGAATAAGACTTGATTTAATACATCTTCCATGTGTGCCAACAAATTTCAGCGATGTTTTAATTAATCATATCAATTTTACACGTCATCCTTGCGTTCTGCGTGGGTGAAGATACGGTTTAGAGGATGTGATTCTAGAAAAGTGCATTCTAGAAATGCACGAATGCGGAACCATATTCTAAATCGTCGAGGAAAAGCATGCATCTAGAAAAAACGGATACTTCAAATTCGATAACGATTCAAATTGCTTCTAATGAGCATATTGAATGCGGATTCATTAACGTAAAAAGACACTGGAGATAACATAGCTTCCTTCTTTTCAGACTTATTTAGTATGAGTGGACAGTGCACGACAACTTTGTTTAACGTTCCTGAAGAAAGCGCCTTCTACGACTTCATAGAGTTTGTTGTGATTATTGATTTGCTGATTGATTACCGTAATTTTGAATCAGGTTACTGTCACAATATTTCGGCCGTTCAAATTATGTCCTAATCCATGTGCTTGGTCCAATCAATATCGTTGCCAATATGTTCATTATCTTTCTTCTTACCAGGTTCGATACCGTATTCTTGTAAGACCGAAAAATAAACCATTACAAAGATATATTTAGAAAATCCCTACGTTCACCCGTCAATGCTGTTTTTGTAATGATGGCAATCAATCAAACAATATTACTAATTTTCTATCTGACGACGACTCTGATATATGAATCAATTGAGATCTGCAAGTAAGTTCGATTTTTAGTGAACAACTGCTTATAGAAATGAACATATCTGATATATGAAAGAATATTAATCTAAACCAACGAAGGTATAAAGCTATAAGGAAACAACCTTTTTTCCAGTAAACATTTCTACACACTTGCCTTTGCCATATATCAAGCGGTGGAGGTATTCTGCAGAGTAATCTTTGATTCATTCACTCCATGGCTTGCAGGTAGACCTCGTTATTTATGAACCATTTTATTTTACAGTCATTAACTGCCAAAGTGTATTTAAAAAGATTTTTTTGTCGTAGCTTCGTGCGGGGATTCATGCCTATTTAGTTACCAATTTATTTGGAAATTTGTAAAATTTAAAAAAAAGAGAAACTAGTACACTTTGAACTATCCAGTTTATAAATATATTCAATACGATTACGAATATTTACGAATAGAAGTTGTATCCGTCAGTTGTGCTGACATCTATTAGAATTACCTTTTTTCTCCAAAATTTACGCTGACGGATAAAAAAATGTAAAACCGTTACGGAATTGGCGCGTACGGTAAATGTAACGGCGCATAACGCTTCAATGTATTCAATGCAATCACGAATATGTGTTAATAAAAGATATATTCCTCAGTTGTGCTTACATCAGTTCGAATTGCATCGATTCGAAGTCAAGGAAGATGGGAACCAAGTTATCGGAGTATGGCTGCATATTGCTTCATTGTTTTTCTATTGATTCTCATTGGAAATATTCCACTATCACTGATGGTTATTATCAGAAAAAGAGAATGGAAAAAGATTTGTCAAGCTCAGAGGTTTGATATTTGATTTCTTGAATTTTCGGTTTCACTTTGAAATCTTGAATTTGCTGTTTCAGTGATGATTCTTCTATAGTGTACGTAATGACTTTCGCTGAATCCACTTACCAAAACAACTGCATGGTAAATTCAAAATTGAGTTAAAATTAGAAAGTTATGATTATAGATATCGAGAATGCACTATTATGTGTCTGGAGTGATTCACAATGCTCTTCCTTGTCTGCTTCTAATAATTTTAACAACAGTATTGCTAGGGGAACTGGGAAAAGTATCTGCACTGTAGAACCCAGAAATTGTAAACATAATTTTTAGATTTCGAAAAATCGCGTGAAAATAGTGAAAATACACCAATCATCTGACTGGGATCGTGAAGAGAAGATTAAGGGTTTAGAAAGAGCAACGAAGTTACTCTTGCGTATCGTGTTTGTAACGCTGATTTCGCAGTTGCCTCAAGGTTTGTGAATATACTGTTTAAAATGGAAAATAATATAATATTTGAGCTGTTCTGTGCATTGGTGTTGCGATGTTGTCTGACACATTTCGTATCAAAGTATTCACTAAACTCAGTTAGTTTATATTTATATTTCGTTCACTATCACATGAAATTTTAGAGCACCACTCGGTCGAATTGGCAACATGCGTTGCGCAATGGCCCATTTTTCAATGGGCCCAAATCACACTGGTTCGAAAATGTGAATTTCAAAAAGATCTTCCAGAGCGCGTGCATGATACCTTTCCAGGAAATTAATACCCATCATTTTCAGACAAGTGTGGTTTGCCTTTTAATAGTTTTCCTCATTTCATTTATGGAAATATTTTTCCATTTTCTTTAGTAATTAAAAGAATTTTTTATCATTGAAACTTTTGATTAAGACTGCTCATAATTTGCTGAAATAAATGACCGAAAATGAGTACGCGATAAAGAACTTGGCCGAGATGTAATGTAAAATTAAAAATAATCAAAAGAAATATATACTTTGCATTCAGACGGGATGATAGCACTCGTTGTGATTGCTAGTTCAGCGTGTAATCTTATGATTTTCATGACAATGTCAAAGAAGTTCAGAGAGGTTTCAATTGATTTTTCATTCAATTATTAGATTTTCACTGTGCAGGAAGCAAAAGGACACTACATTTACTTCAAGAATGTTATTTTATGCAAACCGAATGAATTAACCAAGACGCCTACAATGTATTCAACTCATATCGTACATGTAAAAATAGTTGTATCATGAACGGTGTGAATGGATCTGAACGGATCAGGCCGATCAAACGGGATTGTGAGCGTGCCGGCCATTTTCGTTATTTTTCTTTCTTTTCATTGTTTTTCTTTTCATCGAATCTACTATATTGAAATACATTAGGCCAAAATATTGCCATTCAACAAAAATCATCATTTTCGCGAGGAATAAATTGCTCCAATGAACCAAAATTGACCCATTTATTCAGCGTATAATCGGAACAATTTATTCATTTGTAAAGCAATGATTTTTGCTAAATGGCAATATTTCGGCGTGATTTCTTTCAATACAGTAGATTCGAAGGAAAGAAAAACAATGAAAAGAAAGAAAAATAACGAAAATGGCCTTCTCGCTCACAATCCCGTTTGATCGGCCTGATCCGTTCAGATCCATTCACACCGTTCATGATACAACTATTTTTACATGTACGATACATATTGACTCAACAATGATGATTTCTCACTGAATCGACTTTTTTTCAAATGTAAGACCGATGATGCTGAAATTTGGACGAACATCTCTGTGTCTTGGTCAATTAATTGTAAAAGTTCAAACAAATAGTTACTCAGAGACAACGACTCCATGAAAAGTCACAGAAAAAAGCTAGATAGCGCCTATACGGAGAATATGTGGGAGTGTTTCGGGGAGAAAATCTAGCGTGCGGCTATGTGGGAGAAAATCTAGCTTTTTCCGGGACTACCGTAATCTCATGTGGTTTTGCTATCGCAAACTGATTTCTGACTTTTCCCTCGTTTTTTAACGTAAATCTAACTCGTGAGACATTACAAACATAGTTTATTCAGACCTGTAATTCACAATAAGGAAACATATGAAACAATTAAATTCTAACAATAAACATGATACTAGAATAACGTTAACGTCAATAGAACGTGCATGATAATAATCAATTTCATTATGGCGCGATCGGCATATAGTCTGACGAGCAACTCCAGATTTGTAGCATATTTCTTTGACATATCTGAAAACAAAGGCTTGAATAATTAAAAGAAATAAAAAGAAAGAATGTTTTCGTTAACTCTTAACTAAATACAAAGTTTTCGCTGTAGAGCGTGGTTGAATGACTGCATGAACGATTTGTTTGTATAGCTTGCTTACATGGAGACAACTCCGTGAGATAGTTCGTCTTCATTTTCAGGCCAAAAGTTCTCAAAGATACATCAAATTTATATAATATTACTGAGGAGTATAGCAACATCGAATCTTCATATGCACCTGAAAATTGTTTTCGAAAATAATTTAAATAAATTAACGTAATACGACAAGTCCGATCGTGTCTTGCAAGTCTTGCAATTGCATTGTCTTAAGACACGATTGACTCATCGGAAAACCCTAATAGCGACCCAGCTTACATAACACCCCAATCGGCTGATAAAGTTGTTGTAATGCAATATGATGTAATACGACAAGTGAAATCACTTTATACCTGGCTCTTGGAGTTGTTCAGAAGGATAATCGATAACAATCTCTAATTCCTCTTCATTTGCATGTTCATCTGCATCTACTTCTTCAAAATCATCATCTTCTTCAGGATATGCGTCACATACATAGCTGAACAGTACCAAAAATGAAAAACAAGAGTTAAAAATGAAAGAGATCTCAAAACTAATTAGAATTGGCACATAAATACAGTGATAACTTCTTGCCGGGAATGAATAGGGGACGAAATTAGCAAGGGGGTGAAGTATACGAGAGTGTACGATGAGGTCGTTGAACAAATTCAAAAAAAAAATCACGAAAACAAGAATTAAAACCGTAAATTTTAGGCCTAAAAAAATTAATTCAACGACACGCTGCGCGTACGCAACGCGCGCGAGCTGGATCTAGCGCTTTTCGAGGAGAGAATCTAGCGGGTATGTGTATCTAGCGGCTATCTAGCTTTTTCCTGGATGTTTTTTCTAGCCTAGCGGCTATCTAGCTTTTATCGAGTAGCTTTTCTGTATTTTTCACGATCTAGCGACTATCTAGCTTTTTTCGGTGACTATTCCGGGAGTCGCTTTCTCAGAGTACGTTAAAGAATCTAACTATAAGCAAATATATTGTTATATGTATATAAAGACACCGAGACGTTCATCTTATGCATAAATTATCATTGTTTCGCCTACACAGAGACTAAATTTGCCCGAATGCCGTTGGTTGGCGAACGATTTGCCCGTATTCAGACAAATACTAGCATGTATATGGGCAAATCGGTGGTCTTTGGGTTACCATTTGCCCGAATTTGGGCAAATCGTGTACACAAGTAAGTTGGCAAATCTATTACCCATATTTAGGTAAGTTTGCTCTCAGTGTAGTTATATCACACAGCTATTACAGGGAGGGGATTAATTATTGACACACTGTAAAAACGGAATATCTTTTTTTCAAAAAAAAAACGAGTTCCGTTCAAATGTATACCAAATAATCTTCAAACATCTGGGAATACAATAAAACAATCATTGCTCGAGTCTGCCTCCATTGGACTTGATGTCGTCCTTGAGAAGGGAGGCGTACGCCGCTTTCACTGTACGCAGGTAGGTGGTGTTCATCTTCGACCACTCCTTCTCCAAAGATTTATATATATATATATATATATATTTTATCAACGTGCGTATGCACGAAACGAAACACATAAAAGTGACTAGTGAAAATTCATGGAATTTAAATGTGATATATTGGGGGGGGGGGTCAGGGTTTGATATCTCTGAGGTGGAAAGGGGGATCTCTCATAGGATACAGTGGTCCCTCTCATTTCTTCAGGGTCTTTACATAGCTTTGTATGGGGAGTAGTGCAGGACCTATCCTTCAATGTGCCCCAGGCTGAGTAGACCAGGGGCTGAGATCGGGCTAGGAGGCAGCCAATAATCTCCTCGGATGAATTCGGAAAACTGCTCCTTTCACCTCGCCTTAACGATCTTTGCCTTATAAACTGGAGATCAATCCTGCTCGGATGTCCACGAGCAGTTTCCGAAGTGGGAACGGCTCCAGGGGAGCTATGCGTCCCTATTCACCCCTTGTTGACCTTGGCGCCCGGATTCGCAAAAACTTTATGGCGGCGAAAATCCCTGCCCAAACAATTAGTTTTTAGGGATTCGGAGGTGGTATGGACAATCCTACCATTGCAGTTAGCAACCTGGGGGTCCGCAGTAAGCACTCGGTGACTCTGGGGGTTATAGGCGGCTTGCACGATGAACAGCTTCTCGTCGGAGAACACGATTATGAGGGTCTGCCCAACCCGCGTATATTGAGAGAGGCATACCCCTCCCGTCTCAAGGACGCCATCAAGCCCAATGGAGGCAGAATCGGGCAATGATTGTTTTATTGTATTCCCAGATGTTTGAAGATTATTTGGTATACATTTAAACGGAACTAGATTTTTTGGAAAAAGATGTACCGTTTTTTATGGTGTGTCAATAATTAATCCCCACCCTGTACACTATTCCTCTATATTCCTCGAATAAATACCAATGTTGCGCGGAAAATATTTTTCGGAAAAAATTTCGGAAAACTTTTTTTCCGGTCTAAAATACCGGAAAAAATCCGGAAAAAACGGAAAAACCGGAAAAATTCTGAAAACGCATTTTCAAGTGTTTCATCTAACAATTACTTTCGAAAACGATCAAAGCATACATAGGAATGATCATAAATCATTTTGCAGCAAATAAAAGATAACAATTACCCAAAAACATTTAAACGAACATTGTGAAGCTTAGAATCCTAGGAGTTGAATGTTCACGTTTAGGAACAACAACGCCATGTGATTGAAGATCATTATTATCAAATCATGGGTATGATATGATTAGTCTGATAAAAATGACCAAAAAATCTTCAAAAGTTGTGTTTCATGTATATTATTTTACTCTGTACAGCATTTAATTTTTTTCCGGTTTTCCGGTATTTTTTCGGAAAATTTTCCGATCGGAAAATTTTCCGAAAAGGGGTCGGAAAAACCGGAAAATTTTTCCGGTCGGAAAATTTTCCGCGCAACCCTGATAAATACAGAGTCGTTGCAACTCCTCACCTGTTCGAATGGGTCGAATGAATCGTGACTGGCGATGAGAAGTGAGTGATGCACTCCAGGGTTGGGCGAAAAATTCTTTTCGGTAAAAATTGGAAAACTTTTTTCCTGTCTCAATCAATTCAAATCGAAATCACGTTAAACGGGGTCAGGAGAAGTAATCTGTTTATGCCATAGTAGTTGGTCCAGCGTGTGACGTGTTCTCTATCTCTGCTCTTCACATGTTTCTCCACTGCACGCTTTCCAGTTACCCAATTGGGATTGGAGCCCTGCAAGGGAGACGGAGGAAGATCATCGCTGATGATAACCAATATCTAAGATCTACTCGCTTGAGAACTACTGAGATTTTTGCTAGAAAAGTCCCGGACTTCCTAACCAACCTATTAGTTTGTATATTACTCTGCTGTCTGACTCGCATCAGGAAGTACAATAATACCGTATTGTAATCGGATATTCAATCACATTTGGAGCGTTTCAAAAATAATCTCACTGATTAATTGTCCCCGTGTAAAGGAAGAATAGTTTACGAAAGTTTGGCCAAACATTGTATGGACAAATTATGAAAATATTATTCTTCAGTATCCGCTTGGTACAGATGAACAATCCCAAAATTAAATGTCACTATGCTAGTAAACGAAATGTTGCTTTATTTTTTGCATACCTAAATGATAAAATTCAAGTTCAACAGCTACATAAAAAATGTGAAAAAGATTTTAATTTTATTTCTGATAAAAATTACAAGTCCGAAGCAGTTAAAAATCAGCAAAAAATAACTATAGGTGTATTCGAACCACCCACATAGTAATCAAGAGGAGAACACACGGCTCTGTTCTACTTTACGGGTCCCATGGAAGTATACCGGACCCAAGAAAGTTTACTGGTCCTATGAAAGTTTACCGGTCCCATGGAAGTTTGCGGGTCCCATGAAAGTTTACCGGTCCCATGGAAGTTCACCGGTCCCAAGAAAGTTTAACGGTCCCATAAAACTTTACCGGTCCCATAAAACTTTACGGGTCCCATGAAAGTTTACCGGTCCCATGGATCTGAAATAATTTGTTTTTTTTCTTCATACTATTTTTTCATTGCATTTTGATATTAACAACTCAATTACTCATTAGAGTTTATCGTGCAATAAAGGAGATAACGGCTAATTGATAGAAGAGGTAGGGTGCTACATCTCCTTCTGAACAACACATTGCATCTTCAATCTCTCGATTACATGACAAATGCTGATATGGGAGTATAAACGTACTCATTCATCCTATTACTGGCACAGCGTAGTGAATGAAGTTATGAAAATGTTAGAGCGCTTACTTTTCCTGAATTTTCTACTCGTATGTTAACGGTAAACTTTTATGGGACCGGTTAATTTTTATGGGACCGTTAAAATTTCTTGGGACCGTTAAAGAACACACTACCGTTACACCACACCGCCACGTTCTCACTGATCTTTCAAGTGCTCTATCAGGGGAGTCTTATTTCATCCCTCTAAACAGCGCGTTCGAATGCACAAAATATAATTATTTATATAAAATCGGAAAGTGCATGCCAGGTTCTGATTTTTTGGTTCCGACCTTATATTGCCAATAGCTATCGAGGAAAAATACTCCCATCCATAGGTCTAAAAGATATTTTTTACACTTCCCTTGTTAGACTAATTGCTTTGAAATCAGTTGGTGTCTAAAAATGTCGATTTCAAATAGATAAAACAATTGATCCCATGTACCCTTGAAACACTGACCAGAAAAAATATTCTCTGGTAAGATGTTGAATTTTGTAGTCCTCAAGGTTTGCAGTATACCTCGTTGCGAACCTCAAAAAATAATGTTAGAACTTTTGTGTTTCGACTTTTGTTTTTTTAAACCTTTGTTAACGCTAATTCCGTTCTGTATTTATAAAGGTAAAGGTAAAGTTACAACCCGTTATTCAAGGCACACGAAGTCCTGTGGGTGATCACTGCTAATCCAGCGATCTGTATTTATACATAACAATATGTTCGCTTTGATTCATTGGTGTAACTATTTGTTTGAATTTTTACATTTTAAAGATATACAAGACGGAGAAAACAAATATCAATTTGTCAATCTCTCATACGAAAAGGGGAAGTTCGTCCAAATATAAACTGCACACGTTTATACTTTATAAACTCAGGGCAGGTAAAAGTTGACATTAGAATACATTACAGTTGTTGTCGGTAATTTACGATTTGCACTTGCTTTACATAAAATAATGTTCTTAAAATGAATACAGTGTCGTTTAGCGTCCTAGAAAATAAAATGTAATAATTGAATGAAAAATCAATTTAAACCTCTCTGAACTTGTTTGACATTGTCATGAAAATGATTAGATTACACGATGAAGCAGCTATCGCAACGAGTGATATCATCCCACCTGAATTTAAAGAATTTTTTTGTATTTAAATTAAAGTATTTAAGTGCATTTCAGTTATAGTCCTTTAAATGCGCACAAGACCTATGTAATTCTTTACTAGAAAAAAGTAACAAGAGCATTGGAGAAAGCTCGGGTGTGCCTTTAAAGAATGGGAATCAGGAGATTTGGGGTGCGCTATTGACATGAAGAGCGTGTACAGCTAAGTGGTTACATGCCACCGTTTGTAACCGTGCCACGCGGGTTCGGTTCCCGTTTTTAATTTTCTATATATCTATCCTTCAAATTCAAAAACTCGCGCCTTTCCCTGGACATCAATGAACTTTAATCCCGGTTTTACTGTGGGCATCGAAAATTTTAGAAAAAATTGTTTTTGTATTCAGGGAGATGTGATCTGTAGATCTGCCTGGTCAGTTTAGTCACGAAAAAACTCGAGGGTCCCCTTCTTTAACTCTTCCTTCGATAGTGAACGAAATATTTAAATGAATTTGACAACTAACTGAGTTTATTTAAAACTTTATCTTGAAACGTGTCAGACAACATTGCAGCACCGATGCACAGAACAGCTCAAATATTATTCTCCATTTTAATCGGAATCAATTACAAATATTCGCTAACCTTGCGGTAACTCTGAGATGAGTGTTACTAATACGATCCTCAAGAGTAATTTACTCGCTCTTTCTAAGCCCTTAACCTTCTCGTGAAGCTCATAGTCAGAAAACGACTGCCTTTCCATTATTTTCACGCGATTTTTCGAAATCTGAAAATTGTATTTACAATTGGTGTGGTGTAATTTGAAACGAATACTTTTCCCAGTTCCCTCAGCAATACTGTTGTTAAAATGATTAGAAGCAGACAAGGAAGAGCATTATGAATCACTCCAGACACATAATATAGCATTCTCAATAACTGAAATCATAAATTTGCTAATTTAACTCTAATTTTGAATTTACCAAGCAGTTGTTTTGGAAAGTCGTTTCAGCGAAAATCATAATATCGTACATGTAAAAATCATTTTATCATGAACGGTGTGAATGGGTCTGAACGGATCAGGCCGATCAAGATTTTGAGCGAGCGATTATGAGCGAACCGAACATTTTCGTAATGTCTCTTTGTTTTCATTGTTTTTCTCTTATTCGAATCTATTACATTAAAATAAATTAGGCCAAAATATTGCCATTTAACCAAAATCATTGATTGTACGTTGAATAAACTGTTCCGATTATGCGCTGAATAATTAGGTCAATTTTGGTTCATTGGGGCAATTTCTTCAAAGTGAGAGCAATGATTTTTGTTAAATGGCAATATTGTGGCCTAATTTATTTTAATATAGTAGATTCGATTGAGAGAAAAACAATGAAAACAAAGAGAAATTACGAAAATGTTCGGTTCGCTCATAATCGCTCGCTCAAAATCTTGATCGGCCTGATCCGTTCAGACCCATTCACACCGTTCATGATACAATGATTTTTACATGTACGATATACACTATAGAAGAATCATCGCTGAAACCGTAAATTCAACATTTCACAGTGAAATCGTAAATTGAAGAGGTCAAATTTCCAACCTATGAGTTTGACAAATGGTCCTCCATTCATATTTTCTGATAATAACCATCAGTGATAGTGGAATATTTCCAACGAGAATCAATAGAAAAACAATGAAGCAATATGCAGCCATACTCCGATAACTTGGTTCCCATCTTCCTCTACTTCGAATAGATGCAATTCTAACAGATGTAAGCACAACTGATGAATATATCTTGTATTCGCATATATTCGTGATCGTATATGCGTCATTACATTTACTTTACGCGCCTACCTCTTCACGTGCATTACAGTTTGCTACGTATGCGTCGGCGTAAATTTTGGAGCGTGTTTGGTCCCAAGTGGAAAACCCTGATTGTCAAAGGGGATACGGTAAGAAGTTAACCTACCCATTGATCAATAATGATTGACTGCCGTAACCTTTTACAGTAATTTCATGGACCATCAGGGTTTTCCGCTTGGGACCCAACACCTTCCAAAATTTACGCCGACGCATGTATAAATATACGGCAATACAAAGTGGCTCATAACGATGTCTACCTGCAAGCCATGGAGTGAAAGAGTCAAAAGTTACTTTGCAATATGCCTCCACCGCTTCATATACGGCAAAGACGTATGTGTAGAAATGTTTACTGAAAAAAAGATTGTTTAATTTTGACTTTATAACTTCGTCTTTGTCTGTGATTTTTTAGGTTAACATTCATTGCCAATGAACACTCGGATATCCAGAGATAAATTTTCTTTGATTGTGCGGACTCAATGATTAAATAAGTCGACCTTACTTGCAACTCTCCATTGATTCATATTTCAGAGTCGTAGTGAGATAGAAAATAAGCAATATCGTTTGATTGATTGCCATCATTACAAAAACAGCGTTGACCGGTGAACGGAGCGATTTTCTAAATGGTTTATTTTTCGATGGCACAAGAATACGGTATCGAACCTGGTAAGAAGAAAAAGGATGAAAATATTGGCAATGATATTGATGGGACTGAGAACTAGGATTAGGATATAATTCGAACGATCGTAATACTCTGACAGTACCCTGAGTAGAAATTAGTTAATCAATCAAAAAATCAATATTCTCAACATACTCTATGAAATCGTAGAGGAAACTTTCTTCAGGAACGTCAAATAAAGTTGTCGTGCACAGTTTGATCATTTTATATTAAAATGAAAAGAAGGAAGCACTATTTCCAGTGTCGTTTTGCGTTGGGGAATCCGCCTTTGCTATGCTCATTAGATGAAATTTGAGGCATAAAAGTAAAGAAAAATAAGGAATTAAGAGATTATCTTTCTTCAGCGATTTGAGTGAATAAATGAAATACATATCGAATTCGAACTATCTGGTTTTCTTGGTATCTACTTATTATATGGTCGATGATCTCGAATCGGGAATCTTGAATAATATGTTCACTCAAGCTGAACGAGAGTGTGTTCAATGAAAAGATCGTTGAGATGATATGAGATAGACGACTAGCTCACATGCGTCATCCCCACCCCCCTTAGCCCCATAATATATCATCTTTAACTGCTTGTCTCTTAAGAATATCACGCCTGTCACTTAAGGATCAGGGATGGGCGTAAAATGAAAATTTTACGGATCCGTAAAAACGTAAAATTTACGGATTCAAAACCCGTAAAAATCCGTAAAATCTTTAAAGCATGGTTGTAGTTTGACATTTCTGCATCATAAGATGCCGTTTGTGTAAGAGTCGGGCAAATCTGGAAGAGGGTTGGCACAGGGCAAAAATTTTTAATACCCTCAAAACTTGTGTACAGGGGTTATCGACCTCGCTGATGAAGATGTGCATAGTCATTTTGGCTCTAGTGGTCCCGCAACGCCTGGGCGTGATTACGGTATAATCACGTTTTCAATCCGTTCTCGGTCCATGGTAGAGCTAAAGGTATGAAAATTGGGCTCCTGGGACAGAATTCGATGGCGATGATTGTTGTCTACTTCTTTTGTTTTGAAAATTTTCCGAAAGGTTGTCAATTGGAAATTTTGATTGAGACGGTTTCGAGCCTAGCGAGTATGACAGTTCGAACCGGCGTGACGAGAGGATTCCAATGATATATTTTGAGCCCTTATCTCCATGGAGAAAGCTTTCATTGGCTCGATATAATGATGCGCGCTTTGCAACAGGACTCTCTCAATTCCGCACGCTATCTCGCACTCTCGAGAGTGGCGAGAGAGCGTGCGGAAATGAGAGAGTGGTGAGGGAGCGCGCGGCATTGAGACGTAAACAACTCCTGATGCTGAAATTTTCCAATTGACGACCTTTCGGAAAATTTTCAAAACAAATGAAGTAGACAGCCATCATCGCCATCGAATTCTGTCCCAGGAGCCCAATTTTCATACCTTTAGCTCTACCATGGACCGAGAACGGATTGAAAACGTGATTATACCGTAATCACGCCCAGGCGTTGCGGGACCACTAGAGCCAAATGACTATGCACATCTTCATCAGCGAGGTCGATAACCCCTGTACACAAGTTTTGAGGGTATTAAAATTTTTGTCCTGTGCCAACCCTTGTTCGACTCTTACGCAAACGGCCTCATAACAGTATTTATCATCGCAAAGCTTGACAACAATGAAACATCACGCCAAAGGAAATGAAAAAAAGTGAATCCGCGCAATTAGAAATTACGGTAATCAATCAACAATTTAAAGATCTCATCACACTCTACGAAGTCGTAGAAGAAACTTTCTTCAGGATCTCTACCCCCCTATACCTCTTGAAATTACAAGCGCCTGACAATGAGTTGACAATATTATCACTTGTTTGAAAGAGATAGATCATTCGAAATAACAGCGCGCATTATAACCAGTAAATTTGAAAAGCAGGGAAACTAGAACCGATCACTAAACCTGAAAACATCAGAAAATGGAGTTGTTCTAACAATAAGTTGAAAGAAGGAGTCAATTTATTGCATCCGTATAGTTGAGGCCGCTGATAGAATTTTGTACCTTTATTGTAAACAACTACACAATATGAAGCCATAGCTTATATCACTTCTTCCACTGCGGTGTCAAATGTTTCTTCGTCAAGGCTTCGCTCGAACTGACAAAGTAAAACCTGTAACGCTAACAAAAAGACAGTCAATTTGTTTTGGAGTATATTACCTGTCCAGTTTGCACAATAACCCAAGTCGTTCCAGTATGGCGTGGCTAGATTACAGCAAGAACTCATCGACCATAATAACAAATTTTTCCTTATTTTTACACTTTTCCTTATTTTTACATCCGAGTTACCTTCGTTAGTCCAAAGAGATGGAGTGCTAGCGCGTCTATATGCAGACGACATAAAGATACAGTGCCGTGCAAAAGTCTATCCACTTTTGCTTTTTTCGTCATAACTTTTTTCAAACTCAACCGATCATGTCCAGCTTTTCAGGGAATATTTTGAGAGTGTTTTCACGTATTTTACACAATAAATTAGCCAGCGAGAACTCTTACGTTGAAATTTATTTCGATTTTATCAAAAGTCACAAAAGTGAGATTTTCGTTTTCTTCGATTTCTTGTGAGTTTTTCACCCATTTCGCTACCAATGTGTGTTATATCATTTTAAAACTATGACACGGTATCTTGGGAGTAAGAATCTATCGATAACCGATGAGAATCCATTCGTCGTGGACGTAAGATGAGGCTGTCCGCAGACACACTCTCACAGCTGATCCGGGAGTCTGTTTCGACTATCCACAAGGTCATCAAAACTCCAATCTGTGCTCAAACAATGAAGAAAACTAATGAACTACCTCGCAAAACGATTTTGACATTTGATCGACAGATTACTCGCATCTCGAAGGAGAACCTGAGGCTAACGGCAATAGATATCAAGCTAGAACTGGCAAAATTTCACCAAATTGTTGCACCTAAAACTTCTAAACTTGGTTAAAAAGATGTTTACGGGAATTAAATGGGTCTCTAGGATATTATCGTTGTCCTCCTTACTCATAATTCCAGTCATATAGACCAGGGGGGCAACCCCATCTACAGAGAAATAACTCCACAACATCAACGATCCTCCTCCATGCTTCTCGATTGCCAGTTGGTACTTCAAATCGAATCTAGTGCCAACCTGACGACTAACATTGGTTATTCCTTCCGTACCAACCATCATAAACTTGATTTCGTCATAGAATTCGATCTACCGATAGTGTTAGGGGGTCCAAAGAATGTGCTCTTTTGCCCATGCGATTCTTGCTTTGCGAATCGTTTCGGGGATCAGCGGTCTCTAAATATGCCGACTTCCGAATAGTCCAGACGCACGAAGACGATATTGCGCGATGCACACGGACACCTCAAACATCATTTCAGTCAAGTTTAGAAGCTTTAAGTACCCCAAGTGGGTGAAATTCCGCCAGTTCTCACTTGAAGTTCATTGCCGTGAGCATTGTTTTCTCCTTAGTGATGCGGGAAATCGGACGATCAAATGTCAAAATCGTTTTGCGAGGTAGTTCATTAGTCTTCTTCATTGTTTGAACATAGATTGGAGTTTTGATGACCTTGTGGATAGTCGAAACAGACTCCCGGATCAGCTGTGAGAGTGTGTCTGCAGACAGCCTCATCTGACGTCCACGACGAATGGATTCTCATCGGTTATCGATAGATTCTTACTCCCAAGATACCGTGTCATAGTTTTAAAATGATATAACACACATTGGTAGCGAAATGGGTGAAAAACTCATAAGAAATCGAAGAAAACGAAAATCTCACTTTTGTGACTTTTGATAAAATCGAAATAAATTTCACAGTAAGAGTTCACCCTGGCTAATTTGTTGTGTAAAATACGTGAAAACACTCTCAAAATAATCCCTGAAAAGCTGGACATGATCGTTTGAGTTTGAAAAAAGTTATGGCGAAAAAAGCAAAAGTGGATAGACTTTTGCACGGTACTGTATATAAATCATTCAGTAGTAATGAAACGTCCCAACCGCTTCAAGCGGCCGTTGACACTATAGTTCAATGGGCTGCTGATTGGCAATTACCCCTTGCATCACATAAATGCAATTCCCTGCATCTAGGTAGGGCTAATCCTAAAAGAATCTATACTATAAATAATGTAAATTTAGATCAAAAAAGATGCCATCAAAGATCTTGGCTTCATTATTCAAAGAAGCCTGACATTTTCCGAACATTCTAGATCAATCTCGATCAAAGCAAAGTCGGCTTGTCATATAATTATGCGAGCTTTTCGAACTAATAACCCCAAAATTCTCCTTAAAGCATATTCAATCTACATCAGGCCCATTCTAGAAAGCGCTTCTACGGTGTTCAATCCTTATCAGAAAAAGGATATAAAAGTCCTTGAACAGGTACAGAATTATTTCACAAAAAGGTTGTTCGCCCGTTGTTTCAAATCAACATGGGAAAATATGCCGCGGGCAAATGTTCGCAACGAAAAACTCGATCTAGAAACCCTCGAACACCGTAGATCCATCATAGACATTAAAACTTCTATTAAACTACTTAGAGGCAAATTTAGGATTTCAAATAAGAAAAATCACTATTTCAAAACATATATTACAAGAAATGGGTTGAACTTCTCCAATTCAGGGTCCCGTTTCCAATACAGGCACAATAGCTTCTTTTTGCGAGCGGCCCGTTTGCTTACAAAACCCGAAAATAGAATCTCCTTTGATGTAGGAGCCTGATCTGCATGTCCTGTTGTTATCTGTCCATCACTTACAACCTTCTCGTTCTCTTTCCCCCTATTGATATCCTCAACTAGGCTCAGTCCATTATCACAATTTCATTCCATTCATTACTACTCTTCATTTCTTTGTTTCACACCATTTGTTCGCTAAATGTGAATAAATATATATATATATAAATCGATTCATAATCAATTTAATCGATAAACGAGATTAATTTAATTTGAATACTCACCTCAAAATTCAAAGGGTCTTACATATGTATGTTACAACCTCGTATTTTAATCTATATAGAAAAATGTGCATTTTTGGAATGATTTCACTATTCAACGGTGTTTCTGATGTTTACCTCACAAATTGTCGGATCACATTGAATAAGAGTTGATGTAATCCATCTTGCATGTGTGCCACAAACAATTTATGTATGGAATAATAATCACTAAAAAATATACTCTCAAGAGGAAGTTAAAGATGACCTCTGGGGTAAGGGGGTGGGGATGACTCATATGAGCTCGTCTGTCTCATATCATCTCAACGATCTTTTCATTAAACATGTAAATTTTACATACACGTCAAAGACTCGTTCAGCTTGAGTGAACATATTGTTAAAGATACGCTATTGTAGACCGTCAATCGCTGCATAGCCATTTATCTAGAAAAGCAGATACTTCAAACATTTTCATTATACTCGTGGAAATGGCAGAAGAAACATGGTCTCTTGATTCCTTACTTTTTTCTTCGCTTTTAAACTCAAATTGCAGCTAATGAGCATAGCAAAGGCGGATTCTCCAACACAAAATGACACTGGATATAACCTTGCTTCCTTCTTTTTACTCTAATCTAGAATGAGTAAACAGTGCACGACAACTTTATTTGAAGTTCCTGAAGAAAGTTTATTCTATGACTTCGTAGAGTTTGTTGCGATTATTGATTGATAATCGTAATTTTTTTATTGCCAGGGTACTGTCAGAGTATTACGATCGTTCGAATTATATCCTAATCCTAGTTCTCAGTCCCATCAATATCATTGCGAATATTTTCATCCTTTTTCTTCTTACCAGGTTCGAAACTGTGTTATTATTTCACTGAAAAAAAATCACATCCATAATTTTATACGCTCAATACCACCATGCATTCAGTGCAGTTGTCCCCATAGGGGTTTAGCCATTTCACGGAATCATCGATATAAATAAATATCAATATAGAAAATCTCTCCGTTCACCGGTCAACGCTGTTTTTGTAATGATGGCAATCAACCAAACGATATTTCTAATTTCCCATCTTACTACGACTCTTTTAAATGAATCAATGGAGATTTGCAAGTAAGTTTAACTTTTTGTAATATGTGCAGCGGAAATACCATCGTTGAGTCCTCTCCACCAAATAAAATGAATTTCTGTATCAAATATGGGCACTTCTTTTTCCTTCTCTCCGGTGCAGTCCATAGCTCTCCCATCTTGATGAGACCTCGGGTAGCATTTCGCCCCCGTGGACATCGTCCTTCCAGTGAGGAGGACGACCCCTCCATTCGATCGAAAAGATCGAAATGCGGGGATGGGGATGAGGGGAGGGGTGGACCAGAAATCAAAGAAGTTCCGAAATATGCGATTGCTGATCAGCAAAGAATGTTAACCTAAAGGAGCACAGATAAAAAACTAAGGAGTAATGTCGGAAGTAAACAATCTTTTATTTTCAGTAAACATTTCTACACACTCGTCTATGCCACATATCAAGTGGTGGAGGCATATTGCAGAGTAATCTTTGATTCATTAACTCCATGGCTTGCAGGTAGATCTTGTTAAGAGTCACTTTACATTATTTGACAACGCGTATTTCAAAAGATTTCTTTTGTTGGGATGATTTGTACAAATCTCGTTACCGAGATATATCTTACAGCGAAAATGAATGATATGAACGACGTAGTTTATATTGTAAATTTGTAAGATTTAAAATATGTATAAAAACTAGTACACTTTGAAATAGTGCGTCAGTATATTCACTAGGAGCTCGAATATTTACGAATGAAAATTATATTAAGACACAGGGTCAGTAAGATTCGATAGTTGAGCCACTGACGCCGGACATCGATCTCACCGATTTGGCTCAAAAATGTTTTGAGCCAAATTGGTGAGATCAATGTCCGGCACTACCTGGAAATTCACTGAACCGATGTCTTGATGCATTTCAATTAAATCCAACATGTTTATGCGTGTTTGTGGACCTATTATCAGATTCCTTCAGTTGTGCTGACATCTGTTCGAATTGCATCTATTCGAAGTAGAGGAAGATGGGAACCAAGTTATCGGAGTATGGCTGGATATTGCCTTATAGTTTTTCTATTGATTCTCATTGGAAATATTCCACTATCACTGATGGTTATTATCAGAAAATTTGAATGGAGGAGGATTTGTCAAGAGCAGAGGTTTGAAATTTGACTTCTGATTTTATGGGCACACTTTATAGTCTTGAATTTACGGTGTAACTTTGACTTTTTGAATTTACGTTTTCAGTGACGATTTTTCTCTAGTTTATATGATGTCTTTCGCTGAATCCACTTACCAAAACAACTGCTTGGTAAATTCAAAATTAGAATTAAATTAGCAAATATATGATTACAGTTATTGAGAACGTTCTATTATACGTCAGGAGTGATTCACAATGCTCTTCCTTGTCTACTTCTAATCATTTTTACAACATTATTGTTGAGGGAACTAGGAAAAGTATTTGTTTCAATTTCATCCCAAAAATTTTAAACCAAATTTTCAGATTTCTAAAAATTGCGTGAAAATAATTGAAAAGGACTCATTTTCTGATTGTGAGCGCGAAGAGAAGATTAAGGGATTAGAAAGAGCAACTAAATTACTCTTGTGGATAGTTTTAGTAACACTCATCTCACAGTTCCCGCAAGGTTAGTGAATATTTATTATATTATTGACTGTGAAAAAACAAGGAATAATATTTCAGCTGTTCTGTGTATCGGTGCTGCGATGTTGTCTGATACTTTTCGCGTTAAAATATTCAATAAACTCAGTTAGTTATCAATTTCATTTTTTATCTTCGTTTACTATGAACTGAAGATTCTTTCAACAATTTACGCCGAGCTAACTCGTCGCTCTGGCAATGATCTTTCGCTTTTGAGAGAGAGCGGAGAGAAATTAACTCGGATCTGCCTTTAAAGCACTATGATTGAAATGAATTTAAAAATAACACTTTGATTTCAGATGGGATGATATCACTCGTTGTCATTGCTACTTCAGCCTGTAATCTAATAATATTTATGACTATGTCAAAGAAGTTTAGAGAGGTTTGAATTGATAGGCAATATCAATTATTACATTTTCTTTTTCTAGGAAGCTAAACGACACTGCATTTACTTCAAGAACTTTATTTTATGCAAACCAAGTGAAAAACGTCAATTGACGAAGACGACTGTAATGTATTCTACTTATACTACTTGACTCAACTTTTCCTTGCCTTTTAAAGTATATGGCTAAAATTTTGTGTACTTTTTGCATGAAATGGTCACGTTGACCGAATAAACTTTCCTATGTGTTGACAGTCTTGTGTAAATCTTTGTAATAAACTGTCAAAGTTGAAACAAATAATTACTTCAATCAATCCAATCAAAGATATACACAACGAATACAGGGTACAGAATATTGAGCGTATACAAATCACTTATTTTATTTGTACGAGAGCGTCCGCAATGATTATTCCCTGTTTTGCATAGTTCAGAAACTATCCAAACCGGAAATAGTTTTGCAAAGAGAACTTCGATCGGAAAAATCATGGACAAACTAGCCTAATAATTTGTATATTGCTAGCAAGCAGTCTACTTGTAAGCTACTATTTTCTACTTGCACAAGCTACTTGTAAGCTGTCTGTCTCGAGTAATGATCATAATCTGAAAAACTTTGCAGTTATACCTTGAAGTTATACAGGGTGCGCCAAAATTACCCGGACTGATTTCACCATTATGATTCCCAGGCCCCCAATGCAAATGCGCAACCCCTATTGCAGCATCATGGCGAGTGATCATTGGCCATTCAAGGTTTCAAGTCAGTTAGTCAAGTCTTCTAGTAATGGGGAAGTAAAGTCGACTGAGACCCCTCATTCTCAAGTGTACAAGGTAGATTGTCATAGTTCATCAGCTCGGCTTTCACGAGTCGGCTGTATCCGATACCGGTATCGTGTACCAAGATCTTGGTACTGACAAGGAACGTCCGGGTAGAGGTAGACCGATTTCAGTTTCCACCGCTACGAACCGAGATCTCATCCGAAAGATGGTGTTTCGAAACCACAAGTTTTCGATCTGGAGACTCGATATCTCGAACACTTCCATTCTTCATCTCCTCAGGTCTCAGCTGACTCTTCTCCCTTACAAGTACAGTAAACTGTTAGAACCGAATGAGCGACAGATCAAGCTCCGCTGAGAACGGTGACCTCAACTTTTTATGCGTTGTGCTAGGTCCGCGCACTTCAGCACGATGCTCAGCGAAGAGAATATCTTACCTTCAAAGACAACCTGAATATCGAGAACAACAGAATTATTGCCTCTGATCTTAAAGAATCCTACAAGACGGCTGGGGTCATGGGTCATATCAGTCTTCCACAATACGCCAAGGTTTTAGCTGCTGTTTGCCCAACTGGAAAGTCCACTCTTGTTTTGCCACTCCATGCGTCTAGATCAATAAGGCATATTTTACCAAGCACATCCTCGAAGACGCGCTTCTACTCCGATACCATACCCACTTCGGTCAGGACCACTAGACCTTTCGGTAAGATTCTGTCGTCAATGACATGACAAAGTTGACCCAGTCGTGGTTTTTCACCCATGCACTCGGCAAAATCCATCACATTGAATTACTTCCGAACTCCCCCAATCTCAACCTCCTCGACTGCAGTGCTTGGAGGTGTTGTAGGCCAAGATGTCCTCTATCAAGCACCAGAACCTCGACTCCCTCAGTGCTCCGCTTCTCAAGGCATGGGACGAACTCGATGACAACTACTTGCGGGAATCGGCAGTCGCATATGAGAATAGACTCATGGCTTGTGTCAGAGCTGAAAGAGTCCACGGCGAGATTCGCTAGTACATTACTGCTGCCCATATTCTTGATAAGCTTTACCATGAACCATATCACTCAGGTCACATTTCCAAGGGGAGATTCATATGGAGACAACAGTTCGGATAATTATGGCGCACCCTGTACATCGCATGGAAGTAGACGAAACATACAAACTCATTCAATAGAGTTTAGCTCTCCTTTGGTCTGTAATCGTACACTTCCTACGCAGAGATGGTATTAACGATTAACGAATTAACGAAAATCGTTAATTTTAACGATATTTTTCGTTAAAGTTTAACGATTAACGAATTAACGAAAATAAGTTATTTTTCGTTAATTTTTTCGTTAATGAAAATGAGCGGTTGGATGCTAGAGAAGCGTATTTTTCTTACACATTAGCACCCCACTTCTATGTAAAATCAATTTTTTGTCCAAATTCTTTTTTTTCAAGTTTTTAAAGCTGTATTCGTTTAAAAACAATTGATATATCGATTTATGGGACATCACTGTTCATGTTGTTCTAATAAATAAACGTATTTGGAAAAAAATTCATACTTTGAGCATTAACGAAAGTTAACGAAATTAACGAAAATTAACGACTTATTTTTCGTTAATTTAACGACTTAACGAATTAACGAAAATTTTCGTTAACGAACATCTCTGTTCCTACGACAATGTCATCTTGACTATAATTATTTCGAGTAAAAACTCTCATAGTTATGTTTATTTATTTATTTATCATACATCATAAAGATGTTTCAACAAGTAAAATTAACGAATTAAAATTAAGAGATCTGCACAGGGAGAATAAACGGGGGTAATGGATAAAGGGAAATGGGGAAGGTGAAGAAGGTCAGGGATGTCTCAATAACGTTTTCTCAAATGCCAAGATCAAAGATCAGAGTGGGATCAATGATTTAGGGTGGATGAGGCCCTAGCGGGAAGAGGACCGCATAAGTCAGTGTGAACGGAAACTGACATGGCAATGAGGATCGTGTATATGAGACATCATTTAAAGGGGCGAAATATCAATACATAAATTATTAATTAAATCACAAGATAATAATAATTTAGATTTAATGGAATTGGTGCTCAGATGTGGGTCTAAGATAGAAGGAAGTTTTGTCAGAAATCGGGAAGTTCTATTAGAGAATGAAGAGCGAAGGTTTTCTCTTTTGGCTCGTGGGATATGGAAAGCAAATGAGGATATACGACCAAATGAAGGCTTGAAAATATAGAAACAACTACAAGGAATATCAACTTCACATCTCAAAATCTTAATGGCAAAAATGATATCAATAACAATTCTTCTATGATAAAGCGAATTAAGCGAGAATAGGGTCAAACGTTGAGGGTAGGGTGGAGGGAGGGAATACGAAAGAGAACAACGATGATACAGTAATCTAGTAAATACATGTTGGACCTTTTCTAATTGGCGAACTAACCCCTTTGACAAGGGTGACCAAACTGGTGAGGCATATTCAATAATGGGGAGTACGTATGATTTGAAAGCTCTAATATATACATCAGATCGAGTACAAGAGATGGATCTAAAAATATGATAAACAAGTGACAAGGACTTTTTACAAATAATGGCAATATGCGACTTAAAGTTCAATAGAGGATCGATATAAACACCTAAGTCACGGGTAGAAGAAGATGAAGGGAGACTGTGAGAGAGAATAGAGTAGGGTAAAGAAGGATTTGTTTTGCCTATATGTAGAACGGAGCACTTTTTTTGTGCAACCGATAACTGCCAGTTTTCGCAGTATTCTAAAAGAGAAGTTAACCCTTGAGAAAGTTGAGAGTGAGATTCATGTGGAGAAATATGTGAAAAAGTAGAGAAAAGTTTGATATCATCCGCAAACATTTGAATACCTATTTGAGGGAGATGACTGAATACCCTTGGGAGATCCGAAACATATATCAAAAAGAGTAATGAACCCAAAACTGTACCTTGTGGAACACCAGAAGTGACCACTCTATCAGATGATAGAGTATCACCTATTCTCACTGAAAATCGACGATCATCTAAAAACGAAGTAAACCACGACAGTAGATTATTTCTTATACCAAGAGATTCTAATTTGTACAAGAGTTTACTATGAGAGACAGAATCAAAGGCACGAGATAAATCAACATAGATAACATCAGTGCAAAGATCACTGTCAAGAGCATTTCGCCACGCTTGAGTACAATGTAAAAGTTGTGTCACAGTGGACTTTGATTTTACAAATCCAGACTGCTCCTCGGGTATGATATTGTGGATACCACACCAGTGTGTAATGTGTGGTTTCAAAATGCGCTCGAGAATCTTAGAAGGAACAGGGGAGATCGATATAGGGCGAAAATGAGAGACATTGGTTGGGCTAGAGACTTTAGGAATAGGAACTATAGAAGATTTCCAAATTGTTGGTATTTCGCCTAGACTGATAGAAATATTAAAGATTATAGACAAAGGATAAGCAAGAGAGGAATGACAACGTTTAAAAATGATAGAGGGGATTAAATCAGATGGGAGAGAGCAAGATGAACTTAAACGACGGAGATAATAAGCAACATCTTGAGGCATAATAATTGGAATGGAAAGAGAATGAGGAATGAATGAGGAGAGAGGAGGAAGAGTCATATCATCAGCAATATACATAGTTTCAAAATAAGATGCAAGTGAATCTGCCTTGTCACTATCAGAGATAAGAGAGTTTCCAGAGAGATCACATATGGCTCCAATACTAGCTTTAGTTTTAAGACGGTTACTAAAATACTTATAGAAAGTTTTACAATTGAAAGATGAGAAAAATTTATTTTCACGATTACGAACAAATTTGCGAATCTCCTTTTGGAGCTTTGCAGAGACAGACATATATTGGAGACGAACAGGATGGAGATGAATTTTGTCAAAAAGGGCGCGTTTGTGAGAGATAAGAGCTCGAATATGACCAGGGTACTTGTCAAAAGGAAGTAAATGCTTGCGAATTGGAATATATTTAGGGAATAGAGATAGAATGTGAGAGGGGAAACGGCTATATAAGTCATCAATGGATGTATAATCATTCAATATTGTGTCCCAATCGGATAAAAATAGACAGTGATCAAGGAAATCAAAGTTAGCCTTACTAAAATCAAAAGTTGGAACAGAGATTGGCGAGAAAAGAGGAAATGATAGATCAAAAGATACTGAAGAATGATCAGAAGTTGAGAATGGAGGGGTGACTATACAATTTGAGACTAGATTTGGTGATGCAAATATGAGATCTAGGAAATGTGATGCAAGAGTAGGGGATGAGACATATTGACTAAGGGATAAGGATTCGATAAGATCAACTAATAGAGAAGATTGACCATGAGCAGACGAAGTATCAGTCCAATCAATATTTAGATTGAAATCGCCCAATAATACAAGAGGAGAATTTATAGCCAGAAGGGAAGATAGACAGTCAAAGAGCGAGGAATTGGATGATGAAGTGATGTTGGGAGGTCGGTAAACAAGTGCTAAACGTATATTTGAGAGACAAGAAGGAGATACAATATCAATGGCCAGAATATCAGCTGAAGAGTCGTTATCGAAGGATACTATGCTTGCATAAATATGATCCCTAAGAATGATAGCAACACCACCACCCCGCCTAGCCCTATCGCAACGTAGTACCTTATAAGGGTAATTTATAGTGAGCTCCGAGTCAGAAATGCGTGGGTTTAGCCATGATTCAGAAACACAGACAAAATCAGGACGAGATGCTGATAGTAGACAATGTAAATCGGGCAGCTTATTCACTATTGATCTAGAGTTGAATAAAATACACGAGAGATTAGGGGTAGGCGGCGGAAGGACAGTAATAGAAGAAGATACTGTAGATGAGGGGAGAGACGTCAATGATGGAGAAGGAGGCAAGGAGTCAAGACAGAGACCTAGACCAATTAGTTTGAAGGAAGACCGTCAGGGAGCGTGACCCTCTTTCCACCCTTGATATCGTCACGATGCCATCCCGGTACATGACGAAGGGCGATGAGGGGTCACTCACCCTGAGCCTTCTAAGGAATCCTCTGAGCTCAGACTGTCTCATTCTTTCCTCTTGTGTCATACTCTTACGTATATAAACACCTTTGAATTGGTCACAGGTGCGAAGTGCACCTGCGCCTTTAAGAGCAGTCAAGAGGAACGAACGAGCCGGGAGAACGCACTTGATCAGTCTGGGTTTACCGTCAGACGAAGGCTTACCCATTCTGAATACGCTACACGGCGAAGCCTGGACCTTCAGTGCGTCTAATACTGAGCCCACTGCTCTAGCATCGGCAGCTGCTCTCTCGGAAGGAGAGAAAGTGACGTCAGCCTCGGGGAGACCAAAGATCACTAAGGAACGGGCGTGCAAGTGGTCCTCGGTCGAGTCAGAGGAAGGATGATGAGAGACAGAGATAGGAGGTGTAGTATTGATTGGAATAGAAGATGGAGGAATAGGATTAGAAGATGATAATGGAGGGAAGACAGAGTCATACTGGGCTTTGGCATTGGATAGTCCTTCAACAAGAGATGCAAGAACATTTATAAGACTAGAGAAATGGGACCAGAGATGTTGGGGAATCTCAGGCGGCCGTTCAGAGGTTGCATACGCAATTGCCTCCACGACGGCGTTCTGAACGACATCGAGACGCCCCTTCTTAGCTATAGGTGAAGAAGATGGAGTAGATGAGGAGCTGGGGGGTCTAGAAGGCATGATAGAATGAGAAATAGCACGATATATGTATTAATCAATAGAAAAAGAAAAAAAGAAGAGAGGAAGTCTTCTATCCAATTAATATAGTTAGATTAATTTTATAATTTTAACAAAGCGTTATTCGCTTTAAATCATTTGGTTCGATTCAAAATAGATAAAAAATGATCTCATGTCGATAAGCTTGAAACACTGGGCAGAAATATATTTATTGTTGCCTCTGTCTCTGTTTCTGTTGTCTCTGTTGGCTCTTTTATAAAAAATTGGAGCCAAGTCTGTTCTACATTTATGTATATTAATATGTCTGCTTCGATTCATTGGCGTGTGAATTTTGATAGTTTATTTTGTCAGGTACTTACTATCTGGCAAAAAAAAGTTTGTCCAAATCTAGAAGTACACGTTTTATAAAATCAAAAAAAAATATGAGGTAAAAAAATGAGGTCATTATTGAGTCAAGTGGTATAAGTAGAATACATTACAGTCGTCTTCGTCAATTTACGGTTTTCACTTGATTTCACAGTATTCTGGTCCAAGCCATTTTTCTTCCAAAGCAAGACAAAGGAGAGACCATTGTATTCGAGAGAGTTTGTATGTTGAGCGGTCGTTCTTGCTTTGAAAGTCATGAGAACGCTGTGATTTGCACAAAATAGTGTTCTTAAAACGAATGCAGTGTCGTTTAGCTTCCTAGAAAAAGAAAATGTAATAAGTGAATGAAAAATTAATTCAAACCTGTCTAAATTTCTTTGACATTGTCATGAATATGATTAGATTACAGGCTGAAGAAGCAATGACAACGAGTGATATCATCCCATCTAAAAGCATATTTTTAGTACTTAAATTAAAGTATTTACATACATTTCAATTATAACCCTTTAACTAAAAGAAGCCGAGGAAACGATATAGCATTTCCAGAACGGAAAGTTTCAAATATCGGGGGTTTCTTTTAATAGTCGACGAAATATTTGAATAAAATTGAAAACTCACTGAGTTTATTGAACACCTTGGCTTGAAATGTGTCTGACAACATCGCAGCACCGATACACAGAACAGCTCAAATAATATCTTATTTTCCATTTTCATCAAAATCAATAATAAATATTGGGTAACCTTGTGGGAACTGCGATATCAGTGTTACTAATACTATCCTCAGGAGTAATTTTGTTGCTCTTTCTAAACCCTGAATCTTTTCATGTTCAGAGTCAGTTCACAGTCACTCTGTTCAGTTCAGAGTCTTTCCGTTGTTTTCACGCGATTTTTCGAAATCTGAAAATTGTTTTTACAATTGGTGGGGTGTAAATTGAAACAAATACCTTCCCCAGTTCCGTAAGTAATACTGTTGTTAAAATGATTAGAAGTAGACAAGGAAGAGCATTGTGAATCACTCCAGACACATAATATAGCATTCTCAATAACTGAAATCATAAATTTGCTAATTTAATTATAATTTTGAATTTACCAAGCAGTTGTTTTGGTAAGTGGATTCAGCGAAAGACATCATATAAACTAGAGAAAAATCGTCACTGAAACCGTAAATTCAAAAAGTCAAAGTAACACCGTAAATTCAAGACTATAAAGTGTGCCCATAAAATCAGAAGTCAAATTTCAAACCTCTGCTCTCGACAAATCCTCCTCCATTCAAATTTTCTGATAATAACCATCAGTGATAGTGGAATATTTCCAATGAGAATCAATAGAAAAACTATAAGGCAATATCCAGCCATACTCCGATAACTTGGTTCCCATCTTCCTCTACTTCGAATAGATGCAATTCGAACAGATGTAAGTACAACTGAGGAATATATAACTTACAAGGAACCTCTTTTACATTAATCCGGCGATGAGAGATGTGTTATAGCTCATTTGAAAGCCCTTCTTCTGTAGATTAAGACTATCTACTTAAAAAATGCAACCGAAGTCTGTGCACGGACTTAAAATTGGAGGAGTGTCTAAAACGCAATGATGCGCGCAATGATGCACTAGTTCTCCGCGTTATCTCTGCGAACCAGTGGTATCACAAAGGTAAAGATGAGTAATTGGGGTGTGTCTGACGAACTTCGGTGAGGTAAGACTCACGGAAGATGTTAAACAATAATTGGAAACTACTGCAAAAGTTTTTTCAAGAATGGAGAAGGTTCTATACAACCGGTTCATTTACATCAGCGTCGAATCTAGCAACTTACAATTGTAAATTCACTCGGAAACGGAGAAGGAGGATCACTAGCTGGCTGTACAACCACTAGCGCGCAGAGATAACGCGTAGAACTAGTGCATCATTGCGCGCATCATTGACTTTTAGAAACTCCTCCAATATTTCAGCATGTGCACAGACCTCCGTTGTATTTTTAAAGTAGATAGTCTTAATCTACAGAAGAAGGGCTTTCAAATGAGCTATAACACATCTCTCATCGCCAGATTAATGTAAAAGAGGTTCCTTGTTAGATTCGCAAATATTGAATACATTGAATTACAAGAGTGCTTTGTTTCTCAATTAAAAAATCAAATTTACAATTCAAACAAAACATTGCGGTTCATTATTCTTGCCGTAAGATTCCATTAGATATATATGAATCCCCGTAGAAAATTTCAGCAAAAGAAATCTTTTGAAATGCACGTTAGCAATTAATAAGCAACATAAAGTTGCTCATAACGAGGTCTACCTGCAAGCCATGGTGTGAAAGAATCAAAGATTATTCTGATAAATGCCTCCACCACCTGATATATGGCATAGGCAAGTGTGTAGAAATTTTTGCTGAAGAAGAGGATGTTTCCTTCTAGCTTTAGTATTTCGCCTGCTCTGGTTTAGATTGATACCCGCTTCTTTTATATATCATGTGTATTCATTTTTATTGACGATGCAATCAAACATGATAACCGATCAGCAGGGCTGGGATTTTTTGAAAATAATTTCAAAAAAATTTTTGATCAAAAAATTGAAAAAATGGCTCAAAAAATTTTTGAATTCAACATTTTTTTGAAAAAAATACTTTACATTGTTTAAAAGGATAATAAGCAATTCAAACACATCATTTTTGTCTGAAAGTGATTAAAACAGCCAATAAAGCAATCTACTCAATTCTGAACATCAAAATTAGGATGCAATATTTTTTCACTTTTTAAAAATTCTACATACGTGCATTGGGCAAACTCATCCACAACAGAAACTTATCATCAAGACCGTGAAAAATGATAAACATAGGAATATTGTTAAGTTTTGTCAAATGCTGTCACAATTTTTCATAAATGTGCCACTTTTTTCGTTTTAACGGTACTTTTTTAAATATTTTTATTCTTTATATTTTTTGAGAAAAATTCAAAAAATTTTTTGATTTTGAATTTTTTGAAAAAGTCAAAAAATTCAAAAAATCAAAATCAAAAAATCCCAGCCCTGCCGATCATGATATGATCAATCGTCCTGACATGACTCAATGACTACCATGACTTAATCATGATATCCGGCACATATTTCAAAAGGTCGAATTTACTTGCAGTTCTCCTTTGACTCATATATCAGAGTGGTTGTGAGATAGAAAATAAGCAATATCGTTTGATTGATTGCCATCATTACAAAAACAGCATTGACCGGTGAACGGAGAGATTTTCTAAATTTTGGTTTTTTTTCAGTGCATCAAGAAATTGAACCTGGTAAGAAGAAAAAGGATGAAAATATTAGCTATGATATTGATGGGACTGAGAATAAGTATTAGGACATAATTCGAACGTTCGTAATACTGTGACAGTACCCTGAGTAGAAATTATGGTAATCAATCAGAAAATCAATAATCTCAACAAACTCAATGAAGTCGTAGAGGAAACTTTCTTCAGGAACGTCAAACAAAGTTGTCTTGCACTGTCCACTCATTTTAGACTGAAGAGAAGGAAGCTTTGCTATCTAGTTTGTCGTTGTCGTTTTGCTTTGGAGAATCCGCCTTTGATATGCTCATTAGCTGCAATTTGAGTCATAAAAGTGAAGAAAAAAGTAAGGAATTAAGAGATCATGTTTCTTCTGCGATTTGCTTATAATGAAATGTTTTCCGAATTCGAACTATCATCTTATATTCTTGGTAGAATCTTATTCTGTGATCGATGAATCGTGTCCCTTTAACAATATGTTCACTCAAGCTAAACGAGAATATAATGTGTATATTAAATTTGCATGTTCAGTGCAAAGATCGTTGAGATGTTATGAAAGGACGAGTGGGTCACATGAGTCATCCCCCACCTCTTCGTCTCATCCATCATCTTTAACTTTCTATCTTGAGAGTATACTGCTTTAATGATTATTATTCACACAGTTTTTCGCACACACAATCATTTACAGAACCCACAGAACCATCGATTCAGACTTCCCTTTAAAGGTAGAGTCCCTCGAACATTGTCGTAAAGCAACTGTGAAGACAGAAAGGTAGCAAACGTTATTCTACCTACCGTACACTATTTATTTTATGATGACTCAGCTTATTGATCGTTAGAAATATGAATGAACCATCAGGCCCGTGCAGGGAAAGGCGCGCTTCTTGAAAATTGAGGAAATTCGGCAATACTATTTGAACTTGCGACAATTGGGTAACAAATGTGAACGTTGATCACTGTGCTATGGGATAGACGAGTGGTTGCGCTAACTTCTCGCATATCACTTGGACCTCCAACCATTGGATAAAATATTTAAAATCAGAAATTACATTATAAAAGAGAGAAACGGACACGTCGGAAATTTGACTTGCGCATATCGTCATAAAGAAGAGCGATCCATTTGATATCTCTCGTTAAATGTCAGCCACTCTCGGATCATCCACACCCACTATTTCACAAGAATTAAGGAATATAAATTCATCGTCAATGATAAACGAATTTGAAGGCGTACCTCTAACTTCAAAGGTACTTGCAACCTAACATATGCATTTTAAATTGTTTGTGGCACACGTACAAGATGGATTGAATCAACTCTTATTCAGTGAGATCTGACAATTTGTGAGGAAAACATCGGAAACATCGTTGAATAGCGAAATAATTTTGAAAAAAAAAAGTCGAAAATTTTTTTGGATATAGATCAAAATACGAGGTAGACGTGCATGAAATGATTAATCGATGGTCGATGTGCTGGGGAAGATTATGATCTATATGGTTTTATCGTATTTCAGTATCTTCCCGTCCTCTTGTTGTCATTATGCAAAATTAAATGAGAAGATTGGACGATTTTGAAGTGTTTGATAGTTAAAAGTTGAGGAGCGTGACGGACAGATATATAGACAGACGCGAATTATCACATGTATCACATAATATATTATAATATCTATATCTATATCTATATATATATATATATATATATATATATATATATATATATATATATATATATATATATATATATATATATATATATATATATAGTAAAGTAATCCGAATGCTAGTTTAGGGCCTAATAAGAGAAGGTAAATTCGAACATTGCTTTGTCAACAAGTAAAAATAACTGAAATCGTATATTTTTACTAGTTGGTCCATGCCTATGCGAACAAGAGGACTGGAAGGTGTTGAACGACGTTAAATCCGTATGAACAATGGGCTGATCGTTTCCACCTCGTAGTTTGATCTGCATATAAAATAAATGTCCGTTTTTCAATTTAACGCGCGTTCGATTTTCTTGAAATTTCTTTATATTTAGATATCTTTCAAATTCGAAAATTACCCCTAGGCTATCTTTGGTTCCTTGGTGCAAAAACGAATTTTCAACTCGTATCGCAAACAATTTATGACAACAAATCCAAATGATCTTTTCATTGAGGATGTAAATTTCACATGCGTATCATATTCTCGTTCAGCGTGAATGAACATATTGTTTTGCAGGATGCGATTCATAAATAATAAATAAAACCTTATAGTTCAAATTCGGTAACCGTTTCATGATACTTCTGCAAATCACAGAAGAAATGATATTTTGAACCCTTACTTTTTTCTCACTTTTATGAATTATATTCCACTATAAAAGGCGGATTCTCCATAGCAAAACGGCAATGGAGATAGCATAGCTTGCTTCTTTTCACTATAATCTAAAATGAGCGAACCGTGCACTACAACTTTGTTTGACGTTCCCGAAGAAAGTTTATTCTACGACTTCATTGAGTTTGTTGAGATTATTGATATTCTGATTGATTACTTTAATTTCTACTCAGGGTACTGTCAGCGTATTACGAACGTTCTAATTTGTCCTAATACTTATTCTCAGTCCCATCAATATCATAGCTAATATATTCATCCTTTTTCTTCTTACCAGGTTCGATACCGTATTCTTGTGCCACCGAAAAATAAACCATTTAGAAAATCTCTCCGTTTACCGGTCAACGCTGTTTTTGTAATGATGGCAATCAATCAAACGATATTGCTTATTTTCTATCTCGCTACGACTCTTTTAAATGAATTAATGAGCTGCAAGTAAGTTTGACTTTTTGAAATATTTTACCAGTCCGCACCACTAAAGAAATTTCTGTGTGAAATATACGATTTTTCATAAGGAAACAATATTAACCTAAAGTCAAAAGGAAAACAATCTTCTTTTTTTTTCAGGAAACAATTCTACACACTCGCCTTTGCCATATATAAAGTTGCTGGAATCATATTGCAAAGTAATCTTTGATTCATTCACACCATGGCTTGCAGGTAGACCTCGTTATGAGCCACTTTGTATTACCTATGAATTGCCAACGTGTATCTGAAAACATTCAATATGAATACGAATATATGCAACGAAAAAGTTATATTCCTTCAGTTGTGCTTACATCTGTTCGAATTGCATCTATTCGAAGTAGAGGAAGATGGGAACCAAGTTATCGGAGTATGGCCGCATATTGCTTCATTGTTTTTTTATTGATTCTCATTGGAAATATTCCACGGGAAAAGTATTTATTTCAATTTCAAACACAAATTGTGAATACAATTTTCAGATTTCGAAAAATCGCGTGAAAATAATGAAAAAGCGCTCGTCTTCTGACTGTGAACATAAAAAGATTCTGGTTCTAGAAAAAGCAACTAAATTACTCTTGCGTATCGTATTAGTAACACTCATCTCGCAGTTCCCGCAAGGTTTGTGAATATTTATTGTTGATTCTGATTAACATGGAGAATTTTATATTATTTTAGCAATTCTTTGTATCATTGTTGCCATGTCGTCTGATACTTTTCGATATAAAGTATTCAATAAACTCAGTTAGTTTTATATTTCACTTAAATACATAATCCGATCACTATCAAGGGAAAATTTATTTGAAACTCTCCGTTCTGGAAAGGTTCACTAGTTCCTTTGTCTATTGGAATTGCGTTGCCAGTGCAGAGCAAAATTATTTAGCTTTAAAGGTACACGCGGTGTGCAATTAAGCACTATAATTGAAATGAATTGTGAAAAAAACTGCAGTATAACAGGATAGCACTTTTAATTTATGAAGTTGTATATTTAATGTTCAAAATTACTTTTCAGTTAGTTTATTGACACTCCTGACTATCACTACTTCAGCGTGTAATCTTATGATATTCATGACAATGTCAAAGAAGTTTAGAGAGGTTTGAATCGATTTGCCGATCAATTATTTAATTTTCTCCATTCAGGAAGCAAAACGACACTGCATTTACTTCAAGAACTTTATTTTATGTAAACCGAGTGAACTAACGAAGACGACAGTAATGTATTCTACTCATACTGCTTGACTCAATAACGACTATTTTTTACCGATTTAAGACAAATAAGAGGCGTGCAACTAAAATTTGCACGAGATGGTAACGCTGACATTTCACATCTATGTTGACTGTCTTGTAAATTTTGGTAATTAACTGTCAAAATTTCAAACAAATAGTCACTTCAATAATTCTAAGTAAAACAGTCCCGCAGAATCTTCCGGTGCAAATGTTTGGCCCTTCTCGATTTTCTAGTTCTACTCCTGATTTGACCGATTTATCACCGGAATAAAAACTTTTCTAGAGTCGATTTGAAGGAAACCGCACTGAGAGCAAACTTACCTGGCAAATCGTTACCCCGATACACTTTCCTGGCAAACGATTACCCCAAATGGTGAATTCAGCCGTTGAATTCCTTTCCATTTGGGGTAATCGTTTGCCAGGAAAGTGTATCGGGGTAACGATTTGCCAGGTAAGTTTGCTCTCAGTGCGTAGGTTTCGTCTACCTTTATATTTTTAAGAATGAATTCAAAATTTCTATGACAATGAATAAATAATACTCGAGAATTTGATGCAAAATGTCCTACGATCTTAGAATAATAATAATAATAATAATAATAATAATATTTATTTCCTTATGCGATACATTAAAACAGATGAAAGAAATTTGATATATAAAACGGGTCAAACTAATTTGTCCGAGACGCAGAGCGAGTTTGGCGAAACAGACCATGCAGGACATGCATTATTGTTCAGAAATGGTAGCTTGAGTACATTTTTGGAAAAGTCTCTCTATTCTAACAACATTCTGTCCAAAATATTCCTTATTATAGATTTCTTTTAATAATTGTATTTCTTTCGCAATTTGAAGATGTTTGAATTTGAATTTGAAGAATTTGAATTTTAAGCAATTTGAAGCTAATTTCAATTTTTTCTTATTATTATTCACTTTCTTAATGTTATTTCTTTTTCGTATTGTATTGTACAAACGTCATATTTTACATCACAAATTTATCGCAATTATTATCACAATTCATTCAATTATGTGAAGTATTATGGGTTTGAGTGAGGAGTGAGGTTTGTGTACACTCTTTTTCGATAACTATGGACTCGGCACTCTTGGATATTTCTTCGTAGGTCTGAATGCAATGGGGCATGCACTTGATGTAGATATCTCATCTCTTCAATTCATCCCAAAATCCATCCACTGCCAATATGCAAAATCCTGCAAATATGTTTTTTGTAAAGCATCATCCACTACGGTATAAGCTACCTCATCTCCGATTGTAATCACCAAGTCAGGCAATTCAGGAAGGTTATTACGGGATTTCAGACTCTGAAATCCCGTAATAATGTTCATTCCTCTCTCTCAGAGAGAGGGGTGCGGTCGTTATTACGGGTTTTCAGAGTCTGAAATCCCGTAATACTGTTCATTCCTCTCTCTGAGAGAGAAAGGAGTGCGGCGCTATTACGGGATTTCAGACTGAAATCCCGTAATAATGTTCATTCCTCTATCTCAGAGAGAAATGGGTGCGGTCGCTATTACGGGATTTCAGACTCTGAAATCCCGTAATATTGTTCATTCCCCCCTCTCTCAGAGTGAGGGATGCGGTCGTTATTACGAAATTTCAGACTTAATTCTCGAAAATCACCCCTGCGACTTACTGAATGCATTTGAGCATCTTCTGTTCCGCATTCCGATCTCCAGGTAAAGTTGTCAGTGCGATATCGCGATTGAATCTCATCTATAATCTATTAATCGTTTAGAGAAAAAATGCAAACACTCACCATTTCACGCCACCGACCGACTCCAATAATGAAAGTTAGAGGAAATGAAACAGGAATGAGTAATTAGGCATGTCGACTTATACGATTGCGATACATTTTTCGTGTGATAAATATGTGATGTTGGTTTCTGCTGGATTTTCAAAGTCTCTGATTGCAAGTAAGACATTTGATTACTTCCAAGTAAATTATTATCTCACTTTTAGTCTTGATAACATGAACGAATTTATTATCAATGCAGAAACGAGAGTGGTTCATGGAAATTATTTCACTCTGAAAACTGGAACTAAAACAAAAGACAACATAGGTATGTTTTTTTCCATTTTATGCGCATTTCAAAATATTATTCAGAACACGTTGAATATTGGCTTCATCGAAATGCTCAATTCAGCCATGTCAACGGAAAGATGTCAAAATTATTTCGAGGACTAAGGTAAATGGATTCCGTCGACGTACAATGACATACGATGCTTTGCAGTGCTCCTTGATGACTAGATGCGGTACATGCAGCCGGTATAACAGTATTACGGGATTTCAGAGTCTGAAATCCCGTAATAGCGACCGCACCCCTTTCTCTCTCAGAGAGAGGAATGAACATTATTACGGGATTTCAGAGTCTGAAATCCCGTAATAGCGACCGCACCCCTTTCTCTCTCAGAGAGAGGAATGAACATTATTACGGGATTTCAGAATCTGAAATCCCGTTATCTAGGAATGCTGGAAGGGAGTAAGAGAACAGATCAAACAACTACCTGCGAGTGGTATGTTTTCATAATTTATAAATAAATAAAATACCATTTGCAGAAAATTGGCAAACAACACTCCTCCAGTTGTTATCACGAAGATCTTTGAACCCAGAAGCGACTATATACAGTGAGCTCCTTCCCTCCCTCTCTCCGGTCCCCCCTCGACTCTACCCATTATAATTCACGCTATTTATTTATCACTTGTTGTTACATTTATTTAATGTAAGATAAATTAAATTAAATTAAGATCAAAACGTGTTGCTGAAGCATCGCTTGACGACTTATCCAATCGAAGAAGTCAAGAAAACAAAAAAAATTACCGAGAAAAATATTATTATACGATAAAATTTTATTCATGAATATTAGTCGAAGAAGCATTGAAAACATCAAACATACATAGCACACAGAAAAAATCAAAATTATAAAAATGATGGCAAAATGTGTTATCCCGTTACATAAAATTAGGGGCATTTTCTTACTTTTTGAAAAGATCGAAAAGTCTGTATATAAACGTTGGGCACGTATGAGTTTGGCCAAACTCGCTCTGCGCCTCGGACAAATTAGTTTGACCCGTTTTATATGGAGAATAAATAAATTAATAAGGGAATGCTTATAGCTGCAATAACTAGATCACAGCATTGGGGGTTGGGAGGGGTTATGGAAATTTTATTGGGTTTTAAAGGGGGAACTCAACCATGACACCATGATCCCTCTCTTTGACGATTATTCGGTGCAATATGGTACAAGTGAACAAGTGATTGCAATGTGCAGTGCATAATTAGAGTGAGCTAGGATGCTTGTGTTGCACGGAGGCTTATGACCGGGTGGATGAGGTTGTGATAAAGATCGTCATTGAGAAAGTCGAGGACCAAGGGTCGGAAGGGAGTTCATGAAGACAATTACTAAGGTGTAATGGTAGGACCTACTGAGAATGAGATGAATATCCAAAGTAAAGTTCTACAGAAACGGAACTAATCATTTCCAGTTATGCACTTTTTTTCAATATTCAGTGTAATTAAGAAATTTCTATGAACTTTAAGCTTCCTTAAACATTTTAAACATTTTTAATTTTTTTTGTTTCCAGTTATGCTCAGAATTTTCAGACTATTAGGATCGTTGAACAATTCATTCAATGTGTTGTACAGTTTGCATTATTGTATATTTTGAAGAGGAAGCACACATTACAGGGGTTACCAGTTTTGACTCTCCAATGAATCATTGTATTTTCTCTATAATAGAAGCTAAACTATACTGAATTCGCTAAAAGAACATTATTTTATACAAACCAAGTGAACATCGTTAAATTAACGAAAACGAGTGTAATGCACTCTTCTGATTGTACCTTATTTGACTCTGTAAATTTCATTCAAACTCGTATAATGATTATTATTTAGTTGAATTTTGTAAAAGTGGAGAAGTCATGCTCTCACAACAGCAAACAATTTATAAGACCTTAGGCTTCGTTCACATCCGTTCGCACAGCCGTTTTATATCTAAAATAAGAAAATAATAATATTCAAAAAATAACGACCACAGATAAGTCGTTTACCCCCTTTTCCTCCGAATGTAACGACTGCATCGTAGATAGACAGTATAACTGATAATATACAAGACGAAAGTACAAAAGAATGCAGCTAATATCAGACAGGAGAGGATCTGTATGCCTGTAACTTATAATACATTTATCACAATCTTATAAAATCTTATTTTCATCTTTTTCTGTTAACAATTTATTTGTCTTTTTTTAACACACTGAACTACAAAATATAATATCTCGAAAGCTTACAAGTTCCATCATCGAAACCAGCTTCTTGTAGTGCCATACCTATCCGGCTATTTTGCAACTTTTCGACTCTGTAAGAACGAGATCTTATTTTTAGTGACTTCTTGTAATGCATGTATAACCTCTGGTATTTCACAACCTAAAGTCTACTTCAAATAGGTCACTGACCTGAAGTATGCTTCACGTGAAAGAACTTGAAGTAGACTTACACTTGGAGTAGACTTGTAAGTTTACTTCAAGTGGAAATGATAAGTGTACTTTACGTACATATACCAGAAACCGAACATCTTTTTGAAACATAAAGGAATACTTGATATAGTTCTTCAATGGCGAATCGGAAGTTATTGTCCAGACTAACAAGAAAAATGTACAAATAGCAATGAGAACAATGATTGGAACCTGAAAAGAACTAAATACAGAAGTACTTCAGTTGATTGATTCAATGATCGAGCGAAAATGGTTATTGCAATATTAAAGGTGAAATTTAAAATTAAAGGTGATATGCAAGGGTCATATCTATAACTCATCATCTAATATAAATGTCAAGTTGATCAACCATGAATTTCAATCATTTCAATTTATTCATATCAAGTATTATACTAGATGAAGGGAGGGCCGTTCTTCAGTTCCTCCAATGGTATAGACCACCATTGCACATTGATCCTCTTGAACTCATCTCGCCATCGAACACGGGGTTGACCTGGAGAACGGCGTTTGACAAAAGTATATGGAATCCAATACGTGCTGCGTCGTGCCCATCTATCATCTTCCATCTCTCGTATCCTGATCGACCATCTGCACTTTCTCTTCGTTGCCTCATCAATCCAATCCCGTAAACAAGTCATCCTTCTTATTCGTTCATTGCTCCATCGGTCTAGTCGAGTTACTCCTATCATCCTTCTTTCCATTTTACGTTGCACAACTCTCAATCTTTCCTTATCACAATCTCTTAACCACCATGTTTCGCATCCATATAACACCGTCGATGTAATACAACTTTCGAATAATCTTCGTTTTGAGTTCATCGGTAGTAAACGACTGGCAAGCAGGTTAGACAGTTTACTCCAGATCATCCATGCACATTGTACTCGATGGTCGATGTCCTTGACAGGGTCTAGAGGAAAGGATATTCTCGATCCGAGATATATTGTACTTTCAACAAAGTTAAAAGTCATTCCGTCTATGAGTATTGGAGAGCGAGTGGTGGTACAAGATGTAAGGAGGTGTGATTTCTTGCTATTGATTTTAAGTCCAACACGGGATGCGGCGTCCGATAGCTTCCTGATCATCTTCTCTAACTCTGGCCTTGATTTAGCAACTAAGATTATATCGTCAGCGTATTCCAAGTGTGATAAGCGAATTCCATCGATATTAATTCCATCTTCCTCCCAATCACAGCGTTCTCATGACTTTCAAAGCAAGAACGACCGCTCAACATACAAACTCTCTCGAATACAATGGTCTCTCCTTTGTCTTGCTTTGGAAGAAAAATGGCTTGGACCAGAATACTGTGCAATCAATCGTATTGACAGCAAATGCGAGGGTTGAGTTGAATAGAATTGGAGATATAGCATCCCCTTGCTTAACTCCTCGTCTCACGTTGACCTTCACTAAATCTTCATTCACTCGTACAAAGGTGGACGATTCCTCGTAAAGTCGTCTCAGAAGCCGGATAAGATCAGAGTGAATATTCTGTAGTCGTAGTGATTGCCAGAGAGCAGGCCATTCAATTGAGTCGAAAGCTTTCTCGAAGTCAATCATTGCGTAGTAGACCTCCATGTTGTATTCAGTGCACTTTTCCGTAATCTGCCGAATCACGTGAATATTGTCCGTCGTTCCGTAATCCTTTCTGAATCCTGTCTGGGTTGTTCCAAAGCTGTGTTTGAGCATGTGGGCAATCCTTTCCAATACGACAGACGTAGCAGCTTTGAGAGTAACCGTGAGTAAACTGATAGGACGATAGTTTGAGATGTTGCTTGTGCTTCCTTTCTTGTGGATAAGACTAACAGCCGAAGTAACAAGGTTAGGAGGTATGGCATCGTTGGTGACAAGATGATTGAGGAGATCCGCTAAGTAGACTGATAGCTGCTCTCGTGCGATAACCAGCTGATCCGGAAGGATACAATCGGTACCGGCTGCGTGTCCCATCTTCAATTTCTTAAGCGCTAGTTCAGCTTCATCGGGCAAAAACTCAGGGAGAGCGTCTTCTGAAGGCGGAATGAAGATCGGCAGACATACTTTCGGCTCATAAAGATCCTCATAAAACTCTTTCACAGCTTCCGTCGTGTACTTTTGTGAAAAAGTGCCAGTTGAATTATCTTGTATGAGAAGTCTTGGTTGAATGTGCTTAAGAGTCCTCAGTGCAGTAGATACGCTTCGTCCCTTTAACGCTGCCGCAACTGCAGCCTCTTCTAGTCTTCTGGAGATATCCTGTTGAAGTGATAGACGTACTTCACGACAACAAGCATTATAGTCTGCAGCTCTCGTTGGATCATTCTTCAGCAGGTATCGACGTGACAGAAGAGCAGATGTATTAGTTGACATCCACGGTCGTTTCTTCTTTTTCCTCCAACATCCAACAGCAGCCGTCGAGGTGAAGGCGACAATCGATCGATATGCCTCTTCAGCATTCGTTGGGTAAGGAAGGGGAAGTGTAGACAGGAGGCGTACATTAGCGGCGTACTCCTCACGATCCAGCTCAAAGCGTATCGCACCTCTTATTTTCCTTTTCTTAGCTTGAAAACGGAGATCAATCACAGCGCGAACCATGCGATGATCAGAATTAAAGTTTAGACTAGGAACGACGTCACAGTCGGTAATCGAAGTTGAGGCAGGAGCAATGATGTAATCAATCTGGTTAAAAGTTGCTCCATTAGGCGATCTCCACGTCCATCTTCTCATCTTACGCTTCGCAAAGAAGGTATTTACCATACGTAGTCTCATTCTAGATATGGCTTCGACTAGGGCTCTTCCTCTATGGTTGATAGCAGGCGATGCATAAGGGCCAACGATCGATTCGTTTCCTGCTTCTCTCATGACCTTTGCATTAAAATCACCAAGTAGTAGAGGTATCGATCCACGAGGTGCTCTGTTCATTTCTATTTCGACTTGATCCAAGAACTGGTCATATTCTTTCTCAGTACTTGCAGAAGTAGGAGCATATCCAGCCACCACAAACAATCGATGATTCCGTAGGTATAATGTTGCAAGGCGATCGTTTATGAATTAATTGTTGCATATTATACTTTGTTTTTCTATATCTACAATGATTGTGATTTGATCTTTGGTGCATATGATGAATGACCGTGTTTACATGGAAGAGGTCAAAAAAGAATGTAAAGATGCACTGAGAGCAAACTTACCTGGCAAATCGTTACCCCGATACACTTTCCTGGCAAACGATTACCCCAAATGGAAAGGAATTCAACGGCTGAATTCACCATTTGGGGTAATCGTTTGCCAGGAAAGTGTATCGGGGTAACGATTTGCCAGGTAAGTTTGCTCTCAGTGTGGACGAAGAAAACCCACATATATCATGAGCACTAGATACATCAATTTGTCTCTCCCATTATCCATTGAAGAAAATACGAAAAAGCATAGGAGAATCTGGATGATCGAAGCGAGAATCTACAATCTTCATTCATTATAACTTTTTCTTTAAAAAATCTACCACAGCCCATTTTAGTCTCTCCCTTTCTTTCTTTCTTTTAATTCATTTTTTCCTAGAGACTATTTGATCTACGTCATTTATGCCAAGAATCAATAAATATATCATATTCTGAAATCCTCATGCTTACCTTCATAAATCATAATTCAAAATGAGTCGATCGATTGACGAAAATCGTTATTTAAAAATTGAATATTCTGAGCACTCACTAGAAAGGCTCCTGTCGTTCGTTTATCCGAACTATTGGCGAAGTCTGAGATGACATTACAGATGATGATGAGAGAGACGATCAATTTGAATAAGGCCAGAAATCGAGTGGCTACCTGACATTTTAACATAGAACAGTCAAGTATTGTGGAGACAATATCGCATCTCTTTCAGCGTATAATAAAAACGATTTTGCAAACTAATAAAAACTTGACTTACAGTAATGGAAGCGGCGCCGCAGCAGAACTTCTTCTTTCTCGGTCGCATTTAACGCTAAAAAATAAATCTGCTAACCCAGTATAGATAAAAGTGTGGCATACAAATAGAGATTCAGAAACTTTATAACAGTGTATCAAGTAATAATAACAACACACGGGATATTCTCTATCAGTGGGCCCCAACCTAATTTTACTCTCCGCATTGACTCTAATCTCTCGCTGACAAAGAGCACAAGAGAGTGTGGTCAGAGCGGAGAGTATCGAATGATCTCGGGATGTTCCTTTTTAAAGGACATGAAAGTGTTATTGAATGGGTGATGGACGATAGCATCAACAACCATAACTAAGTTTGAATTTTGCTTTTCACTCTCAATTCGATTTCGACATTGGTCTATCGGACTCGTTGGCTTGTCAAATATTATCCTAAATCACAGAATTCTAATGTAAGTCATTTTTCTTTGAAACCAGATCCATTTTGAGAGAGTTTCTATGAATGGTTGATTTGGATTTCAAAATGAGAAAAATTAATACGAATAGGATCACTCATAAAAGAGAATAAAGAAGTTTAGAGAGATAGATAATTGTTCGTAGTCTGTTCCTTCTCCTTTCTATCCTCATTCCACTTCCTGTCACATTCTCTCCATTGTCCTCTCTCAATCTCTATCTTCAAGTCCCCCCCCCCTCCCACTATTACATTCTCCCCATTTTGAAAGATTTCAGTACTGAAAGGTCTCGAACTTTCTGATATATTCAAATGCGCACATGGAGTTCCACTGAATCTCTCATGGATATTCTCGTTTATTCATTCGTCATTATGACCCCGAGAAACTTGTTTGTTGTGAATCAAATTCGGTGGGAAAATTACACAACCCCGCATTCTACTATAACGTAATAATATACTTTATGCGTTGGAAAAGACAAAGACATTATTTTTAAACAAATTGACATACAGTGGAGTACGCATAAATACGGTACTACGATGATGATAGCAAAGTTAATTGGTACATAGTTCCCTAACAATAAGACGTTCCAAAGTCAAAATCGACAAAGCAATGACGAAGAAGCGGTAGCTCAATTTCATGAGCAACAGAAAATGAACGTTAAGGAATAAGAAATATTGAAGGGGAACACTGGTTCTGCCCCAAAATATCACTCTGTCTCAACTTTGATATGCAATGACGCAATGGCATGCCATTTATAGAATACGAAGAGAAACGACGGAGCAAAAATACCACGCACATTTTTCCTCTGGGAATTGTCGCAGGGGAACACTACTCTAAGATTGACACTATGAACGAGAAGCTCAAATTGAGAGAATGTTCCTATTTACATTAATGATAGGGTAGGGAAGTGTCATGTTACTTTCGATCATCTAGAATTGTTCATTCGATGCGTCTTTGAGACTATCCATCACATCCTCTATCAGTTTCTTAATTCTTATTATACACACAGATTTTCGATTTTTTCTTGACTATATGGCACTAAAGGAATAAAAAAGCATAAATCATTATTACAGTCCCGCAGAATCTCCCCCTTAACGAAAGTTTCCGGGGACACTCGGAGTGTCTCCAAGTGTCTCCTACCCTGATTTGCGCTCTAGAATTATATAGCGTGTGTTAAATACGTTTATAGAGAGCCTTTTTGTCATATGCATCTAATGCACGTGAAAAATAAATTTTAAATAAATTTTAAAAATCAAAATAATGTATTTCAAAAATCAAATATCAATTCACAAATATGACACGATGATACAGTAAATTGAACTACGTAGGTAGATTACGGTATATCCGCATCCGCTTCTCTGTCCGCGCGTCTGAAAGTCTGGACGAGCATTTTTCTTATCTTTCCCGAGTATTTTTGCTGTTTCCTTGTTTATTTCTTTCTATTCATGTTATGTATCAATTATTAACGTCCTAGAGCAGCTCATTTGCTGATATCACTTTCCCTCCCTCACTCGAGGCCTCGTTCGACTAGCTTTTCTTCATTCGTTAGCAATGTCGTGTTGCAGGGCTAAATGGCCGCACCTTCTGGACTGGGTGTGTCGCCCTCGAGTCGTTCACTGCGCCCACTTACTCTGCCGCTAGCGACCGCAGGACGCTAACTCAGAAGTAAGTCTAGACTATAATTAATTGTATATTTCCAACAAATATTTAATTTAATTATCTATCTTTTGTATCGTTGTTATTAAATTGTTATTAGTTTCATTTCGCGTCGTGATGGCCGCGCGCCTGCTGCGGCTGTAGAGGGCGGCTCGCGTCTGGCTCCGGCCCGTCCGATGTTCCTACGCAAGTTCTCTAGCGCCAACAGCCCTCGACTGCAGCTGAGAAGTAAGTCTAGACAACCATTGAATCTTTATTTCCTTGAATATTCAAGTTATTTATTTATCATTCGTCTTATTTTCTCTTCAATCGTTAGTAATGTGCCTTCTGAAGTTGGCACGGCGCCATTTGAACGCCACATGAGTGAGAATGGATAACTTTCAGGCATTCGCCCTATGAGCAAATCGGACCCACGCCGGCGACCCCGATTCGATGCCATCAGCCAAATCGGAATCTATCAACTGGTATGCTAGAATAATGTTATAATGTAATCATGCATCTTCTCTTATTTTCGTCTATCATATTCTAGTCATAACGTTCAGAATATTCTTTTAAAATTTTTTTAGTAAAGATAAAATTCAGCATATTTTGCGCGTTAAATACGTAGAACTGACTAATTTCTCAATTATGAAATGAACAATAAAGGGAATGTGAATTTATATAATTCTATTTATCTATTTCTTCAGGAATTAACGCGTTGGCTGACACCGCGCGACGATCCCTACGATAGAAGGTACGGTATTATGGATGAGTAGTTCTGTTTAAGACTAATGTAGTTATACTGTAAGCTGAGTGAAGTAGATACTGTTTAATCATGTAACAGTACTGTTGAAATGATTGTTTGTAGAATTTCAAGGTTTTGAAAAACTGTAGCCGTATGCAAGAACAACGGGAAAACCGTTTTCCGTGAAAATGTGACGTCATTAGCGTAGGCGGAGGATTTTTGGAAAACGCCTCCGCCTACGCTAATGACGTCACATTCTCCCATAAAACGGTTCTTGCATACGGCCACTGATAATGATTACGCTCAACTTCAAAATTTTTGGAAGCGAGACATTTGACCTCTTTTGCAGAGTCGTGATCAGCTCCTGCTGTTGGATGCACCGGTCTTCGACGGAGAAATTGAATCAAGAACAACAAAGGACTAGAGTTCCTTGACTAGAACTTACCGCATTTGTTGACTAGTATTGATTAGCTTTTGACTGGCTCTTTCTTTCTATCACTTTGTTACCATACTTGCCTAGGATTTATTGATTTTTTTGCCAATATTGTAGCTGAGCTATAAAGAATAATAAAGAATACTATGTACACGACTTCTTACTCGTTTATAACTGATTTTTTGCTTGCCATCCCTTTGTGTTGTGCCATAGTCAATCGGTGCAGTCCTTTATTCAGATGGTACAAGAGTATGGAGATACAGATAACACTAGTGCTGATGATGGCATTAAACTCGAAGAAAGACCTTTCATCGTAGGGATCGTCGCCCGGTGTCAGCCAACGAGTTCATTCCTGAAGAAATAGATAAATAGAATTATATAAATTGGCATTCCCTTTATTGTTCATTTCATAATTGAGAAATTAGTCAGTTCTACGTATTTAACGCGCAAAATATGCTGAATTTTATCTTTTCTAAAAAAATTTTAAAAGAATATTCTGAACGTTATGACTAGAATATGATAGACGAAAATAAGAGAAGATGCATGATTACATTATAACATTATTCTAGCATACCAGTTGATAGATTCCGATTTGGCTGATGGCATCGAATCGGGGTCGCCGGCGTGGGTCCGATTTGCTCATAGGGCGAATGCCTGAAAGTTATCCATTCTCACTCATGTGGCGTTCAAATGGCGCCGTGCCAACTTCAGAAGGCACATTACTAACGATTGAAGAGAAAATAAGACGAATGATAAATAAATAACTTGAATATTCAAGGAAATAAAGATTCAATGGTTGTCTAGACTTACTTCTCAGCTGCAGTCGAGGGCTGTTGGCGCTAGAGAACTTGCGTAGGAACATCGGACGGGCCGGAGCCAGACGCGAGCCGCCCTCTACAGCCGCAGCAGGCGCGCGGTCATCACGACGCGAAATGAAACTAATAACAATTTAATAACAACGATACAAAAGATAGATAATTAAATTAAATATTTGTTGGAAATATACAATTAATTATAGTCTAGACTTACTTCTGAGTTAGCGTCCTGCGGTCGCTAGCGGCAGAGTAAGTGGGCGCAGTGAACGACTCGAGGGCGACACACCCAGTCCAGAAGGTGCGGCCATTTAGCCCTGCAACACGACATTGCTAACGAATGAAGAAAAGCTAGTCGAACGAGGCCTCGAGTGAGGGAGGGAAAGTGATATCAGCAAATGAGCTGCTCTAGGACGTTAATAATTGATACATAACATGAATAGAAAGAAATAAACAAGGAAACAGCAAAAATACTCGGGAAAGATAAGAAAAATGCTCGTCCAGACTTTCAGACGCGCGGACAGAGAAGCGGATGCGGATATACCGTAATCTACCTCCGTAGTTCAATTTACTGTATCATCGTGTCATATTTGTGAATTGATATTTGATTTTTGAAATACATTATTTTGATTTTTAAAATTTATTTAAAATTTATTTTTCACGTGCATTAGATGCATATGACAAAAAGGCTCTCTATAAACGTATTTAACACACGCTATATAATTCTAGAGCGCAAATCAGGGTAGGAGACACTTGGAGACACTCCGAGTGTCCCCGGAAACTTTCGTTAAGGGGGAGATTCTGCGGGACTGTACAATATACCTATATGACCTCTGCGACTTCGACTCCCAGGCAGACAATGTTTGATAGAAAAATCTTTATTCAGTTAATGGGAAATATTGGAAATCATAACAGTAACCGAAGTAACTCTGCTGATTTTATTTTGATCATTTCGACTTTGCTTACAGAAGATTCTGTTTCGGAGACATGCCCATTGTAGCTTTGATTCCTATAAATGAAAAATAGCGATTGATAAGAATTCAATTGAAACCTCTCGAAACTTCTTCGACATTGTCATGTATATCGTTAGATTACACGCTGAAGTAGCGATAACAAGAAGTGTTAATAAGTCAGCTGCAATGTACTTTCGAACATCAAATTTATTTTTTATTTTTTTTATTTTTATTATTTACAAATTTTTTTAGAAAATTTTTAATTTTATAAATTCATAATCTTTGGAGAAAAAAAAGAACCAACTAAGTGGGTAGAAAACTTTCTCTTGGAACGTATTGGACATTGCAGATAAAATACAGAGAACAGCTGTAATTTGATAAATTGTTTCTCCAACGCTAGATCATTTGAAAACCTTGCGGAAATTGCGCTATAAGAGTCACTAAAACGATCCATAAGAGTAGTTTGGTCGCTCGCTCCATAGCTTGAGTCTTTCTTTCATGATCGGAAGACACTTGCTTATCTGTTACTTCTAAGCGATTTTTCGTTATCTAAAAATTAGTTACAATTAGTGTGGTGTGAATGACCTTAAAATCGAGATAATTTGAAACTCTCCGCTCTGGCCACACTCTCTCGCTTTCTTTGCCTTCGAGAGAGTATTGCCAATGCGCTGAGTAAAATTAGCACGGATGTGCCTTTAAAGTGAAGCTTTCCTGAAATATTTCTGGAAAAGATATATAATAAAAGAAAGAAACCGTTCTCAATTCTTTCAGCAATATTGTTGTCAAAATGATTAGTAGCAGACAAGGCAAAGCATTGTGAATCACTCCAGAGACGTAATACATCACACTCAACAACTAGGAAAGTGGAGTACAAGAATTAATTCAATTTGAGGAAATACCAAGCAGTTGTTTTGAAAAGTAGCCTCAGTAAACATTAGAACATAGATAAGTGAGGAATCTTCACTGAATCAAGTTATTTCAACACAAAAAAACAAACCGAGTATTTCCTACCTTTTGACATTACAAATATCTCTCCATTGTCTTTGTTCTATGGTATGCAACATTGATAACGGTATCAATCCAATTAAGATTAATACAAGAACACTTAAACAATATCCAACCATGCTTCGATAACTTGGCTCCCATGTTCCTTGACTGCGTATTGATTTGATTCGAACTGTGGTAAGCACGACTTGAAAAGTAACTATCGATACATAAACAACAGATATAAGAGAGACTATCTGGCTCAAGTGACATTCTCTTGGCACTTGGCCAAAAAGTGATAGGAACCGAACGGGCCCAAATTGTGCATAGGTGTAGTATGGGGTGGCATGAGATCACAGACGGAGTTAGGTTTCGTCATATCTGCTCCTTCGCTAAATAACGTAAGTTCCACATAATGGCATCAAAATTTCAAAGTTTACGGATTCGTTCGATATGTGTATGCGACGATGGGTAATAATAAGCAGGTAAATTACACCAAGTCTCATCCCGGTCCAAAACCGTGAGGCCCAGAAAAAATTAAAAAACCAATAAAAAATTAGTTTTATTTTTTGTTTTATTTTTCCTACAAATGCATCTCGGTGGTTGACTTTTTTTATTTCTTTAATTTGACGAGAATTCATTAATGTAACTCATATATGAAAATGAACTAAAACAAATGGGTACAAATTTGCCTTCTTCCCGAAAAACCACGACTAATTCGCCTTTTTATCGCAAACTGACTACCGTAATGCAAATGCGGAAATTCAAAATACTTCATTTTTCATATTTTATCGAAAATAGTGTCATATTACTCCTTTGATATTCAGATATCAAACAAAATATAAAAGAAAACAATAATATAATACCGAAAACGAATGAAAACATACAATGATTGAATTTCCGCATTTGTATTACCGTAACCGGCACACGCTTAATCGGCTCAGTTTGCGATAAAAAGGCGTGGTTTTTTCGGGAAGAAGGCAAATTTGTACCCATTTGTTTTAGTTCATTTTCATATATCAGTTACATTAATGAATACTCGTCAAATTAAAGAAATAAAAAAGTCACCCACCGAGAGGCATTTGTAGGAAAAATAAAACAAAAAATAAAACAAATTTATTATTGGTTTTTTAAAATTTTTTCTGGGCCTCACGGTTTTGGACCAGGATGAGACTTGGTGTAATTTACCTGCTTATTATTACCCATCGTCGCATACACATATCGAAGGAATCCGTAAACTTTGAAATTTTGATGCCATTATGTGGAACTTACGTTATTTAGCGAAGGAGCAGATATGACGAACCCTAACTCCGTCTGTGATCTCATGCCACCCCATAAGACACCTATGCACAATTTGGGCCCGATCGGTTCCTATCACTTTTTGACCAAGTGCCAAGCCATAAGCAAAATATGTTCACTGAGTCAGATAGTCTCTCATAAGAAGGTATTACCGGCAAGCCATGGAGTGAAGGTATCAAAGATAACTGTACAGAATGACTCCAAGAACTCATATATGGCAAAAGGCAATGTGAACAATTCCTTACTTGAAAGTTAAGAGAACAAGGCAGATTACACATCGTGGGCAGTGATCAAACTGACCTACATTTATACCATGGGGCATATATCAGAGATCTTGTGAGATGGAAAATAAGCATTATCGTTTGATTGATAGCCATCATAACGAAAACAGCATTGATCGGTGAACGGAGAGATTTTCTATATTTATATTATTATTATGTTTTTATGTTACAAAAATAGACCTTGTAAGAATAAATACACTGATTGCATTGGATGCGAAATTTATAGGAGCAATGGTCAGAAGAACGATATAACTCGAACGTTCATAATGTTCTGAGATAGTTCTGAAAAGTACACATCAAACAATCTACATTATAAGTGAACAGAAGTCACAGAAAAATCCCTTAAAAACATGGAATTTTTCCATCAAAGGACAATTTTAGGGATTTTTTCTCTGCGTACTGAGAAGTGTAGTACTTCACATTGTATTTTCAATCAATATATAGGTAATAAGGTTGAACTTACTCTAGAAAGTCGTAGATGAAACTCTCCTCAGGAATGTAGAACAAAGGCGTTGTGCACATTCAAATACTGTAGATGTTTCTTATTTATTTTATTAAGTTAAATTGCACTTTATATGTGAAGCATCGTTGGGCATAGAAGCACAAGGAAGTGAAGGACGTTAATACGAGGTCAACTGTTTCCAATTTACACAAACAACGAGGTAAGGACAAGTAAGAGTTGTTTATCAAACCTGCTCAATATTCATATGTTTTCTATGGAACGCTAATGAAAGTTAGAAAGAAAAAAAGTAAATCTACGCTTTGAATATAGAAGAAGAGCGACAGACAATACACGAAATTTGCGAAGGACTAATGATTTAGAACTTCTTACACCATGAAACTCCTCGATCTAATAAGTGTGATGTGTGATATAATGAGGGCATGTGATGTGAAACTTTGTATCTCCTGAGAAATATCTTTAAGAATAATAGATCGTGGAATCTTTTCGTAAGCTTCGATGATAGAACAAAAGAACATATTTTCTCGTTACCAGTTCAAAAAAACAGCGAAAGCTGCACTTTTTTCGATACTTTATCTCATACATATACTCATTGTCAATACTACAGTTATTGCTTGTATAAAATGTACTTGCATAAAAATGACAAATCTGTTGTAAATACCAGGAGAAAAAAGGAACATTCGGAACCAAATATTTCGAGTTCCTCTCGATTCCACTAACTCTCACCTAACCCGTCTGACCTTCGCCGCGCTGTCTTGATTTTTATAAGCAAGAGTTTTTAAACTTTAAAAATCAACACGTTTTCTGAACAAGTTTCTGAGCAAACTAAGAACAAGGAACTGTTATCGTGGACTCTCTCATACAAAGAAAACAAGCTCAATATGAGAAAAGAGATTATTATAATTAGAATAATTACAGTACACCCATTCTCGGATTTTGAGATACTTTTAATTACTTGATTAGCTGCAATCAGGGATGTGCGGAAAAAAATCGACAAAAGAAAAATGCGAAAAAAAGAATTTTTTTTCGAGAAAGTATCGAAAAACAAAAAAACGCGCGTCCCTGACTGCAATAGAATTTTTGTTCCAGGGCAGTCACAAAAACTATCTGATATCACGGACGCTCACGAGTAAGATTTTGAGAATTGATGCGCGTAGATGCAGCGGTTCGAGCTAATTCATTCCTATGAGGAAATCGAAATTTCCGACAACCCTGAATATGTGCAAAAATGTCATAACTTTGTGTTCAGCGTTGCTGTAGGCTCCAAACTTGGCAGAGATAATAGCACATAGGTGATATATACCTGACCGAGTATGAGCCTGATCGGTTGTATTTTGAGAAATTTCGAAAATTAATTTTTCACATTTTTTGAGATACAGGAAGTAACTTCTCATATCAATTTACATTCTGTTTAAAAGCCAGATGTCTTCTATATATAGTAGACGACAGTTTACTATTGTTTCACGAAATTTCGAGTTTTTCCAGAGAAGATATATTTAGAGAAAAGAGGTCGAAAATTGTTAGAATTTTTTCGCGATTTTTTCGAAATTCTCAGAATTTGTCCAATAAGGCTGAGACTTTGCCATGACAATCATCATGATGATACAACATGATAACTATAATATAATCGCTATTGATGATCTTTCAGTCCCACAAAAATCATTTAAATTTTTGAATGCGCTGAAAAATTCGGGGGGTGGACAATTCGGCAACGCCCATTTCGGCAACGAGTTATAAATCGGTTTGGAGATGGTGTAGGGAAACAAAAATTGTATCATTGTTATCAGTGTGGGTGTACGGTATTGGGCTACCGTAACCGTCGGGAATCGCCAACTGATTTTTTTCATTCTACCCATGACCCGGGGTTCATGGTTGAAAATGACCGAAGTCGAAAAATTCATGATGGCCGGAGATCAAATACTAGTTACCATTATATCAACAATGGGCCAACGTTTATCTTTCTGGATACCGTAACTCGAACTACCGTAATCGAATCGGGGTTTTCCGTCATTTTCGCTACAATATTGAAAGGTACGGTAACTAGTATTTGATCTCCGGCCATCATGAATTTTTCGACTTCGGTCATTTTCAACCATGAACCCCGGGTCATGGGTAGAATGAAAAAAATCAGTTGGCGATTCCCGACGGTTACGGTAGCCCAATACCGTACACCCACACTGATAACAATGATACAATTTTTGTTTCCCTACACCTTCTCCAAACCTATTTATAACTCGTTGCCGAAATGGGCGTTGCCGAATTGTCCACCCCCCCCCAAAATTCGTACCCTAACAAATTTCGACCTCCTTTCTCCACTTATAACTTCTTTTGAAGAACTCGAAATTTTTCGAAACAATAGTAATCTGTCGTCTACTATATATTGAAGACATCTGGTTGTTAAACAGAATGGAAATTGATATGAGCAGGTACTTCCTGTATCTCAAAAAATGTGAAAAATTAATTTTCGAAATTTCTCAAAATACAACCGATCAGGCTCATACTCGGTCAGGTTTTGTATCACCTAAGTGCTATTATCTCTGCCAAGTTTGGAGCCTACAGCAACGCTGAACACAAAGTTATGACATTTTTGCACATATTCAGGGTTGTCGGAAATTTCGATTTCTTCATAGGAATGAATTATCTCGAATGGATGGTATAGCGGATTCTACTCCTCAGTAAATTTTGCTCATACACTGTTAACAACAAGTCACTGAAAAATCTCGCTGAGGAAATAATTATCGCTTCGTAAGTATAGAGGGGTTCCAGGATCGCTACACAATATTACGACGACGAATCCTAACAACGGAAGTAGGATATGATGCCCACAAGTACTATAGTATCCTGCCAAAACATGAGCCCGATTGCTCATCTGAGTCAAAAGTTATGATTTTTCAAAGTATTAGGCGAATACTTTTGGCTGCTACTGTATAGTTGAAAAACCAAATTATCATAGAATTTTGTCCGGCTCGGTATTTGGACTATATTCTTCGTTCGCATCCCTTTGCACAGTAGTTTTATGTCTAAAATCAAGAAAACATCATAATATTAAAATAACAGGGAAGTCGATTAAACTCTTTCATCTGAGATATTTCTACGAAGTTTACGTTTCATTAAACAATCTTAAATAAATATATTTTGTTTTCAGTTATACTCTGCCATTCAGAATCTAGACTATTACGATCGTTGATTCACAATTTCGTACAGTTTGAATTATTATCCATTTTCTGAAGAGAAAGTCTGATAATATAGAGACTGAAGGTATCATTGCATTTTCTCTATTTAGAAAGCTAAACGACACATCATATTAACTTTTTGTTAAATACAAACCAAGTGAAAATGGTTAATTAACGAAGACGACTGTAATGTATTCTATTTATTGTACTCTGTAAAGTTGATTCATTTTTTTCTTTATTTACTAGTATAATGACAATTATTTAGTAGAACTTCATTAAAGTGGAGAAATCACGTCGGCAACAGCAATCAGCGAATATTTTCGTGAACAAATGGTGACGAGAGAAAGATGGCTAAATCAATTCTACACACATCGTAGATTATTTCTTTTTTAAACTTTATTTTAAGTAATGATCGGTAGGATCAATAATGGAAATGTTTCTGGTAAAGTTACGCTTTTTGAAAATTGGTCTGCATAACAATTCGCGGGTCTCCATCTTTAATGTGACACCGAGAACATATTCGCTCTGGGCACACTCTGTCGCTTTATTTGTATGAGAAAGAGTATAACCATTTGGCTTGAGGTGTGCCTTTGGATGTGGATATAGGCTTCATTGGTGCTGAAATGTCGTGCTTGATTTTTAGAATAGACGATATACATTATTATGTTCATTCAAAGGTTCATAATGTGACAACGATAATTTTAAACAGGAAAATGTTTATTTAATCAATATTCGAAATATTTGAATTCATAAAAGTGGCCGTAGTAACTGCAATATTTTGACTTTGCTTACAGAAAATTCTATTTCTGAGGTAGATCCATTGCAGCTTTGCTTCCTGTGCTTTTTTGTGTTTAATCTTTATTATAGCTTTAAGTTTAATGAAAACCTTTCTAAACTTCCTTGACATCGTCATGTATATCATTAGATTACACGCCGAAGTAGCGGTGGTGAGGAGTGAAAGGAGACGTACTATAAGGCAATTTAGATTATTGAATTAATGATAATAAAGGTACATGCACATGTTAAAATTAAGTAATGTTATAAAAATAGATCAATAATGTTTAATAAATTCATAAATGCAAAATCTTTTGTAAAAAAGAACAAACTGAGCGGATTGAAAATTTTCTTATGGAATGTATTAGACATAGCTGAGAATATACAGAGAACAGCTGAAATCGTATGGTCAAACAACATGTTCTCCAACCTACGAGCATGTGCAAACCTTGCGGAAATTGCGCAATGAGTGTCACTAAAACTATCCACAACAATAATTTTGTCGCTCTTTCAATACCTTCAGAGTAAACTTCAGATGATTTCTTTTCCATCATTTCTCTGCGCTTTTTCGATATCTGAAAAATCATAGGGTGTGTGGCGTAATATCCCTTAAAGCGGGGGAAATCTATGTAGGTCCAAAAACATACCGCTCCCAATTCTTTGAACAATATTGTTGTGAAAATGATAAGGAGTATGCAAGGCATAGCATTGTGAATCACCGCAGAGACGTAATACATCATACTCAACAACTTGAAAATAATGTAGTATGAGAACGATTAATATGTCTGGTCCTACCAAACAGTCATTGAGAAAAGTTGCGTCAGTTAAATCGATAACATATACTAGAGATGAATCTTCACTGTAACAAATAACTCCAAGACCATGAAAATGAGGAATTGTACCTTTGAACATTACAAAGCTTTCTCCATTCTTTTTGACGTATGGCTCGTATCAGTGACATTGGAATAAGTCCAATCATAATTAATACTAGGACAATAATAGAATATCCAGCCATACTTCGATAACTAGGTTCCCATCTTCCTTGGCTACGAATCGAAGCTATTCTAACCGACGTTAGTACAACTGAAGATCATAGTACTCGCCACAACACAAACATCATAGTTCCGATCAACAAAATTACCGGCTAACCACGGCGTGAAGGTATCAAAGATGACTGCACAGAATGTTTCTATGAATTGATATATGGCAAAGGAAAGCGTGAAAAATTCCTTACTAAAACAGTCATAACTACTCATTTTTGTTGATTCTCTCCTATAATCATACTAACTTGCATTTATGCCATGGTGCGTAGTAAAGGGTTGTAGTGAGGTAAAAGAAAAGAAATATCGATTGATTGATAGCCATCATCACGAACACAGCGTTGACCGGTGAACGGAGAGATTTTCTTAATTTATATAATATTTATGTCCGACTCCGTGAACAAGCATAACCCCCTTCGCGCCGAACGCATGGGAACATGGAATTTTAAAAATAAATCCTTGGTCTTTAGGCTATATTACTCCTGGTTCTGAGAGAGGATTTGAACAAAATTTGAAAAAAAAATCAAGATTTTTGAATAGTAACACTATTTTCGAAATTTCGAAATGACGTATCTTCGTCCAAAATTGAGGTAGACATTCAAACTCTTTTCATTACTGTAATTCTCTTCGCATTACATTATAATAGTAATGTGATAAGAAGTACTCAATACACGCTGGAAAACTGGCGATCTGATAGCTATCGATAAACCCATGTCACTTTTCCCAATTACTTTCTATCATTATTATTATTTCACCTATCGCTCATGTATTGCCTGTCGCACCTGTCATGGGTGTATCAAATAAATAAATAAATAAACAATACGATCCCTTCAAGCTTTTGCCTACTCATTTTTTTCAAAATAATTGACATGAATTTTTCTTACAACACTTTACTCAGCTCAGTTTTGCATGATGCGTTCGGTGCATTTTTCCAAAGGCTTTCTAGGGGGTTTGGTTCTTACAATGAACCGGTATTATATCACTATTTTTGTATTTTATAAAAAATGTTTTTTAAACAACCTGGTAAGCAGAAATACACTGATAATATTAGCTGTGAAATTGATCGGAGCTATAATAAGAATTACGATATAACTAAAACTTTCATAACTCTCTGCGAGATTCCTGAGAAGAAATCTTAATCAATAATTAAGTAGAATGATCGAACTAACTCTAGGAAATCGTAGACGACACTTTCTGCAGGAATGTCGAACAAAGACGTCGTACACATTCATATACTGAAATCGTCAGAAATAGCTACTAGTTTCATTGGTTGCGAAGAATTGAGTAGGGGAATTCTTGTCAAGAAAACAAAATGAGAGCAGGGAAATGCCCTGAGGACATTAATCGCAACTTATATGATTACGAGATATCGTACCAAAGATCACTAAAAGTTTCTCTCTATCAAACACGGAACTTAGATGTTCTGTGCGGTAGACGTAGCTATGAGAGCACTATTCAAAATTTGTTTACAATTAGTTTTCAAGAGATTCAAAAAATCTTTGCGAAATTCATTAAAATTACGGTCGTTTCAATAGATAGTGGACACTCTTGCAACGCTTTGGTAATAGATTCAGAGAAAAAGGCATAAGTGTCATTTACGAACGAATAATCTTTATGACTGACTATACTCATTCGTATTGATTAAATGTTTGTGTAGTGTAAGGAAATACGAGACAAATTTTGTTCACTCCTGAGAAATATGTTTCCTATAATGGAACCTTTTGCAAAGATTTCATGATAGAGACAAAGATTAGACTCTAAACAAAGGAAAATGCATTACTTACTTCAATAAATAGTAGAACAAATACTTGATTAATCGCACATTTTATGAATATTACAGAACAAAAAAAAAGATATAAATGAGCAAATAATGTAGGAATGAAATATTTTTTTATTTAGTTCATTTCAATAATTACAATCTTCGTTATTTTTCTATCGTCACATTGTTTACAGAAGATTTTATTTCTGACCCAAGCACAATGTAGCTTTGCTTCCTGTAACGAAAGTATAATTTTTTTTAAACATTAATTCTAACCTCTCTAAACTTCTTCGACATCGTTATATAAATCATTAGATTGCATGTTGAACTAGCGATTGTCAATAGATTGATCATACTTACTATAATTAAATTCTATAAATTCGAATGCTTTTAACTGCATATATTGCCTAATTAAATAAATAGTATTAATAGATGTACAAGAATAAGCATTCATGCACTTTAAATGTAAATTAAAAAAAAAGTATAATATCTATCGCAGACCCAGCAGTACATAAGTGAGCAGGACAATTAAAACATACCTAGAGGACCGGCTATGCTCACTCGAAATGTGCCAGACAATGCTGAACCAATGGATATAATAACTGGAAAATATTTTAATATTGCTGGACGACGAAAAATCAGAAGACCTTGAGGAGTCTGAGCTGCTAGAGTAACAAAAACGATCCACAAGAGCATTTTGGATGTTCTTTCTATTCTTTCAGTCTTTTCTTCCACATTCGAAGAAGATGAGAAATTTTTCTCCTTTATCTTCAATCGATTTATTTTCACCTTAAAAAACGTAATTATATTAGGTGACGACATAAATAACGCTCGTTTTTCAGTTTTCAATAATTTATCACAAAATTTTAACATAGCATGAGGGATTCCTGAAATATTCTCGATTCGCATGGATGACCTTCTGCCACCTACCTAGCTGTTTACGGATCCATTCGTGATAGAAGGACTGGGGATGATTCTTGAAATAGTTGGCGAGTACGGCCTGGGTAGTGGCTCGGTCTTTGAAGCTCTGCTCTTTGTGGAAGTGATAGAGCGCCGAGAAATGGTGATAACCATAGTCGGCAAGGTAGGGTGAGTACTGAGGGTGGGGGACGATATTCCAGCATAACCCGTTAGCTCAGTCTTGGTCGTTCTTTTGCTATGGGGTTGAGCATCGTCATGTTGGAATTAGATCCGAATGTCCTTCCTGCGTGATTGCTCGACGTGGAGTCTTATGCGGTGTTCAGAACTTGGAAAATGCAAGAAAATGCGGAAAATGCTGTTCAGAAGTCCAGGTGGAAAATGCCTGAAAACGCTCGATTTTTGCTCGAAAAAGATGGTTTTGTGCACTTTAAAAGCGCTGAAACGCATTGTTTCATGGAAAACATCTAAATTAGATCATTAATGACGTATGCTACTGAAATAAATGTGGTATGATCCTTTTTGAGCACTTTATGCCGAAAAACAACGAAAATGCAGCGAAAAATCATCCTAGAGCGTCGATATTTGAAATCACCACTAATCATCAATAAAATGTGTCTACAACACTATTTGCGACCCATAAACGTTGTTATTAAACTAAATACCCATTAAAATTAGCTTAAAATCGTCGAAAATGAGTATTTTCAGAGTATTTTCCGGCTGAACTTCTGAATAGCATTTTACACATTTTCGTGCATTTTCCAAGTTCTGAACACTGCATTAGCTTCCGCAGCTTGAGAGTGTAGACATGTGTCGTAACAGTCGTACACTCGGGGAGGAGTTCCCAGCACTTTACTCCCCGTACCGAATACCAGATGCACAACATCACTTTTTGGCGGTGAAAATCGGGTTTGGCACCTGCTGGCTATTCGTGCTCATCGAACCACAGTCTCCTTGGCTCTTCGTAATCGTTGAGCACCCTTTTTTTTATAACGTTGACCAGTCAAACAAGCCGGCGACGTAGAGTGAGAAGATTATTTGCCATGTCCAATCGGCGATCCTTGTTGTAGTCGGCTAGAGCCTATCTTCCTAGTTTTCACTTCTTTCCGAGAGTGTGAAGGCCAGGTATCACAGTGCTCTGGTTGACCCTAAGTGCCATTGCAATATCACTGGTATCGGGATACGGATTAGACTCTTCCTTTTAGAGCAATCGATCGAAACCCTCCTCCATAGGGCGACCGGGTTGGTCTACATCTTCGAGGGGAAAAGTCCTGTTTCTCGAATTTGATAACCCACTTTCTCACTGCTGTTACGTAAAGGACATGTGAGGGATAAACTACTGCTAGGCGATGTTGGATGTCAAGGCGTTTCAAGCCAGAGAGGAAGAGGAACATAATCACTCTGTGAATGTGAATTCTGTCGGGGAGGAAATCGTGCTGCATTCTCGATGGGAGGACATACGGGAGCTGAATCGAAAACATCCGCAGGATACTCGAGGGGCCACCTCTCTACTGTAAACAGGATGGAGGCTGGTAATAGCGACAGTGCAATAACAAGGCTTCTGAAATCGAGACGAAAAAACGAGCGTTATTTATATCGTCGCCTAATATAATAGTTGAATAAGCTATAAATCGTCTACCTTTCGCAATTCTTTCTGTAATATTGTTGTTAAAACTATAAGTAAAAAACAAGGCAGGAAGTAGTGAATTATAGCAGAAACGTAGTAGAATATCCTCGTCAACTTAAAGCAAAGGAAATGTAAGAATTTTGTGCAATTCAGAAGGGAAAAACTTGCCAAACAATTATTGTTGTTGGTCGTTTCATTGAATTCGATAGCATAAATTATTGAAGTGTCATTACTGAAGGGATTTAAAAAAAATCAAATGTACAATTATAAGTTTGCATGCACATGAGATTTAAAATTGTTAGATGTGGACTTTATTATATTAATAATTATGCTTCGTCGTGTTTCGGCTGCTACGTTTAGACACAATAATGCCTGGTGTCGCGGCCATGTTCATTGCCAGTAGACAGCACCAGGTCTTTCTAGAGACTTTATAAAACTGGATCAACAAGTTTCAGTTCGATCGTTTTCTTGAATAGAGAATAACATCTCTCACTGGGGAACGGTTTCTTTGATGCTTAAAATTACGGGTAGCGACCAAGATAACGATAATCAGCATGGTCGACTTATTAAGAATCAACATTGAAACGCTGCAGTTGATCAATTTTGAAAAACCCGTCGCATGTACGCCGCACGATCAAACAACGAGCATTCAATGTTCCATGCGGGAAGGGTGTACAATCATTTTCATAGGCAGAAAGGTGAGATCTCGTTATCAACCGAGTTGTGGTATAGTGGTAAGTTATCATGATCTTTACTTTTTGCCCACGAGTTCTATTCCCCCGAGAACATTTTATGTCGGCATAATATTGTAACAATGAACACTGACATTTCAATGGAAATTAAGTCGAAAATTTCTATTTATTTTTGTTTTTGCAACTTTTTCGCTGTCTTTTGTTATCTCTTCCTTGTTGGGAATCTGTACAAAATCGAATTATAGTAACAACTTCATGGAATTCATAGAAAATATTAACATACAGTACCGTGCAAAAGTCTGGACGCAAAATTCGAATTGTTATAACATTCTACGTCCTAGGCCGATTGGCCTCGGTTTAATTTTATTAAATAGTATAAATATTGGAGAAAATTTTGATGGTATCGTTTATTACCTACGGTGATGAAATGATTTCATCATACTTAAAATGCCGAGGTGTGATCCAAAAAATAGGTTTATTCTCAGGTAGATTTTTTCTGCGAATCCAATTTTTTTGTGAGGAACCAACAACTATCAGTGAACATTTTAAGCCATTAACCTCGTTGGTTGCACACCGCTCCGAGGAATTAGCTAATTTCGACTGACCCATTAAAATATCGTAAAAATGCCATAACTCGGTCCGTAGTTGAGCTACAGGCCTCCTATTCAACAAGTATAATCGCATAGTCATGGGGCAGCATCATGCCAATTTCGGAAGGTTTCCGGCTTTTAAATAGAAAATTCGAAAAAAATCCCAAAACATATTTTGGGCTTACGGTATTTCCCGGCCGGTTTTTTCTAAAAATCTAAAAGTTTGGTATGATGTGCCTAAACATCTACCTAACACATCTACAAAGTGTAGAGATTACAGGAGTTCAATTACGACTTTGCCCATAAAAATACCATTGGCCGTCAAAGTGGACGGAACCTAACTTCGTTAGCTATGGAGAATTATTACGGGTCAATAACACAGTATTTCATATCAATTTCGATCAGATTTTGAACCAAGTGTTTAATAAGCACATTTCCTACAAGTATCCTTAATTTAGTTTCACTATTGAACATTCCACCTTTTTATCTGCCTCGATTCTCGCAAAATTCCACTTTGACGAGATCTCACCTTTCTGCCTATGAAAATGATTGTACACCCTTCCTGCATGGAACATTGAATGATCGTTGTTTGATCGTGCGGCGTACATGCGACGGGTTTTTCAAAATCGATCAACTGCAGCGTTTGAATGTTGATTCTTACTAAGTCGACCTAAGTTGCTGATTATCGTTATCTTGGTCGCTACCCGTAATTTTGAGAATCAAAGAAACCATTCCCTAGTCAGAGACGGAGGAATAAGAACTTGCTAGGAAATTCCCCCTGCCCCTGGCTTACTCTTCTGCACTTAGTGCTGATAAGATAAATGTATCGTACATGTAAAAATAGTTGTATCATGAACGGTGTGAATGGATCTGAACGGATCAGGCCGATCAAACGGGATTGTGAGCGACAAGGCCATTTTCGTTATTTTTCTTTCTTTTCATTGTTTTTCTTTCCTTCGAATCTACTGTATTGAAAAATATTGCCATTTAGCAAAAATCATTGCTTTACAAATGAATAAATTGTTCCGATTATACGCTGAATAAATGGGTCAATTTTGGTTCATTGGAGCAATTTATTCCTCGCGAAAATGATGATTTTTGTTAAATGGCAATATTTTGGCCTAATGAATTTCAATATAGTAGATTCGACGAAAAGAAAAACAATGAAAAGAAAGAAAAATAACGAAAATGGCCGGCTCGCTCACAATCCCGTTTGATCGGCCTGATCCGTTCAGATCCATTCACACAATTATTTTCACATGTACGATATGTATTGTATAAGTTATTCAAATTTCTAATTTAACAATTATTAATTGCAACCTCTCAGTATCGCAAATGTCTCTCCATTCATATTGATATATTGTTATTATAAACGAGGAAGGAATCATTCCAATGAAAATCAACACAAGAGCAGAGAGACATATCCAGCCATATTTCGATAAGTTGGTTCCCATCTTCCTTGACTTCGTATGGACACTATTCGAACTGATGTTAGCACAACTGAAGGAAAAAGACACATTGTACTGAAAGAAAAGTGTACATAACTTCGAGAACTTCGATTACCTGCCAGCCACGGAGTAAAGGACTCACAGACCATTGCAAAGAATGATTCTGTTAGCGTTAATATGACAAAAGAATATGAAAGGAATAATGGACTGAAAAAAAGCAGTGACATTTAAAGAATTTACCTTGCGAATATATCACATTTCGACATAGAGATTGCCACCAGAACGGAGAGTTTTCAATTGTTTTATGATATAAGCGGTTGAATATCTGATCATGATAACACGTTCTCGTGGCTTTATCTCATTGTACATATACATGACCGACTAACTTGCACTCATTATATTTATCAAACATTAAAGCTTCATTGATAGTAGAACCGATGAAGAACGTTATCAGTATTGTTTGATTGATCGACATCATAACGAACACGGTATTGACCGGTGAACGGAGAGAATTTCTAAATCTATCTTTACAATGATGTATTTTTCAGAGGAACGGTATTTAATTTTTTGGTTTTCAAGTCGTGCTCAAAAATTTATTTATTTATTTATCGTACTTTTTCATCAAGTACAAAGTGTTCGAGTGGAAGAAGATATGTGAAATATCAACATTATTATAGAGATGGTGATAAAAAACATTACCTTGTAAGAAGAAATATGCTGAAAAGATTAGCAGTGATATCGATTGGGCCAAGCACAAAAATTATATAATAACTCCAAGGCGCATATTGAACGGCCACATTCCTGAAAAAAATCACGATCAATCAATAAATCAATGAACCGGACGTACACAACAAAGTCGTAGACGGGACTCTCTTCAGGAAGTTCCAACAAGGATAAGGAACACATTAGATGAAGTGGATAACTGATCGTCTGGGAAGTAATGTCATGATTTCCCCTTATAATGTAATTGAGCTTGCGATAATTATATCAAACACGACTGATATGAAGAGACAACGATCATGAAATATGTAGAGATGGGGAGAATGGAACGAACTGTCCTTAATCATTGTCTGATCTACAAAATAAGTGGATAATTGCTCTTATTGAATCTGGTCTTCATTGAATATAATTTCGGTCTCTCGTAATCAGGTGTCCTTTAAGTCGTCTGCACTATGCTTGATTAAGGTACATTACCGGTATTATCCTTTTTTATCTTTTCCAAGAGTGCGTAACTAAATGAATCCGACGTGCGTATTGGGTAGAGAGATGCTACTGATCTTTACTGATCAGATGAATTCGAGTTTACTACCAGAACGAAAGTTCCTTCAAGACATATATGCAATAATTCTCAATTTTTATAATATTTTCCCTCATTGGAGAATAAATATGTACGGAGACAAATACGAGTTTAAAATGTGAGTTTTATGAAAACCTGAATACTGCAGTTGTTAAGCATTTATGGAATTAATAATAACAATTCAATAACCGAAATTTTGCTGTTTTGTCAAAAATTGTTTTTGATTCTGGTCCAATGTCACAGCTTCTTGTGAGAGAAAACTACCGCAAAAGAAAAAAATGTGCCCGCATAGAGGTTACCTTTTCTAGTTTTTTTAAAAATAATTCAAATGCATTACTTTTGCCACATTTCACTCTTTCTAAGAACACACAAGAAAGTCTTTAAACTTTCTTGTGTGTTCAAGAATGTGTTCAAAATAAAAAAAAAGAAACATTAGCCCATTAAAAATTTCGAGTCTATGTAATAGATCTATCTCTACAGACTAAATGTATTTACATAGATGATTATGTCCTAACTAATGAATTGAATGAGTCTGAATGAAAGTAGTGTTTCCAGTTGCCCCTGTAGTGTGAACAAGGAAAAATTTAATACAAAATGATATTTATATTATGGTCTGATGAGTTTCCGCTAGGAAATATGATCAATACAATATGATAAATGATCTTTGTACATAACTCTGATCACGGGAGCATAGGTAGCATTGAAATCTCAGGGAAAAGCCCTGAGGACATTAATCGCTGCTTATCTGATTACGAGCTATCGTACCAAAGATCATTAAGTTTTCTCTATCAAACACGTAACTTAGATGTTCTGTGCGATAGACTTCGTTATCTATGACTTATCTACGCTATGAAAAAGGTATAAGCGCCATTTACGAGCGAATAATCTTTATGACTGACTATACTCATTCGTATTGATTAAATGTTTGTGAAATATAAGGAAATACGAGACAATTTTTGTCTATCTAGATATTTGTTTCGTACAGTGGTTCTTGGAACCTTTTGCAAAAATTTCATGCTAGAGACAAAGATTTTAATCTTTGTCTCTAGCATGAAATTTTTGCAAAAGGCAGTTTAAAAACTCTAAACACAGCAAAATGTAAATAAGTTTCAAATTCGGACGACGTCTTGAATGGAAAACATGGTCCTGAAGAATATAACTAACGAATAAGAAGTTTCCAACTGTTTTGACTCTCAGCATGCCAAAGCATGAATCTGATAAAGTTGTATTGTATTGTATTCTTCCATAATATAAATCATACTGCAAATTCTTAATTGATCTTTCATCTAATAAAAATTTCAAAGAAAAAAAGAAATACTGCGAAGTAATGAAATATTATTATCTAGTCTGTTACAATAATTGCAATCTTCGTTATTTTTGTATCATCACTTTGTTTGCAGAAAATTTGATTTCTGACCCAATCCCATTGTAGCTTTGCTTCCTGCAAAAAAAAGAAATTATTTATAAACATTTTAAAAAATAATTCAAACCTCTCTAAACTTCTTCGACATCGTTATATAAATCATGAGATTACATGTTGAACTAGCGATGGTTATTAGTACGATCATTTTTGCTATAATTAAATTTTGCAAATTTTTTTTCTTGAAAAATTCGAATATTTTAGTGAGAAAATCGAGAAAATCGAGCTAAATTTACAATTCATGGGGAAAAAGCGAAAATGGTGAAATGACCATTTTTGGATATCTCTAGGCATGCCCTACCAGCCCCCAAAGTCTCATTATGCAATTTTAATTTTGGAGCTGACTACACCTGTTCGGTAGGTTTTTTGGCAAACCCTTCATTAGAAAGCGCATGAAACACCTTTAGATCGATAGAGCTCGGAAAAAGAGCGGGGGTCACTCTTGTGACACTTTTTCGCTAAAACGCACCAGAAGCGAGAAATTCGAGATCAAAGTTGGGACAAGTTGGACATGTAGGTATAGGGAGCCCCAAAACGAAAATTACATGAGACTTGGGGGGGGGGGGGGTAGGGCATGCCTAGAGATATCCAAAAATGGTCATTTCACCATGCTCATAGTCAGCTCGATTTCTCGTGACAAGCGTGATATTCTCGAATTTTAATATCTTTAGAAGTACATAAGTCAGATGGACAGTTAAAACATACCTAGCGGATCGGCTATACTCTCACGAAATGTGCCTGACAAAGCTGCACCAATGGATAAAAGAGCTGGAAAATATTTTAATATTGCTGGACGACGAAAAATCAGAAGACCTTGAGGAGTCTGAGCTGCTAGAGTAACAAAAACGATCCACAAGAGCATTTTGGATGTTCTTTCTATTCTTTCAGTCTTTTCTTCCACATTCGAAGAAGATGAGAAATTTTTCTCCTTTATCTTCAATCGATTTCTTTTTATCTGAAAAATATAAATATAGTTGAATAAACTGTAAAGCGTCTACCTTTCGCAATTTTTTCTGTAATATTGTTGTCAAAATTATAAGTAGAAAACATGGAAGGAAGTTGTGAATTATAGCAGAAACATAGTAGAATATCCTCGTTAACTTAAAACTAAGAAAGTGTAAGAAATCTGTGCAATTCTGAAGGAAAAACTTACCAAACATTTATTGTTGTTAATATTTTCATTGTAGTCGACAACATAAATTAGGGAAGTGTCATTACTGAAGGAACTATTGACATTTAAAAAACAATAATTAACTGCGACCTGTCATTATCACATATCACTCTGCTTTCATATTGATTTATTGTTAATATTAATGGTAAGGGAGTCATTCCAATGAAAATCAACACAAGAACAGCGATACAATATCCAGCCATATTTCGATAAGTTGGTTCCCATCTTCCTTGACTTCGTATGGACACTATTCGAACTGATGTTAACACAACTGAAGGAAAAGTTCCATTGTACATTACTTTCGAGAAATTAGAGTGTTATCTGTTTAAAATGTACTTGCATAAGAAAATTACAAAGATTTTGTAAATACTAAGAGAACGGGTGTAAAAAGGAACACACTTTCTCGCCTTCCTCTTTATTATCGCCCCCCTAAGGCACACCTAACCCGTCTGACCTTCGCCGCACTGATTTGTTATTTATAAGAAAGCGTTCACATTTCTGAACAATGTGAAAACAAGGAAATGTTACAAAGAAAACAAAATAGTTTATACGCTCAATACCTGCCAGCCACGGAGTAAAAGAATCGAAGAGGATTGCACAGAATGTTTCCGTTAGCTGATATATGGCGAAGAAAAATGTATAGATGTTACTGGAAGAAAATAACAAGATATTTATTTAGAGAATTTATCTTGCGAATTAACTATCACCGAAATAGTCCATTGACAGAAAGTGACCAAGGTAGAACTGAGAATTTAAAAAAAAAGTATTTTTTTATGGTGAATGACGTTGGTGTTGAATATTTTAATGATCGGGATACAACGTTCTCGTTGATTCATTTCATTCAAACAATTGTACTATACGGAAAACTCACTAGCAGCGTTCAACTAAAGCATCATTTATTGTAGAAACGATGAAAAACGTTATCAGTATTGTTTGATTAATGGCCATCATAACGAACACGGCATTGACCTTAGAACGGAGAGATTTTCTAAATTTATTTATTTTCATTCGTGCTCAAAAATATTACCTTGTTAGGAGAAATATACTGAAAATGTTGGCAATGATATCGAGTGGGGCAAGTACTACTATTAGAAAAAAACTCAAACGCTTATATCGTTCCGAAACAATCCTGGTGTGAAATTACTGTCAATCAATAAATCAATAAACCGGACGAACCAAACATATTCGTAAACGTTACTCTGTTCAGGAAGTTCCAGCAAGGATATGGAACACATTTGAAGACGTGGACAACGGAAGTTATGGCATTATTTCCCCTTTCAATGTAATTGAGTTGGCTATAATTATATCACGCACACTTGATATGAAGTGTCAACGATCATGGAATATGTAGAGATGGGGAGAATGGAAGCAAATGACCTTAATCATTGTCTGATCCACAAAATAAGTGGATAATTGATCTTATTGAATATGGTCTTCATTGAATATAATTTAGGTCTCTCGTAATCAGGTGTCCTTTAAGTCGTCTGCACTATGCTTGATTAAAGTAAATTACCGGTATTATCCCTTTTTTCTCCCTTTCAAGAGTGCGTAACTAATTGAGTCCAAATTTTGTAGAGAGATTCTACTGATCCTTTTATTATCAGATGAAATCGAGTTTACTACTAGAACGAAGGTTCCTTCAAGACATATATGCAATAATTCTCAATTTTTATAATATTTCCCCCAATTGCATTATATTAATATACATATAGTATAACAATATTTTATTCCTTCAAATGAACGCATCGGGGATGGGATTATTCTTACCACATTTCACTCTTTCTAGTCGTGTCTTTTTTTTCAAACTTTCTTGTGTGTTCAAGAATGTGTTCAAAATCGAAAAAAAACATTAGTTCATTACAAATTTGGAGTCTATGTAATCGATCTATCTCTACTGACTAAAGTATTCACCTAGACGATTATGTTTTAACTAAAGAATCGAATGAAACATAAATGAAAGTGGAGTATCCAATTGTCTCTGTATTGTGATCAACAACAACGAAAAATTTAATACAAAATGATATTTATGTCAATTAGTCTGATGTGTTCCCACTAGGAAATATGATGAATACAATATGATAAAAGATCTTTGCACCTGATTCTGGTCACAGGAGCTTAGGTACACTCATAAAAATTCCCTAGCTAATTGTAAGGTACCCCAAGAGAATTATTCGCAAGGTAATCTTTCCCTTATATTTAAGGGAATTTTGGATAAGGAAATCTTTTCCCAGTCATATCAGCTAATTATTCCCTTATATGACTAGGAAAAATTCTCTTGGGGCACCTTTACTAGGAATATTTTTTTCAGTGTAGCTTTGAAGCCACCGGGAAATGCCGTTGTAACACTCTGGTATTTTGCCACTTAAAGTGAGACGTATGTCTACTTAAAGTGGTGTGGTATACTGTAATGCATTTCGTCAAATGTTCTTTCACTTAAAGTTTACTTAAAGTCTACTTAAAGTCTGTGACGTAGTTTAAGTAGACTTTAAGTGGCAAAATACCAGAGCAAGGACATGCAAGTAAAAGTTTCTCCTTGTTAGCAAATAAGGAGCTTAGATGTTCTGTGCGATAGACTTCAACTTCGCCACGCTATGAAAAAGGCATAAGCGCCATTTACGAACGAATAATCTTTATGACTGACTATACTCATTCGTATTGATTAAATGTTTGTGAAATATAAGAAATACGAGACAATTTTTGTATATCTAGATATTTGTTTCGTACAGTGGTTCTTGGAACCTTTTGCAAAAATTTCATGCTAGAGACAAAGATTAAACTCTAAACACAGCAAAATGTAAATAAGTTTCAAATTCGGACGACGTCTTGAATAGAAAACATGGTCCTGAAGAATATAACTAACGAATAAGAAGTTTCCAACTGTTTTGACTCTCAGCATGCCAAAGCATGAATCTGATAAAGTTGTATTGTATTGTATTCTTCCATAATGTAAATCATACTGCAAATTCTTAATTAATCTTTCATCTAATAAAAATTTCAAAGAAAAAAAGAAATACTGCGAAGTAATGAAATACTATTATCTAGTCTGTTACAATAATTGCAATCTTCGTTATTTTTGTATCATCACTTTGTTTGCAGAAAATTTGATTTCTGACCCAATCCCATTGTAGCTTTGCTTCCTGCAAAAAAAAAGAAATTATAAACATTTAAAAATAATTCAAACCTCTCTAAACTTCTTCGACATCGTTATATAAATCATTAGATTACACGTTGAACTAACAATGGTCATTAGATTGAGTATACTTGCTATAATTAAATTTTGCAAATTCGAATATTTTTAATTGCACTATATTGTCAAATTTTAAAAACTTTCACTGCCTTTAAAGTACATAAACGAGGTGGATAATTAAAGCATACTTAGCGGACCGGCTATACTCTCACGAAATGTCTTAGACAATGCTGAACCAATGGATAAAATAGCTGGAAAATATTTCAATATTGCGGAACGACGATAAATCATGAGACCTTGAGGAAACTGCGCTGCTAGAGTGACTAAAACGATCCACAAGAGCATTTTGGATGTTCTCTCTATTCTTTCAGTCTTTTCTTCTAAATTAGAATACGATGATAGACTTGTCTCCTTTATCTTCAGTCGATTTCTTTTTATCTTAAAATGCAAATATAGTTGAATAAACTGTAAATCGTCTACCTTTCGCAATTCTTTCTGTAATATTGTTGTCAAAATTATAAGTAGAACACAAGGGAGGAAGTTGTGAATTATAGCAGAAACATAGTAGAATATCCTCGTCAACTCAAATTAAAGATTACTGTGCATTTCTGAAAGAAAAACTTACCAAACAATTATTGAGGTTGGTGTTTTCATTGTATTCCACAAGATATACTATTGAAGTGTCATTACTAAAGGAATGATTGACATTAAAAGGTACAACCCGAGCTAATTTGAAACTCTCCGCTCTGACAATTCACTCACGGCAAATTCTCTTTGTCTTACTGGACTACCATAGTGAAAGGTTACATGAGAATGGTCTGAACTCACATATCCCGATTTTCACGAAAGTTGCAGGGTTTCGACTACGCTGATTCCAAATCAGCCTTAAAAACCGAAATGTTTTTCTGAAGCGAGTTATAGCCCTACGAAAGGCAATTTTTTGAGTTTTCAAGCGATTGTTCAACTGATTTCCCCGCGTTATATAATTTTTTTCGCTATTCTCTTCTCTTCTCTTCTCCATCCATTCCTAGCTACAGCATGGTAAAGTGGTATGATGTTTTGTTGACATTCCGGAGGCAGCTGGTTCCATTCCCCGGCTGTGAACTTCGTTTACTGATTCATGTGTGATCAATTTTTTATAAATTACAAAAGATCCCTCTGGAATACCAGCCAAACATCGTAAAACTTGACCACGATGCAGCTGGGAGTGGAGAGAAAAGAGCATGATCATGTTGCGTGGGGAAATCACTTGAAAAATCGCTTGGAAAATGGAAAAAAATCGTTTTTTGTTGGGCTATAACTCGCTTCAGAAAAACATTTCGCAGGTTTTTAAAGCTGATTTGGAATCAGCGTAGTCGATTTAGTAAACCCTGCAACTTTCGTGAAAATCGGGATATGTGAGTTCCGACCATTCCCATGTTAGCTTACGCCATATTCTCTAAAAAAGACTAGTAATCTCGTTCATGATAGCAACGGGAACTGAAGTAAGCTAACTAAGTTATCTCACATATATGATAACGTTTCTCTAATTTGTCGCATCTTAGAAAACCTGTAACTCAAATATGAGAGAGTTTGCCGTGAGTGTGCTCTCGCGCTTTCTTGGTCTACGAAGAATTAGCACGGGATGGGCATTTAAAAAATAGTTATTAATTGCAACCTATCAGTATCGCAAATGTCTCCCCATTCATATTGAGATACTGTGAGCATTAAAGAGAAGGGAATCATTCCAATCAAAATCAGCATAAGAACGGAGAAACAATATCCAGCCATATTTCGATAAGTTGGTTCCCATCTTCCTTGACTTCGTATGAACGATATTCGAACTGATGTTAGTGCAACTGAAGGGAAAGACCCATTGTGCATGACAGAGCTGTGCGGCATGAATTTCGGCATATTTCGGTGTAACTATTAATAACCCATTTATTCTGTACATAATCAAAACATGTTTGCTAGAAAATCTTATGTGTTATCAAAATACATCTTATAAATTTTATATCGAGAGCCCTGAGATTGAATTTCAAGAATTAGGTTTTCATTCCGCACATCCCTGGTGCATAACTTTCGAGATTACCTGCGAGCCACGGAGTAAAGGAATCAAAGACCAATGCACAGAAACCTTCTGTAATCTCAAATACGGCATAGGAATATGTAAGGAATAATTTACTGGAAGAAAACACATTGGTATTTAAATAATTTCTCTTTGGAATATAGTGACAATATTGCCAAAAAAGAAAGAGATTGTAACAAGAACGGAGTTCCTTTTGTGATATTTGGCTCCATCTCATTCAGAAAATTGTAACTAACTAGCAGCCATTATTATAATTCAGTAAAGCTGAACGAATAGTCGAAACGATGAAGAACGTTAGTAGTATTGTTTGATTGATAGCCATCATAACGAATACGGCATTGATCGGAGAACGGAGAGATTTTCTAAAATCATTTATTTTCAAGTCGTGCTCAAAAAATATTACCTTGTTAGGAGAAATATGCTGAAAAGGTTAGCAATGATATCGATTGGGCCAAGCACTAAAATTATATAGTAACCCCAACGCCTATATTGAACTGATACATCCCTGAGAAGAAATTACGATCAATCAATAAATCGATAAACCGGACGAACCAAACAAAGTCGTAGACGGAACTCTCTTCAGGAAGTTCCAAGGATACGGAACTCATTAGAACAACTGATCGTCTGGGAAGTTTTGGTATAGAAGTTATGACACCTTTGAATGTAATTGAGTTGGCGAGACTTCATCTTATATCATTCATAACTGATAGGAAACGTCAACGTTTATGGAATATGTAACGATGGGGAGCATTGAAACGAAATCAGTGACTGATCCATCCAATCAGCGTTTGATCTTCAACATAAGTTAATTAATTAATTGATCTACGCCCGAGGCGCAACGAGACATTTGATAATATTTAAAGGGATAAAGAACATGATATATAATTGGCTGATTGTTCTTGTTGAGTCTGATCCACGCTATTTTAAAACTCATCTTCATTATCGAAACTATGTAATGAATCATTGATTGAAGCTCGTGCTCCATGCACCGCCAGTGCAACGTAATTATATATAATTTTGCCCCCTCCTCGAGCGAGAGATGTAATTGAGTCAGAAGTGAATATTGAGTAGAGAAATGCTACTGATCTTTTTTCTTGTTAGATGAAATGGTTGAGTTCATAACTAGAACGGAGGTTCCTTCAAGATATATGTGTGTGCAATAATTCCTAACTTTTATTATATTTTCCCCATTGGACAAAAAATGTAAGTTTTTATTAAAGTTTGAATGATTCAGTTGCAAAACATCTATTTAAATAATTATAACAATTCAATAGCTGAAATTTTGCAGTTCTGCCTTCTTTTATGCACAAAAAAATGAGTGTAGAATGGAGAAGATGATCTATCATATCCTGAAAACTAAAGAATAAGAAGTTTCCTCTGTTTTGACTCTTAGCATAAAGTGTATTGCATTGTATTGTATTTCTTCTATAATTCATAGCGCAAATCATGTTAATCATAGTGTTACTCGTACATCTATTAAATATTACAAAAAAGAAATAGAAATGAGCAAATAATGTGTATGAATGAAATATTTTTATCTAGTTCATTACAATAATTTCAATCTTCGTTCTTTTTCTATAGCTACTTTGTATACAGAAAATTTTATTTCTGACCCAGGTCCATTGTAGCTTTGCTTCCTGTAAAGAAATTATAATTATTGAGGACAAATTAATTCAAATTAATCAGTATTACGGAAGGTGGCTGGCCCCATCAAGCCAAAGATATCCCCCAAGGGAGTTTTCTTTTTTTACTATTTTAAGACATTCATAATTGTTAGTTCTTACACGATAAACTCGAATGAGTAAAACTTGAAATAATGGCAACAAAATTGTTTAAAAATGGTACTTCAGTTGGGGCAATAAAACTTTCTGAAACACCGATCAGTACTTTCCATCGGACCAGTAAACGGCCATGGGACCAGGAAAGCAGAACAAAGCCTTCAAACCTCTCTAAATTTCTTCGACATCGTTATGCAAATCATTAGATTACATGTTGAACTAGCGATGATCATTTGCATCACCATACTTGCTATAATTATTTTTTAATATAAATTTGATTATTTTAAACTACAATATATTGCCACAGTTTAATATCTTTAAGTGAGTATAAGTGAGATGGATATTTAAACCATACATAGCGGATCGGCTATACTATCACGAAATGTGCCAGACAATGCTGAACCGATGGAAAAAATAGCTGGAAAATACTTTAATATTGTTCATCGACGATAAATCAACAGACCTTGTGGAAATTGCGCTGCTAGAGTGACTAAAACGATCCACAAGAGCATTTTAGAAGTTCTTTCTATTTTTTCAGTCTATTCTTCCATATTTGATGAAGATGATAGATTTTTTTCCTTTATCTTCAATCGATTTCTTTTCACCTTATAAAACGTAATTATATAACAGTTGGATAAGCTTTAAATCGTCTACCTTTCTCAATTCTTTCTGTAATATTGTTGTCAAAATTATAAGTAGAACACAAGGAAGGAAGTTGTGAATTATAGCAGAAACGTAGTATAAAATCCTCATCAACTTAAAATAAAGAAAATGTGAGAATTCTGTGCAAAGAAAACTTACTAAACAATTATTCAAAGAGGTATTTGCATTATATTCCAATAAATAAACTAGCGAAGTGTCATGACTGAAGAAACTATTGATACTTTTTAACTCAGGCAACTCGAGTTGAGTGTAATTCGAGTGCGATTAGCTCCTGACGTGCCCGTATTACATTCAAAAAACACCTAATTAGACTCAAAAATTAGCTAATTACACTCAAAAATCTCGTAATTAGATTCGAATTTTCTAATTAGACTCAAAAATCTCCTAATTAGATTCGCATTTTCTAATTAGACTCAAAAATCTCCTAATTAGATTCGCATTTTCTAATTAGATTCAAAAATCTCCTAATTAGATTCGCATTTTCTAATTAGATTCGCATTTTCTAATCACACTCAAATCGAGTTGCCTGAGAAAAAAACACAATAATAAATCCCAACCTGTAATTATCACATATGTCTTTCCTTTCATATTGATTTATTGTTAATATTAATGGTAAGGGAGTCATTCCAATGAAAATCAACACAAGAACAGCGATACAATATCCAGCCATATTTCGATAAGTTGGTTCCCATTTTCCTTGACTTCGTATAGACACTATTCGAACTGATGTTAACACTACTGAAGGAAAAGTTCCATTGTGCATTACTTTCGAGAAATTAGAGTATTTTCTGTTTAAAATGTACAAGGTAATGACAAATCTGATGTAAATACCAAGAGAAGGTGTGTAAAAAGTAACACTCGGAACCAAAAAATTTCTCCTGCACTCTCTCGTCCTCCTTTCAATTAGCACTCCACCAGAACACACCTAAGCCGTCTGACCTTCGTCGCACTTATTTGAAATTTTTGCAAGAACGTGTTCACATTTCTGAACAATGTGAAAACACGGAAATGTCTCGTACAAAGAAAGGAAAATAGTTTATACGCTCAATACCTGCCAGCCACGGAGTAAAGGAATCGAAGACGATTGCACAGAATGTTTCCGTTAGCTGATATATGGCAAAGGAAAATGTAAAGATGTTGCTGGAAGAAAGAACACATGGATATTTAAAGAATTTCCCTTGCGAATTTGACTATTTCGTATATAGCGGTTATTTTCCATTGACAGAGAGAAATTGATAGCAGAACGAAGAATTTCAAATTATTGTTGCATATGACAATGGTGTTGAATTGTTAAAACAAGCGAGCTGTAGCCCGACGAAAAGCGATTTTTTAAAGTTGAATTATCGCTTGAAAAATCGAAAATTAGCTTCTCGTCGAGCTATGACTCGCTTAAAAAAACGTTCCGCAGGTTTATAAAGCTGATTTGAAATCAGAGTAGTTGATTTAGTAAACCCTGAAACTTTTGTGAAAGTCGGGCTCACGCCATTCCCATGCTAACTTCATCTCCTTCAAACAATTGTATTATATGGCTAACTAACTAGCAGCTTTCAAGTAAAGCATCATTAATAGTAGAAACGATGAAGAACGTTATCAGTATTGTTTGATTGATAGCCATCATAACGAATACGGTATTGATCGGTGAACGGAGAGATTTTCTTAATATATTTATTTTCAAGTTGTGCTTAAAAATACCACCTTGTTAGAAGAAATATGCTGATAAGGTTAGCAATGATATTGATTGGGCCAAACAATACAATTATATAATAACTCCAACGCTTATATTGATCCGAAATACGCCTGAGAAGATATTACTGTCAATCAATAAATCAATAAACCGGACGAACCAAACATATTCGTAGACTTTACTCTCTTCAGGAAGTTCCAATAAGGCTGTGGAACCCATTAGAATAACTGATCGTCTGGGAATTTATGACATTTTTCCCTTTCATTTTTCAATGTAATTGAGTTGGCGGTGTTAACACACTCAACTGATAGAAAACGTCAACGATTATGGAATATGTTGAGATGGGGACCATTGAAACGAAGTGTCCTTAATCAGTGCAAGTTTCTGATTGTAAGTGGCTGATTGTTCTTATTTCTTCTAATGGCTGGTTAAAAAATAGTGGAAAACCGAAATCGGCGACTTTCCACCCGTTAAAAAATACCCGGAAAGTCGAAATGGAAACACGAAATTTGAATTCGCGCGCGCGTAAAGAGGTGCGGGAATTCAAATTAAGAGTTTCCGTCATCAATTTTTAGCAGTTAAAATGGAAATTCAACTCGGAAAGTCGGAATTTGAATTCCCGCACCTCTTTGCGTGCGCGCGAATTCAAATTTCGTGTTTCCATTTTCGACTTCCCGGTTACTTTTTTAACGGGTGGAAAGTCGCCGATTTCGGTTTTCCACTATTTTTTAACGAGCCATAAAACTCGTCTTCATTACCGAAACTGTTATGAAGCATGTTGATCGAAGCTCATGATCCATGCAAAATCATGCTCCATGCGACGTAATTATATATAATTTCGGCCTCTAGTAGTCTGATGTCCTTTAAGTCTTCTGCACTATCTATGCTCGTTTCATTCACATTACCGGTATATTCCCTTTTTTTCTACTTTTCAAGAGTGCTTAACTAATTGACGTGCATATTGCGAAGAGAGATGCTACTGATCTTTTACTGATTTAAAGAAGGGGACCCACGAGATTTGGGCTGCGCTATTGTCATGAAGAACGTGGGACATAGGAAGCGACATTCCTTTCTCTATTAGATTTGACTGGTTCAACTCGTAGAGCGTGTGGCTCAGTGGTTAGTAGTGAGCGCTTGTAACCGCGCCACGCGTGTTCGATTCCCGTTTGCAATTTTCTATACATTTGTGCTTCAATTTCAAAAACTCGCGCCTTTCCCTGGACATATCAATCAACTTTAAGTCCGAATTACGGTATTCTGGGGCATCCAAAATTTTAGAGAAAATTGTTTTTGTATACAAGGAGATGTGATCAATAGTTCTGTCTGGCCAGTTTAGGCCCGAAAAAACTCGTGGGTCCCCTTCTTTAAGTTTGATATTGTCCTCTTGGAGTATGCGAACAATTAGATCTTGTTAGATGAAATTGTTGGGTTCACAACGAGAGACAAGAGCAAAGGTCAAAGAGTACCGGATTGACACAGGTTTCGACTCACTGCGAATCGTTTACAGTCAAAGGTGGCGTCACAAGCTCCGTCTACGGTTTTAACGTAATGTTCATCGCCAAACGATGTGCCATCGTTCATGGATACCTAAACGGAACGAAGGTTCCTTTAAGACATATTGAGCGTATAAAAATCACTTGTTTTATTTGTAGAAGAGACTATTTCTTGTTCTGCATGGCTCAGAAACTATACCGATCTCTTTTATATATCACATAGCGCGCGGCGAAGGTCAGCCGGGTTAGGTGAGAGGCAGCGGAGAGACAATCGAGAGGCGGGGCGAAATCTAGCCTTTGAACGACTTCCGTTCCTTAGAGCCCGTTTGTCATTTTCTTATGCAAGTACATTTTATACGCACAATATCAACAGTATACAATCTGTAATTCTTTGATGTGATATTATTTTCACCGTTGGACAAGAAAGAAGCACGGGGTCAAATAGGAGTATGAAATATATGTAAGGAATTATTAATCCATGAAAAAATGCAGTTGTAAAACTTTTATGGAAATAATCATAACAATTCAATGACGGAAATTTTACAATTGTGCCTTCGTTTACATAAAACTAAATTTTTGAGTCTGATCCATTGTAGTTTTGATTCCTGTGAGAAATATATAATGTAAATCACTATATCTTAAAACACCAAAGGAATTCGAACCTCACGGAACTTCTGCGACATCGTAATGTAAATCATTAAATTACACGCTGAACTAGTGATAGTGAGGAGCATTATCAGTCCAACTACAATTTGCCATATTAACTACGTTCTTGTGAGAATGATCGAATTAGACGAAAGATGGTAATTGTTCGAAAGAAGACTATATCTAATTCTCGTAAAAAACCAACTCAACGGATGGTAAACGTTCTCACGAAACGAGTTGGACATAGCGGACAGCATACAAAGTACAGCTGAAAGTAAAGTGTTATTTGACCAAAATAAGGAAAAATTGAAACCTTGCGGAAATTGCGATAAGAGTGTCACGAATACAACCCACAATAACAATTTAGTGGTTCTTTCTAGGCCTTCACTAAATTCTTCACGATCAAAATATAACTCTCTTCCAATTATATTCAAACGATTTTTCCTTATCTGAAAAATCCTAGGGTGAAATCTTAGTTATCTTGAAAAAGGTACCATTGCCAATTCTTGCAGCAAAACCGCTGTTAAAATGATAAGGAGTAGACATGGTAAGGCATTATGAATTGTTGCAGACACGTAATAACATACTCTCATTAACTGGAAATGTAATTATATTTATATATTTGTTTTTTTTTTTTAAACAATATATTTTAAAAAATTCATTTAAAGTGTTTGCAAACGTATACTTGTATATTTATTTATATTCGTATTTCTATTAGTAAGTTCAAAAAATATATGAGTAATTATGGACTAACTAAGCAGTTATTGAGATAAGTGGCATCGCTTACTCCCATAGTATAGACGAGTGATGAATCATCACTAAATCAATGACTTCAAGAGTTTGGCTTGACTAGTAAATTTTAATTTGACTTGTAAATTGTAAGATACGATAGATATTTATGATTAAGAGCAGGTGTATTGTGAGTACCCACCTCTCAACATTACAAAGTTTTCTCCATTCCGTTTGGCGTATATTGAAGACGAGAGATTGTGGAACATTCCCAATGAGAATCAACGAAAGAACGGCAATACAATAAGCAGCCATGGTTCGATAACTCGGCTCCCAATCTCCTCTGCTTCGAATTGAAGCTATTCGAACTGATGTCAGCACAACTGGGGAAAAGAAAGTTATCACAGAGCTTCGAGTGAAGATATTGATAAACAAATCATTGATAATTCACAGAAAGACGAAGAAAGAGAAAGATGAGAGGCAGAGACTGTGATAGCCCTAATTTCCTTCTACACCTTTTCCTAGAAGGCTTGATCGTTCGTTTCCAAACAAATGAAATACCTGCTAGCCAGGGCGTATAGGAATCAAAGACAACCGCGACGAACGCCTCTACTAACCGATACACAGCGTATGAAAATGTGAAGAATTCTTTACTGAAAATAAAGTGTTCTATCGTTCAAATCGATATGAATGAGAGTAACCTGCACTCTTCCTTCGATTTCATAGTCGTAATGAAATGGAAAATAAGCAGTATCGATTGATTGATTGCCATCATAACGAATACAGCATTGAATGGAGAACGGAGAGACTTTCTAAATAGGCGGTTGCATTATTTCCTGAAGGTACACTTGAGATATTTTCACACTCCGCTCTGATAACGATCTCTCGTAGACAAAGAAAGCGAGAGAACATTGCCAGAGCGGAGGGTTTCGAATTAGCTCGAGGTGTGCCTTAAACTACCGAAGCCAAAGTAGGACACGAAACCTTGTAAGAAGAAAGACACTGCTCGCATTTGCCATAATATTAATTGGACCAAGAATGAGTACAATGATATGACTCGAATGTTCATAATACTGTGAGATAGTCCTGAGAAAATTAATCTAATCAATAGATCAATCAATAAATCAAACAAACGCGACAAAATCGTAGATGAAGGAATTCTCCAGTATATCAAACTTTGACGTCGTACACATTCTCGGACTGAATTTACTGTTGTAGTCAGTTATTAAATGCCTTCTTTATGGCATTCACGCACTGAGGTGGGAGTAACTACGTTTGCGTAGCCTCATTATATTCCTGTGCTAGCTAGTTCAAAGCAGAATATCATAGAGTCCAGTAGATCAGATTCATGCTAACCTGTGTCTTATTTTGTAGGAAATTACAAAATCTTACAACAATTCTCAGGAAGTAACATTTATACACATGAAAATAATGGTTTGGTTGAATATTGGGGATCATATTGTAAATCTCAACCCCAAATAGTTCATTACCAATCAGTCAATAACTAAATTCCATATTCATGATGCGAAGAGACGTCTTTATTGAAGTAATTAGAACAATTCAATATCAGTCGCCATCACAATTGAAGTTGTTTACAGACCATGTCTCTCAGGTAGACCCAGTGTTTCTTTGCTTCCTTTGAAGAAGATATTTTCTAATTATAGATTCAAAAGGAATTCGAACCTTTCTAAACTTCTGTGACATCGTGAGATATATCATTATGTTGCAAGCGGAACTAGTGACTGAGAGGAGTATCATCATTCTAACTACAATTTGTCATAATTCGAACGAAACAGTTAAGCCCTCAGAGTTTTCGTTTTTGACGTTAAATTTGGAACACAAATGAAGTTTATATCTATTATATTATATTTATTTTCAGGAAAAACCCAACTCATCGGATGAAAAATATTCTTGCGAAACGTGTTGGACATTGCGGAGAGAATACAGAGAATAGCTGGAAACACGAATAAAATGATCACTTCCCTTCAAATCAAAAACATCTTTAGGAAACCTTGCGGCAACTGCGATAAGAGTGTCACTAGGACAATCCATAAAAGCAATTTAGTGGATCTTTCTATCCCTTCGCTACATTCTTCACGGTCAAAATATAACTGTTTTTCAATTATATTCAAACGATTTTTCCTAATCTGAAAAAGCATAGTTCAAAACTTGTTCATTGTTGAAAAGTCTACCATTCTCAATTCTTTCATTAATATTGTTGTCAAAATGATAAGAAGTACACATGGCAGAGCATTATGAATTGTGCACGTCACGTAGTAGCTAATCCTCAGTGCCTAAAAAGAAATTAAACGAATAATTTAATTACGAACTTACTAAACAATTATTGAGATACATTACTTCGCTTGCTTGCAGAGCATATACAAGAGATGAATCTTCACTAAAATAATAATTTCAACGTAACAAAGATATGAGAATTTGCAACCTCTCAACATGACAAAGCACTCTCCATTCTTCTTGGCGTATAGTAAACAAGAAAGATTGTGGAATAACTCCGATAAGAATTAACACAAAAACTGAAATACAATATCCAGCCATACTTCGATAACTTGGTTTCCAGTCGCCTCTTCTGCGAATTGAAATTATTCTAACTGATGTTAGAACAACTGAATTAATCTGATTATAGCATCGATGAAGATGTTGAAATAAATTAAATGAGATGAAGTAATCATAATGATTTTTCCATTCTTTTCGCATATCCGTATAATCGTCATTCGTTCTGTTCAATCGTGATATTACAATCGTTTTTTATCCTTATGTTAGGTTACGTTTTTTTTATCAAGTGAATAAATACCAGCTAGCCATGGGGTGAACGAATCAAAGATAACGGCGACGAAAGAATCTATAAATCGGAACACTGCATATGAAAGTGTGAAGAATTCTTTACTGAAAAAAATGCTATCTAATATGTTCCAATGGATCAGACTTACCTGCATTTTTCCTTGGATTTCATAGTCGTAATGAAATGAAATATAAGCATTATCGATTGATTGATTGCCATCATAACAAATACAGCATTGAATGGAGAACGGAGAGACTTTCTAAATAGGCGGCTACGAAACACCATGAAGCAGATTACAACTTATAGTTTATATTGTAATAGTTATTGTAAAACGTGCATGCATTTCATTCCTGTACATTGTTTTTACGTAATAAATTAATTTGTTAAACTATCGAGGCCAAAACAGGAGACGAAACCTTGTAAGAAGAAATACACTGCTCGCATTTGCCATGATATTAATTGGACCAAGAATGAGTACAATGATATGACTCGAATGTTCATAATACTGTGAGATAGTCCTGAGACGTAAGTCCAATCAATAGATCAATCAATAAATCAAACAAACGCGACAAAATCGTAGATGAAGGTGTCCTTTGGCACGTAAAACACTGACGTCCTACACATTATAGTATAGTACACATTATAGTATTGAAGTACTGCTATAGGCAGTATTATGACATTAAATTCAGGGGAAGTAACTAGGTTTGGCTATAATTGTGTTCTAGTTCACAGCAGAAAAGGACATACATCAAAAGAACATATCTGTGTTTTCCGAGAAACTGACTGAATCCCGACCTATCGTCTCAGGTATGCATCTAATATCGGAAATTATATTATAAATCTGAATCGAAAATTGTTCTGATGGTCTCTATATAAAGAAGTTGCAAAAGCGAGAGATAGTTCAGTAGTTCAGAGATAGTCATAAACCTTATGTAGAGTAGTATGTGAAGAGTTTATATAAATGTTCGGATTTGAGAAACAGTCAAAGACATTACTTTAGCAAACACATATTTATCTAATAATTCATGCAAATTCTTTCTTTTGTACTGGTAACCGCTTGGAAGCAAATTCTGCTGATAATAAGTATGTATCCTACGTAGTAGCCAATACGTTGATGTGAAATTTTCTTTATATAATATCACTTTGGCCCCTCATATTTATATTGTTGTTTATCTCTGGCTCCCTACTCTCAATGCTCGAAGGTACTTTTACAAGTTGAGTCATTCCCACAAGGATCGAAGGGTTCATGCAGCAGTTTCTCTTATCAATTTATCCAACTTCTTCAAGTTCCATCTTTGGTCTTTCTGGCATGATGGGATCTACAAGTTTCCCGATAAATCCCCAAAACTATCACTACAGAAAGGGCACCCTCTAAGGTGCTTGTACATTTTGTGCCAGATAAATATGTTCGTACTTAATTTTGTAGAGAAACTTCAACCGAATAATAAGTATGTTGTACTTCCTTTCTTCTAGTGGAAGTAACTGCGTCGCCAAACATCATTAAGATCAAACTCATGGACAGACTAATGAGAATCTAATAAATGGAACTGCATGTCAAAAAGTGTACTTGATGGATTATTGCACTTTTGGAACTTTACAATAATGAACATTATCTGGCAGTTCCACATAATTACTGTCCGTATAATAATAATAATAATAATAATAATAATAATAATAATAATAATAATAATAATAATAATAATAATAATAATAATAATAATAATAATAATAATAATAATAATAATAATAATAATAATAATAATAATAATAATAATAATAATAATAATAATAATAATAATAATAATAATAATAATATTTTATTCCTTCAAATGAACGCATCGGGGATGGGACCGGGAAAATCTGTTAGATAGTCTTGTGAATGATGTCCGTCGCCAAGGCGAATCGGTGAAATGGGGGGGGGAGTGGAGGAAGAGGCAGCAGGAATGTTACCAATTCAGAACATTTTATGAGTGAATATGTGCCTCAGGGACAATTACATTATATGGGATATTTTTAACATGATTACGATAGACTGTTGGTGACGCCTGCACAATAGCATCAGGATCATTTCCTGATTTTGTATCTATTCCAAATAAATATAGACATAACTAAAGAACACTTCTGTCAATAGTAAAATACAGAAACATCGTCGAAACGAGAAAACATTTACGAAATTTGGCAATAGAACTGTGGAAATTATACATTGTTTTCCGTATATTTTAAAAAATTTATTCAAATACTTCGCCCTTGTTTATCAAATGTCCGCTGTGAAGGAAAATAACGACGCATGTGCTGACTAATAATGTTAACAGACTCTGTTTTTTTGTCTGCCATTGAAGGGATGCCCGAGCTGATTTTACGGGTAAAATTAGCTGGGGTATCGGGTAATTAGGAATATCCCCACCCCCCGCTCAGGCAACGCTCAAAGAAAGCGAGAAAGCATTACCAGAGCGGCAATTTTATATTAGCACGGAGTGTGTCTCTCATCTTCACGGAATCACGGATTCATTAGTATTAGTTTTATTCTCAAAGAATAATTCTTTCTTGCGTCACTTTGCCCATGTACACTATTGCGCAAATAAAATGCGAAAAATTATGATTTTGCGAATTCTTTATTAACTTTGTCACAATAAGTCAATAATCGTTGTTAATTGACTATTTCTACTTTGTTTATTGAAAATTCCGTTTCTGAGATAGAACCACTGCCGCTTAGCTTCCTGAACCTAGTATATCATATATTCAAAAAAGAATTCTAACCGTTCTAAACTTCTTTGACATCGTCATGTATATCAGTAGATTACACGCTGAACTAGCGATGACAAGAAGCGTTAACAAACCAACTAAAATGTAAATGAAAAGGTTGAATTATCGCTAATTTCATGCTAGTTTGATCGGTTTGGCCAGATATGAAGTAGAAATGGTAAACATGCTACTGAAAAAAAACTATCATTTTAAAAACAAACTGAGAGGATTGAGAATTTTCTCTCGAAAGCTATTCGATAGTGCTGATAAAATGCACAGAATGGCTGAAAAATATTCATTTATAACTACAGCACAGTAAAATATTTCAAACCTTGCGGTAACTGCGATATGAGTGTCACTAAAACGATCCCCAATAATAATTTAGTCGCTCTTTCTATCTCTTCAGATTTCGATTTATGGCCGGAACATGGGTGTCTTTCCATTATTTTCATGTGGTTTTTCGATATCTGGAATATGTTGTAATTCTAGATATACTAAAAAGAGCTTATTATACCGTTCTCAATTCTTTCATTAATATCGCAGTCAAAATTATAAGAAGAGTACAAGGAAGAGCATTGTGAATCACTCCAGAAACGTAATAGAAAACTTTCATCAGCTATAATGGAAAAATAACTTGATGTGCCTGTAAGTCAACGTTTACCAGACAATTGTTGAGGAAAGTCGCGTCGCTAGCTAACATAATAAAAACCAGTGAAGAATCATCACTAAAACACTAATGAATTGGTTATAAAGAAACACGAACCGCATATTTTTATCCTCCACTTTGCCCACACTCTCTCGTTTTATTAGTCTACGAGAGAGTGTTGCCAGAGAGGAGAGAAAAATTAGCTCGGGTGTGCCTTTATTCACTTCGTTATCACAAATCACTCATAAACCAAATCAATCACAAATCGAATCACAAATCACTTCGTTGGAAATTTCCTCAAAGAAAAAAAGATACGCAGACAATAAGAGACAAATTTGAATTTTACGTTGATTGTGCCAATAGCTCAATTCTCATTATACATACATATTGTTGACAATGCGCATCTTGGAAAATTGCAGTAGGGTAGCAATTTTCATTTATTCATTCATTTTTTTTCATTTGTGTTGTAAATTCTAACACTGTGGAAATCGAGCACCTACCTCTCAACAGCACACAACCATCGCCATTCCTCTTGACGTATTCCATAGACCATTGATTGTGGAATAATTCCAATAAGAATTAGCCCAAAAACCATGAAACAGTATGCAGCCATACTTCGATAACATGGTTCCCATCTTCCACCACTTTTAATAGAAGCTATACGGACTGATGTCAGCACAACTGACGAAAATAATTAATCATCAACAAATATTATTCCGTATCAAGAGCTTTCACATGACGGAGCAGGGTCAAAAAGTTTCATAGCCTCATATTCCGAGGATACGGCTCATTTTCAGGATCGGCCCGCTATACACAACTCTTTTTGCGATAAATTACAATTTAGGCGAAAAATTTTCTGTCATAAATTGACCCACATATGTAATTCCGAAAAATACCCTTTTTAAAAAGCATGACTAATGTTACCTGCTAACCATGGAGTAAATGAGTCGAAGATTACTGTGCAGTATGACTCCACCAACTGATATATGGCATATGACAGTGTGAAGGTATCTTTGCTGAATCAGACAAATCTGTTGTGACCTAGAAAATTGTCAATCAAACAAACTAGCAGATATCATTTGCAATCTTAATAGTCGAAATGAGATGGAATAGAAGCATTATCGATTGATTCATGGCCATCATCACGAATACGGAGTTCACTGGTGAACGAAGAGATTTTCTAAATTTGTTTATATGTCACGCTGTATAGGTGTACATAAGTGAACAGTGACAAAACGTTTGCAGGCAAACGGGGCGGCACAGCCGTATGTCATTATCATTGCATTTGCCAAAGATCCTCGATTACGCTCGTGCCACCACGTTCGTCATCTCCTTTGGTTTTCATTTTTCTTAAAAACAGTGAACCTTGTAAGAAGGAAGATAATGCAAGTATTGGCTATAACATTGATTGGACCAAGAACGAGAACAATGACATAACTCGAGCGCTCGTAATATTTTGAGATAGTGCTTAATATAATTATTAGTCAATAAATCATTAAATCGATCGAACTTCACAAAATCGTAGATGAAACTCTCTTCCGGTAGGTCAAACGATGACGTCGAGCACATTTATCACATAGAACTATTCGACTCAGTTATGTCGTATTAGAATTTCCTCTTGTGGGAGTAAATGTGTTTGCGAGGTTTCATTAGGATCATATTCAATCTAAACTAGGGAAAAAGTTGCATAACTGCACGTCTTTGCTCACTTTCATATCATTAACACTGATTGTCTGGGCGTATATAGCATGTTTAGACAAGATCCCCCCAAACTACAAACTACTCTTCATGTCAGTTCCAGTGATCGAATATACTTTATTCTTATGATAACAAAAAAGATTAGCATAGTCAATGATTAGCATAGTCAAAATAGAGGATGAGGACGATATTTCAAGGGGGCAAAGAATGGACCAGAACCTGCACATCAATAGCCAAAAGCAATTCGATTACGGTACTTTCTTCCGCAATTTTTTTTCTGCCAGATGTGCAAACTCTCGACAACAAGTTACGAATTAGTGTACAATATGGAGATTAGAATGGGAAAATAAGATAATACAAGTATTGTGTTAAGCGAATCTAGTATGATATATTTATAGTGAAAATGGAAAAAAGCCAAATACAGTAGTTTATGAAAAGTGAAAATATGTGATTAACCTCAGTAGTTACGGTAGATGGAGTTAGTGATTACTGTAGAGTTGGGTCAGAATAGGAGTTAGTGAAAAGGTGGGGGCGTGGCCAATGTGAAATGGAGACGAAATCAGACAAGGAATGGATATCGATTACATCTTGAGCTTTCTCTTGACATCAAGAAGAGCATCACGACTCATTGCGCGAGAAGCTTCGAGTCTGTAGATTGTACATTCAGTATATGTAACAACAAAAATATGATTTCTTTAAAGAATTGAACAGCAATTGTCTTCACCGAAAACATTTCAATGATATCCTGTATAGTTTTTAAAAAACATACTGAGCATTGGTTGCCTTTTTAGTCGTCGATCGTCCATTCTTAATCAGACCAGCCGCGACCGCAATCTGAAGAAAAACCAATCAATACTATTCCGATATATAAGCAGTCTGATTATACGCGAAAAACGGTCATGGTAATTGAAAAGTATATAACACAATGCAGTGTTTTGATATGACATAAACACTCATTTACAATCACTTTATTACTCTTCCTTTACAAGGCTTAAAGTGTACTTGAAATGTCTCACTAACTTGAAGTAGACTTCAAGAAAACTACGAGAAAAAACTAAGTTCATTTTCAGTTTTGAAAAAAAATAGAGTACACACAAACCAGCCACAGGTATTTTTCATACTAACCTGGAATTCTCTGTCCGATAGCTTGGTTGTATCCACGAACTTTACCTTTCCCTTGTAGGGAGTATAGCGACCAGGGGTACGATCTGAACCAACGATTCAAGTGAAAACAGTATACAAACTACAAAGATCAATCGATAATGCAAACCTCTAGATGCTATCGCTCCCGCGTCCCTCCTCATGGGCGTAGCCATTCGATCGATAAAGGACAAATCAACGGGAATCTTTATCACCTTAATCGAGAAATCAACATTTGCGCATGCAGCTACAGTAACCCCTGACCGCAACGCGTGAGATTAGACGCGTCACTGTTCTGAAGCCTGTGATACCTTTTTGGACGAAGACGGAGCAGCGGAGGAAGACTTTGCGATGCGAGAACGCTGCTTGACGTCGAGCTTCTGAAATTTGTATAATAAACTTGATTATTGATTGAAAATCGATAATAATAAATGAAGAGATCATATTATCAACCTTATCTGTATTCGGTTGCTTGGTAGTGAGCACTCGACGGCTAGTTGAAGGCTCGCTCATGGATACGGTTGGGGACTACAATCAGAGGTCTTTGAACTCGGCGTACCACCCCCCCCCAACCCAAAAAAGCGGAACGACCGATAGATAATATGGGTATACTGTAGTTGCTACCGTACCTTCTGTACACTCTGGATGTTCTCAGCGGCAGTTGATCCAAATACGAATGACTTGGGCACGGAGGGAGAGCCAAACCTAAAGGAGTAGAATAAACAATATTTTGTTCTTTGAAGCAAATCAATAACCACATTTAACCAAGAATAAATCGATAATTCATACTTGAAACCCTTCTTCGTCTTCTCCTCTGTGGTGGCAGCTGATCTCAATCTTACTACCTTTGGAGTGGTCAGATGCTGCAATGTATCCAACGTTGATCAACTACAAGCTACAATAGGTAACCTCCTTGGTTACTGTAGCTGATACGGATACGATAGACTTTTTGCGAGCTGCAGATGGTGGAGAGGATACGATAGGGATGAATATTATCGAGCGACGATCACGAGTGGAGATTACACTCTCTTCACTCACTAGAAATAAACAAAAACATTAATACTTTCAAATGAAAGAAGGGAGAAATCTTATTCGTATATTATTATTATTATTATTATTATTATTATTATTATTATTATTATTATTATTATTTTTATTATTATTATTATTATTATTATTATTATTATTATTATTATTATTATTATTATTATTATTATTATTATTATTATTATTATTATTATTATTATTATTATTATTATTATTATTATTATTATTATTATTATTATTATTATTATTATTATTATTATTATTATTATTATTATTATAACTGCACTCACTCATGGTGGACTCGGCTCCATCTTCAGACATGATCGAGTTGTCCAAGGAATGATCATCTCCAGTCTTCTGTTCATTCATCTCTTCATCTTCTCCTCCTCCTCCTTCTTCATTCATATCTTCATCTTCACCTTCTGTTGGATCCATATCTTCCTCTTCAGAATCATCAGAAACACCTTAAATAATTTTGATTACTCAGATATTTTGAGAAACGCGTTTAGCCTACTTTTCAGAAACTATGTTTCAAGTTGAAAAGTTGGTGGAATTATCTGAGTATATATAGGGTGCGGCCGTATTACTGTTACACAACTTTCAGAGTTTATCATGAAATCACGCTACAACAGTAAGGAACAATGGGTGGTATAATAGCAAGAAAAGAATAATATTTATTACATACCGATAGATCGACGATATTCCTTCGTATAGAAGTGAGATGGCACACGAATTCCGACTCTTCGTAGCGCATTAAAAATTTCTTAATTATCGATTTCTTTTCGATAATTAAGCTGATAAACTCACCTGCTTGAGTAAACTCTTCTGAGTCTCCTCTTCTGAGTTGAGTCTTCTGAGGAACGAACGGAGGAGTTGAGGGCGCGGAAGACTGATCATTATCTGAATAAATCAATAAATCAATATTTGCAATCCGATAGCGACATCGATTGACTCACCAATCGAGTAGGTGTGAGAACTTGAATTCAGGACTTCTTGCTGTAAATGGGATATGATTATCAGGAAAAATATGTTGAGTGAATTATCAAGACACTCGATAATACTGTATTATAAATTTTTTTGTTTCATTCATGTTTTCGTATAAACACCAACGTTCATAAATATTTTTACATAAAACAAATATTTAAATGAAGAAATAATGAACCTCATCTTCGGCATCTTCTGTGTCCTCCTCGATTGGATCATTCACTGCCTGCAATAGAACTGTTAAATTGGTATCCGACTTTTTCATAATAGTAAATTCGTTAAATATTAAAGATAGAGAACCACGAAAAGAATCATTGGTTCCTACCACGATTTGAATGAGCCCCTCATACATATACTGTAAGTAAAAAGTGCGTTGAGGTTCAGTTTGCGACCGGCACTCAACCTTTGCACTCTCATTAGGCCCCTTCCCATCTCTCCTTCTCCATTCCCTGAACTATTGAACATCTTTCATTCATGATTATACCGATCAATACGCAGAATAATTATAAAAGAATGACTATGCGGTAACTTATATGACTTTTACTACCATACTTTCTTCACAGTTTATCCACGAAAATATTTGTGGGACACCACATTTAAACGTTTCGGTAACGACAAGGATGATTCCCTAATTCCATGTTTTTCATACGAATTCTAGGAATTAAAATAGCCTTATGATCAAGTAAATGATTAACTTTATTAGCGAAAATAAACATACGATAGAGAGTCTGGATACGAGTTCGACCACCTTCTCGCCTGATGTAGAGATACTGGAACGACGAAGTCGTTTCTCCAGCTCCTCCATAGTGGCCTTGTTGAGCTCCTCTTCCATCACGACACTGTAAATAGATTCATCATGTACGCAACATCATCAAATGAATAATTCAATACAGTCGCTTGTCGGCGTTTCAAGATCAAGAGGTTCACAGTTAAAAGTACAACAGGCACTAAAAGTAAAAGATATTTGGGACGCAGCAGTTGGCATAAAGTCAGGTAAATTTAATTTATTAATGAGAAAGAAGGAAGACGAAATGTTTCATGACTGTGAACAAATATATAAAAGAAATGATAAAGAGACTAAGCAAAACAAACACAGTCCGATGATTCGACCCTCGGTTCTAGACACCGGAACCGACCCATGTGGGTTGGGCTTCATCAGTAAACTAGACCACATAGGATTTTTGTAAAATTACGTTCGTAAAAGAAAAATAAATTTAAAAGAGTAACTAATTAGATCTATTAAAGAAAGGAAGAGCAAAACAAAACAAAGAGCGCAGAAAGACGATGGTTGTACCACTATGTATGCGTCCTTTGAATAGAGGAATATGTCCATTTTAGGGTACGAGAATTGGTGATAGAGTGTGGATGATAGAGTGTGAAGACATGAGAGAGTACAAATAGCAAGGATAGAGAAGTGATAGAGTGTGTGTATGTAAGAGAGCATAGGAACCACGTCTATGATCTACCGTTCAATAGTACTCATTTTGAATTGACCAAATTGTTTACACTTTTAACTAGGTCTTTGATATTTAATTTAAATAATCATGAAATATTCTAGTGTAAGATATGCAAACAAATCTCAGCATCGGTTATATTTCATGCTTATTATGGGTATTTTATCAAGTAACTTAAATACTTTTGTTTTAATTATAAAAATCGGATATTGAATTTTTGTATTATATGCTAATAGAGATTTTGTGCGTGCAGTAAAGCTTTCAAATTTTGTATAATTTCTATAAATTCTTATTATTTCACTAGAAAAAGTGTTCATACCTATACAGTACAGTGTTTTTTTCGTGTTTTGTACACTTTCTGCACTGCGCTCCGCTGCGGGGCGCATTTGGACGCATCATTTATTTCCTTTGTGTATGAATATTTTTGAATTCTCTAAGTCTTAATCATGAGTTTAGGTGATAAAAAGTTCTTTTAATGACTAAAGAAACTAAAACAAAATTTTTATTAAAGAAAAAAACAATTATAAAAGGCAAATCACACTGGTCCGAAAATGTACTGTAACGCAAATAAAATGCGAAATATTTAGCTTCTGTGAATTCTTTATTAACATTGTCACAATAATTACATGCAGAACTAGCGATGACAAGAAGTGTTAACCAACTAAAATGTAATTGAAGAAAGTTGAATTATCGCCAATTTAATGCTAGTTTGATTGGTCACTTATGAATAAGAAATAGTTTTTTCGATATCTGGAATTCGTATAATGCAAAATATTCTAACTAGCGCTCATTTCACTGTTCTTAATTCTTTCAGCAATATTATAGTTAAAATTATAAGAAGAGTACAAGGAAGAGCTTTGTGAATCACTCCAGAAACGTAATAGGAAACTCTCATCAAACTAGAAACACTTCATATTAGTTGCAGTTTTATCGGTTGAACTTTGTTCTTATGATAACATTAAAAGATTAGCATAGTCAATGATTAGCATAATCAAAATAGTTGATGAGTACAGTACTTCAAGTGGGGGCAAATAATGGACCAGAACCAGCACATCAATAGCCAAAAGCAATTCGGTTACGATACTTTTCCGCAGACTTGCTTTTTTTCAGCCAGATGAGCAAACTCTAGTCAACAAGTTACGTATTAGTGTATAATTGAAGATTAGAAAATGCAAATAAGAGAATACGAGTAATGTGTTACGCGAATCTAGTATGATATCTTTGTAGATTGAAAAAGGAAAAACGCCAAATACAGTAATCAGGAAACGGTGGTAATGTCTGATCTACCTTTGGAAATAGAGTTAATAGGGGAAATCAAATGAGTAAAAAAGTAATTACGTTAGATAGGGTTATTGATTACTGTTGTTGGGTCGAGTAGGAGTCAGTTGATGATAGTAACGAAAATGCAGTAGTAGATACCGTATATGGTGGGCTAAACATTGAAAAGGTGGGGGCGTGGTCAATGTGAAATGGAGACGAAATCAGACAAGGAATGGATATCGATTACATCTTGAGCTTTCTCTTGACATCAAGAAGAGCATCACGACTCTTCGCACGAGAAGCCTCGAGTCTGCAAATTATACATTCAATCCATATAACACAAAATAAGATTTTTTTTTCAGAATTGAACACAAATTGTGTCGATCATACTTCATCGATAGCATCTCAATTATATTGTATAATTTAAAAATATAAACATACTGAGCATTGGTTGCCTTTTTAGTCGTCGATCGTCCATTCTTGATCAGTCCAGCCTCAACCGCAATCTGAAGAAAAACCAATCAATACTATTCCGATATATCAGTCAGCTTATTGCTGGAAGCACATAACTAACGGTCATGGTAATTGGAAAGCACACCATACAATGCTAGTAGTGTTTGATACGACATGAACACTCATTTTCAATCACTTTACTACTCTGGTTTTTCAAAGCTTAAAGTGTAATTGAACTAACTTGAAGTAGACTGTAATGAAACTACCGATGAAAAAACACACGCCATTTTAAGAATACTTACGATGCACTTGTAGTCTACATAAAGTAAATTTCACGTGGCACAATAAAGGTGCATTAAATTTTGAGTATAAAGAAAGCAACCACATGTATCGTATGATACTAACCTGGAATTCTCTGTCCGATAGCTTGCTGGTATCCACGAACTGCACCTTTCCCTTGCGGGGAGTGTAGCCAACACGAGCTGAATCATCGATCTTTTTAATCAAATGAAAATAAGTGCAAACTACAAAGTTCAAAGATCAATCGATATTGTAAACCTCTAGATGCGCTAGCTCCTCCGTCCCTCTTGGGTGTAGCCATTCGATCGATAAAGGTTGTATCAATAGGAATCGTTATCTAAATAATCAAGAAATCAACGTTGGCACATAGAACTACAGTAACCCCTGACCGCAACGCGGGAGATTAGACGCGTCACGGTTCAGAAGTCTGGCATACCTTCTTGGACGAAGTAGGCGCAGCCGAGGAAGGCTTTGTGATGCGAGAGCGCTGCTTGACGTCGAGCTTCTGAAATGTACGATATATTTATAATAAACTTGATTATTGATTGAAAATCGATAATAATAAATGAAGATATCATATTATCAACCTTATCTGTATTCGGTTGCTTGGTAGTGAGAACTCTACGACTAGTTGAAGGCGCATTCATGGATACGGTAGGAGCCTGCAATATCGGAGGTGTTCGGACTTGTTTTAATATATATTTTGATTGTTTAAGAAAAATTTGTATGTCTATCTTTTCTCTAAGATGCGATAAATTTATTATTGTTATTATATGACAACCGCCTCCTAAAATCATCGGACAAACTTTGTTGCCCTGTTCGCAATATTCAATATCGGCCAATATTCATGAAGACACAATAGATATAAGTATCTAAATGTAAATGTAAAGAACAATAGATATTCAGAACAAATATAATCACTGTACTTAATCTTTGATCTACTCTCAATTGTGCTCTATCGCATCTAAGGTACATCTACCGTATACAATCGATCGATAACATGGATGTGCTGTAGTTTCTACCGTACCTTCTGTACACTCTGGATATTCTCAACAGCAGTTGATCCAAAGACGAATGACTTGGGCACGGAGGGAGAACCAAACCTAAAGGAGTAGAATAAACAATAATTTGTTCTTTGAAGCAAATCAACAACCACAGATGAGAAAATTAAAGAAAATTAGACATTGAACCAAGAAAAAATCGGTAATTCGTACTTGAAACCAGTCTTCTCCTCAGTGGTAACAGCTGATCTCAATCCTACTCTATGATTGACTGCCTTCGGTGTGGCCAGACGCTGCAATGGATTCAACATAGATCAACTACAATCGTGCATTGATCAAACTACAAACTACAATCGTGCATTGATCAACCTACAAACCTGTACGGAAGCGCTGGCATTCGCCGCGAGCTTGGCCTTTCTTGCCTCCTTCTTCGCTACCGTATCCCCTAAACGATCAATAAATGATAACTTTGATACAGTATACTATAGTAGCTACAGTAATCGATATTTATCCGAACGTGCAAAGCGCAATTTTAAAAACAGAACGTACCGATGAATTCCTGGTTTGCAAAGAGCTTAGCGTGGGCATTCTTGAAGCGCTCACCTGGCGCCATAACGGAACGCTTAGACGATCTACAATATGAATGAATTATGATATAACAGAGGACAAATATCGAAAGACATTATCATCGCCTTATTATTAAGATCATATTCAGTTTTCATGCGCCGTTGTATACGTATGTATGCAGATAAAATAACAATATAATAATTGAGCCAAATAAACATCATCCAATTTGAAATGAAAGAATGTTTAATACAGCAGACTGCAGTATAATTAAAAAAATCTTACGCAGGCTTCTTCTCCTTAACAGATGATGGCCTCTTCGCGGTCGATGAACAACCAGCGGCGGATTCTTCGGAAGTCTGTGGTACGGTAGCCTCCTTGGTTACTGTAGCTGAGCCGGATACGGTAGATTTCCTAGGAACGGCCGATGGTGGTGTGGATACGATAGGAACGACTATTGTTGAACGGCGACCACGAGTGGAGATCACACTCTCTTCGCTCACTGAAAATAAATATATTATTATTCCTCTCGTATGAAAGAATGAAGAAACCTTAGAGACGAAACAACAAGAGCTCTGACCTACTTTTATGCATTAACAGAATTATTATTAATATTATTATTATAACTGCACTTACTCATGGTGGACTCGGCTCCATCTTCAGACATGATCGAGTTGTTCAAGGGATGATCATCTTCAGTCTTCTGTTCATCCATCTCTTCATCTTCTCCTCCTTCTTCTTCCTTCATCTCTTCATCTTCATCAACTACAGGTGCTTCTTCCATATCTTCCTCTTCAGAAGCATTCTCAGCAACTGCATCATCCACCTTGACCTGCAATTAAAGTCACTATTATAACAAATACACAATGAAGTTCGCAATGTACATAAATATAATATTATAATAAAAGCAAGAAATTATGGCGTCCAATCGATTTTATATTGAGCAATTGAGCAAAGAGAAACAATTATAGGTCTTGAACAAATATCACCTAGGCTAGTTTATTTGGAAGAATCAAATAAAAGGTAAATCCAATCAATAATCATACCGTATCCTGTCCAGACAACGTCTGCTCCGTGGAAGAGAACATTATCGATTCATCAGGAACACCTTAAATAATATTGATTATTCATATATTTTGAGAAAGGCGTTTTCCTTACTCTTCTTGCCCGCCAACTGAACAAAGTTTAAACATTGTTGGTCAAGAAAAGTAGGTTAGACACCTTTCTCAAATTATCAGAGGATGCGACCGAATTACTGTTACAAAACTTTCAGAGTTTACCATGAAATTTCGCTACAAAAGTAGGCACAAAGGGTAGTATAGTAGCAACAAAACAATAATATTTATTACATACCGATTCTGCGTAAAATCGATTTACGGTAATCCTCCGTGGTGCGGCGAGCTGCAAAATGAAAGCTTTGTACAGTAGTAAGAACATCTTAACTATTGATTTTTTTTATAAATTAGATAATAAACTAACCTGAGCGAGTGAGCTGCTCTGTCTTCTGCGGAACGACAGGAGGAGTCGAGGGCGCGGTAGGCTGCTCATTATCTGAATAAATCAATAAATCGATTGGCAATCCGCTATCGATTGACTTACCGATCGAGTAGGTGTGTGAACTTGAATTGAGGACTTCTTGCTGTAAATGGGATATGATCATCAAGAAAAATATATTGAGAGATTTATCAATGCAATCGATAATACTGTATTAAAAGTTTCTTTATTTCATTCATGTTTTCGTATAAAGAGCAACATTCATAAATATTTGTACACAAATAAATAATTAAATGAAGAAATTAAGAACCTGATCTTCGCCCTCTTCTGCATCCTCCTCGATTGGATCGACATGTACAGCCTGCAATAGAACAGTTAAATGGGTATCCGACTATTTTATAATAGTAAATATAATTGTTCCTTAGATATTAAGCGTTTCGGTGACGACACAGATATTTCCCTAATTCCATGTGTTTCATACGAATACTAGGAATTAAAATAGCCTTATGATCAAGTAAATGATTAAATTAATTAGCGAAAATAAACATACGATAGAGAGTCTCGATACAAGCTCGGCCTTCTTGCCTGATGTAGACAGACCGGAACGACGAAGTCGTTTCTTCAGCTCCACAACAGTGAGCTTGTTGAGCTCCTCCTCCATCACTCTAAATAATTTCTAAGATTGATCGCAGTAGTCGACACAAAGCCATGCAAATTTAACTAATTAATTAGTAAATTAAATAATAACAAGAAAAATATTCAAATTCTGAGAAATGGCGCTCGACGCTATGCGAAATTTGATAACAGACGGAACGAATTAACAGTTGCGCGTATTATGTGCGGTGTGTCAGATTCTAAAATGACTTTTGACAGCAATTTTTCCCTTTTTACTTATTGAATAAACGAGTTAAAAATTTCGATAGTCACTCATGGCTATTTTATACCATTTTTGTGTTCTTTGAAGTAGCATTCTTTTTTAAACGTTACATATTTATTTTTGTAGAGCTTGAATGTTTTTCGATTTTCTGTTGATCACGAGCTGCAGTGATAAAAAATTCTTGCAATGTTTTCTCAACGAGATACAAGTCTATTGTTGCCCAAAAGTAATTAAAAAGTAAATCACATTGATCAGAAAAAAATGGATGTAAAAATCAAAAATCATTTTAGCGGAATTAACATAAAATAAGAAACTTTAAAAAGTTAGAAGCTACCGTAACCATTTATTTTTATCTGTTTAGTGTAATTTTCGGCACTTCTTAGATTTCTGGCCCAGGTCATTACAGATCAATTTTAGTCATATTTTTTTTCTCGCTATACTTGATATAGACACACTTGAAAAGTTTTCACGATGCCATGCCGCTATCTTTTTTCCCCCAATTAATGTTGTTCTATAGCAACTTTCTGTCTGGATATAATTTCTCCGGGATCAAAGTCGACTCTGTCAAGTGGATTACTTGTTAGCGATATAATCCAACTTCAATGCAAACCATGAGAACTTTGATCCATTATATGTCCAAAATTCATACATATATGCTCATTAATAACAGAAAAAGAACTTTGCGTTAGGTGCACTCTTCATTACACACTAATTCTATCGTTGCCAAAATTCCCTACCGATATTCATCAATAATATTTATATTTTTGAAAAATTACGCCGCAACATTTCTAATACATCTAATATAATGTTACCCGATTTATGTTCTACATCATGGATATCATTTATATTCGGGGAATAACAACGAATTTGAATGATGTGCGTTATTTAAATATTCAAAAGTGTTGAAAAAAGTGTTTGTAGAATATTTGGGTGTATCCGATTCCTCCAATACGAATTATTTATTTATTTATTATCGGTGTTTTCATTTTTTGTCTCCAACCACTCTTAGTTTTCGTGCGATTATAAGGGGAAACATCAGGTTTTGGACCACGTTGCAACCATCCATAGGCTGAGCTGTTCCAACAAAGACATAAAAATAAAATAAGATTTGGATTCCTGCTACAGATCCTTGAGAAATTCTTGACTATTGACTGTACATTCAAACGTGTCCGCTTCGTGCTTCTTTTCTCAATGTTTGGTGTTGTTATCGATGCGAAAAAACATAGTAGAAAAACACAGTGTAATTCAAAATGAAAGCTGATTATTGGGATTCCAAAAGGAAACGAGTATTCGGCATTATTGTTTCCTCCCTTTGAAATGGTTTGAAATCAGCAAGGTGTGCCCAAATATATGGTACATTTTATTACATATGTACGTTCACTATTTTTAACATTATGAGAACTATTGTATTTATTTTATATTATCAATCCTTCTCATAAGAGCACACAAGCAAGCATAGACTAACTTTTACTTTCGGATCGAAAAAAACTGTGGATTTTGTGTTCTTTGAACGGAAAAATCAACAAGTCTATCAAGGGAACGGTCTCAGCTCGCGGAAAGCAAACTGGATGAAAATTTGCATAGACATAGCTGAAAGTGTTATAAGATCATTGGTGAAGTCCAAAACTTCTGGCGTGCAATAGGCGAGCCAGAAAATGGGTCCAAAGTTTGGTTACATTTGAAGAAATTCCGACCTGAGCTGACGAGCTGAGACCATTCCCTTGTAAGTTTGCATGCACATTAGATTTAAAATTCTATATATATATTTATCGACATGCTCAGCATGAAACAAAACATGTGTGTAAAAACAGTAATAAATAAGTCTCAGAAAACTCTCTATAGGAATTGATGTTGAAAGAGTGTATGATAATAGGGCATGAATTGGGTTGGATTATTGGAGAAAGAAAAAGATAGAATGGGGTGGAAGGGAGGGGATCTCTCTATGTTGCGAGCATCCCTCTCACGTATCAATAGTCCGTTCGATATATTGATTGGCTGGATGAGACCGAGCAGGATGTCTAAGATGTGAACTTTAATAAATTATTAATTGTGTTTCATGGTGTTTCGGTCACTACGTGTTCAATCGAGTAGAGATAGAAAACGCTGAATTTCATTTTCAAATCCAACATGATCGATGTGAAACAGATAAATTGACCTATGCTGAGCTAACCGTTAAAGGGGCTGACACTTTTATCAACGATCTCTTCAACGCTCTACGCTCTCTCTCGTTGTTAGAGAACAGCGAAATAGTGTGCACAACGAGGAGGCCATTTAGAGAGGAAACACTCCCTTTAATGGCCGGACTGTCGCACCAAGCCCACTTTACATTGATGTCTGTGTCTTATTGTTACGCGAAGTTCCATCGGTTGCTTGAAGTAGTACAATTATAGGAAATAAGAGCGCCTGTTCAGAGGGCATCTTTCCTCCCCAGTTTCAAAAGCTATGGAGAAATTGTTCCATATATATGCCCAGTTTCTGGAAAGATATCATTGATCCTCAACGAAGATATTGCAGATATTTATTTAGCTGGAATTTTGTAGATCAGGAAGCATTAGACAATGATGATTTATGTTCAATTCCCATATAATTTAAAACCAGCCCAAATATGGCCCGTGTGATCTAGTTATCGGAAGAATCTCCGGCCTGCCAATATATTGGTTTTGTGGTGTTTGTGATCGAATGATCTCTATGTAGTGTATTTGTCCAATTGTTCATTATTGACTACATTCTCACGCATTTTTTCGAACAGCGTAAATTTATACCCAAATAAAGTGAAACCACAATAAAACAACCATTTCTTCAGAAGAATTGTATATATTTTTCTGTTTGGAATCTTGGCAAACCGTTTGTCGACAAACGTGACGTCAGAGGCGCACCTCCACTTACGGTTCTGACGTCAAGTTTGCGGTCAAACAGCTTGCGGACGTTCGTGGAAATGACCGGCATTTAGAGTTCAGTCATTACTTTTATTTCTATTCAGAAAATGGCAACATCGTTCGCATAGTGCGAAGTTCAAATAAAATTCTAAAATCGCCGTTCTACGTATTTTTCGTCGTTACCGGTAAATACGATTGTTCACAATCATGTCATTTAATGTCAAATTGTCAGTTAGAGTTGTCAAATCGCTAATAATTTAAGGAGTGGCAGCTGTTCTCAACTTATTAAGTATGACCGCAAGTTCGATCTCTGACAAATATCAGGATATTGGAACAGCTAAAAGTTGGTCTTACACGCCTCTCATAGTTGATACTGTCTGGCAAATGGTTGACACAAGGAGGAATGTGAACCCATGGCCTGTGTATATCAGGGACTCTTTGATCTTCGCTTCGCTCATAGTTCTAAATAATTTTGTTGCAGGCGTTGTCGCTGTACTCGCAACCTACTTTTCCCATGGTCTATCATTAGCTCATACAATCGGAAAGATTCTAACGATGGCCACTCGATACACTACTGCTTGCTACCCTACTAGATCAACACACGTATACAATTCAAATCAAATTAAATTCTATAACATTCAATATTCTAAGATGTGGAGTTCAAAAGTGCTGAAGGTTCGATGTACACTTCAGTTATATGCACCCTTTCTACTGTATATATTCATGCTAACTCAGACTCCGCAATTTGTTGTCGCTGCCGATGGATCTTCGACGTTCCGAGGTCTAGGACCGTAGGCTATGTTGGTAAGTCTCCTTATCACTGGAGCAACCATCTGATAATAGAGATGGCAGGAGCTTTCCTGTTTTTTGGCCCGGAGTAATTTGCATAAGCGAGGGTTAGGCTTGCCTTAGAGGCTACAGCTCGCGAGGTACCCCGTCTAAAGGTTCTGCCCCGCGGTGTACCGCACGACGTACACAACGGGATTGAACGGTGTGCCCCGCGAGAAGAAATACCGGAAAATGGTAGCTCCGGTATTTTTTGTCCGCGGGGCACACCGTTCAATCACCGTGGTCTCCGCAATTTTGGGTGGGCCAATTTGGTCGAACATTTTTGGGTGCCAAAAATTTGGCTACCAGACAAGCCCCACTTTTAAGTTGGGTCAATAATTTGGTGGTTGAGCCAATAATTTGGTTCGAAGTGGTGCTGTTATTTTAGTCTAAAATTTTAGCCCCACTTCGAACCAAATTATTGGCTCACTCACCAAATTATTGACTCAACTTTAAAAGTGGGGCTTGTCTGGTAGCCAAATTTTAGAGTCAACTTTTACGATCCACCAAATTATTGGCCCCACTTCGACCAAATTATTGCCCCCCCCCTAAAATTGCGGAGGTGCTCCTCGCGGTGTACCCCGCGAGATTTGACCTACCAACGGTGTGCCCCGCTAGCAAAAAATATCGGAGAGAGCGCTGGACAGTGAGTGCAATTCACCATTCTGCCTTCGCTTTCAGCAATAGCAGGGTAGGTTTTTTTAAAAACATTTTACATCACATTTAGACCGCGCAATAAAGAAATGGAAACTAATTAAGGAATTGCGAGTGACGATTGATAGCGAGTTCAATGCAAATTTTCCCCGGGGCCAAAAAATAGGAAAGTGCCGATATGGCACACCCAGAGCTAATCTGAAACTCTCCACTCTGAAAATGCTCTCACGTAGGCAAAGAAACCGAGAGATTATTTCCAGAGCGGAGAATTTCAAATTAGCTTGGGGTGTGTGCATTCAACGTCCTGTTTGCAGGTTGCCAAATACATCGCTGTCACCGGATACTTCATATTCTTCTCTACTTGCATTCCTATGGGAGCTGTGTCGTTGTACGCACTACATGCGAATAAACAATTTCGGGTACGTAAAAGTGTTTGAACACTATGAAAATATGCCCAAATTCTGTGTAACTGGCAAAAAAATTGTTTTTTTATATTCTAGGCCCATGAATTGGATCATTGAGTTTTGCATGAACAAAAACCATTTCAGACGGGCAAAGGGAAAACTGAGCGAGCTCTAATTTACTATACGGTTGCTGTCACCCTGGCCCATATGATCAAAGCTGCACAACAGGTCTGTCGATATTTTATGAACTATTATAATCCAGAGGGTTGATCCACTTTTTATATTTTATAGGGTTTATGGCTTTACTATCTTGTAACGAATAATGTGGCGATGGCTACTATCGTAATGAATATGGTAAGTGTCGTCCTAACATATTGATTTATTGTAAAATTTCAGACCATTGTTTACTGAGAGAGACTACGCGGCAGAGCAATAGGGAGAAAGAGGGTGTAATACAAGTTGAAAACAAAAATATAGCGCGTCAAACACACAATACAATACTTGGAAAAAATACTTTTTTTCAGATTTGATTCTTTGGTAGTAATTTACATGTATTTCGATCTCACATTTTTAGTACAATGTGCCAAACGTGCTGACTACCTTCACTCCTCCGTTTCTTCTTCTATTCACTTCTGGACATGTTCGTAATGAGATCATGTGCGGATTTGGTTCACCATCACGAAGAAATGACAGAAGAGTAAACGATACACTGAATACTTTGCCGAGAACAACTTCATCCTATGATGTCCCTCGTACACGCACTTAGGAATACATTACAGCAGAATGCCCTCGTTAAAATGGGATCCCGGATTTCCCTGGGTGGCCCTTCTGTCCCCTCGATTGTTATGTTGTAGCGTCAGATCGGTTAGGTCATTATGCTCGAAATCGTAGGCCTAGGCCGGACATCGATGAATGTTCAATGTCTCAAAGGGAATCATTTTACTCTTTCACGCAAATTTAGTGTTTTACTCCGATCATGCTGATAGATGTACAATATAAAGGAACAGTCATATTTATCATCTCAACTGTTTACCTTCATTACTATCATACAAATAATATAATCCGTGTTAATTTCACAGATGTTCAAATAATATTTTACTAAGTTTATCTTTACAGAACTATTTTCACAGGGAGATCAACCTTTGAGATAATGCAAAACGTGACTGTCAAAAGAGATCTCCAACAAGCCTATCGCGAGATTCTTTACTTATTATACAAGAATTAACATACTGTTAAAGAAACCGGAAGTGGGAATTTTATTTTATTTTTTCGGAATGATGACTTCATTTCTGAATTCATTACATTTATTTATATCAGCGAGCTAGCATCAGTTACCACTCAGACTACTCCGTGTAGCTCTAATTGCGTCGCAATTGGTCATTAGCGTTTTGGTTTCTTCGAGATTTCTAAACCATCAAACACTTCCAGGTTGTCTTTCAGTGTTTACTGATGTAGTATCATTGGTCTTTCATGTTGGCTACTTTCTCACGATGTTTTAGATAAAACTTTTTTTTGCCCAAAGGTCTAAACTCTAGAAAACCGTGAGATATGTCATATCACAAAATACAAGAGGTCTTGTCCCATGGAACAACTTCATGACTTCAATAGATTTTCGCCGCTTACATCGAGCTTTTACTGTGCTTCAGTCTTTCTGTTCATGTTTGTAACTTTGTTGTAGTCTATTTGTAAAATTTCTGATCGAAAACGATCAACAAATGGGATAGAAATTTACAACAGTTGCCTCCATAAATTCTTGTATTTCCAGTGGGTACATTCATACATCTTTAATTTTTACTGTTCACATGTCCATCGTTCTATGACTAAGATCATGAAAGTGATACACTTCTTGAAGCATCAACAGGTGTGAAGTTAATCTGGAACAAAAATATTTGCAACTTCTTCACCAGTGAAGATTCAGTACTTGTGAGAATACACTTACATAGAAGAAGTAATCCGCTTTCAACAACAATTGGTGCTCCAAGTGCAAAGAGTGAAAGCTGAACAAAACTCAGAAACGCATACACCAAAATAATAACTATTTTGTTTACTTTTCAAAATTTCCCACCTTTTTTTTCATGAAGAATACCGACCTTCACACGGAGAGTATTCTATTTTCTCCACAAATTTTTTTCAAAACGAAAAAATCTTGAGACAGCTTGAGAATTATGATTTGATCTGTTGGTTTATGCTTCATTGTCGATTCAAGTAACGCGCAACGTGTTCATATCCTCACAAGGGAAGTCAGCGGAGTCAGTCCGGGCGTTCGGGATGAGACATACACCATTTGATAGATCTCCAAAAAAGAAGAACTTTTTCTATTGACCATTTTTCCTGAGGACTCCTGGGCACCGAGATATTTGCATATTGCCCTATCGCTTTCTCTTGTTTTGAAAGAACAACCAGTCTCATATCTCTTCGAAGAGAGGATGTGGCGACAGAGTAGTAGTAGCCTTGTCTCAAAATATTTTCCTCGTATTCCACTAACCACTGGCATTGGAAAAAAGTGATGGAAACATAGATTTTGAGACTAGGCTCTTACTCACTCGGCCACCACTTCCTCTCTTCGAAGAGCCAAGGGAGGATTCCTCACTACATAACCTCTTTATTATTGGATTTTTCAATGAAAAGATATATCGTATTAGGTGGCTTAACCGTTCAAACACTGTAATATTCGTTTCGGTTCGTCTGAAAACATTTCATTGATCGCTATTTTTGTACTGCGAATATTTTCTCGAATTTGCATATTTGTTCAAATATGCTTCGTATCTAGCATATCTTCTTCTTTCTCATTTCGTATTAATTCATCTGCAATGCAGCTATGTATTTAATTGAACTTGGAATGGTACACACTGAGATTAACGCTTGACTCATATCATATCATATTCGACTCGAACTTTAGTGATTATTCGAGATTGAGATATCGAATAGATGTAGACCTTCAATCAGTCTTTTCGGTACCTTAGTCAGGGGCTGAGGTATCCCGATTCTATTTTCGCATTTAAATTGTTACAATAACACGCTCATCTCTCTTGCGTTTTTCGTTTTGTGAAATAAATAATGAATAATAACCGCACATCCCGAGCTGATTTGAAGATCCCCGCTATGGCAATGCTCTCTCGATTTCTTTGCTTATGAGGAAGCGTTCCCATAGCGGTAACTAAACATACCTCGGGCATGTCTTTAAGGTCATGTCATTCTTCACATCGTTTCGCATCTTCCAAGTGTATCTCGAGCCTGTCTTTGCCGCCTTCTATCTCTTCTTGATCGTTCGTATACTGCAAAGCAAGAACAAGACGCTCAAGTCACCATTCTATACTTTCTTCGTCGCTACAGGTTACGAAGAACACTCATAATTACACTTACAGTTACAGTGACAATCATACCAAAACTCTTTTTGTCATATGAAATAATGAATTATCTAGGATTTGATCTTACTATCAGGTATTCATCCCGATCATCCTTTCCTTATTCAGGAATAGCTGCAGTTCTAAACTTATTAATGATGACTGTTAGTTCAATGTCCGACAAATACTTGGATATCGGATCTGCCAAGAGTTCGTTTCAAATAATTGCTCTGTCTGTCGAAATTAATACAATTTTATAAATTAATATGTAGGAAATGGTTTTACGTGCTGAAAAAGCTGCGAGATTCCTGTCTTCAATTCAATCGATTTATTAAACAATTCGTTTTTATACTTTCGTGAGAAAGGATACAAATGAAATAAAATTGATTTATAAAAAGAACTAATTTACAAGTGTTACGCCGATTATTACATTCAGGTATAAGTGCTCTACTAGCCACATATTTCTCTCATTCATTATCATTGACTAATACAATCGGAAAGATCTTCACTATGGCCACTCGATTCACTGCAATTTGCTACACTCATCGAGTCAATGTACATACAGTACCCGATCTTCTAATGTTCTGTTCAAGAGTAGAAACCAAAGAATTATCCTCTATTTTCACATTTTATCGATCTTTTTAATTTCGATTGTTACTTTTGCCCACCAAATCTTCAATAATATCGATTGATTCATCAGATTTGGAACAGGACAACGATGTGGATCCTTTGTAGTCTACAATATATCGTACCCGCCGTTATGTATACCTTCATGTTAACTCAGACTCCTGAATTTCAAACCGCTGCTGATGGCACATCCGTCTTCAGAGGTCTAGGACCTTGGGCGATGATTGTGAGTATAGAGAGAAAAGGTCCCATGCCAATTTGACAACATCGACAAGGGCAACATTCTTTCAAGTTCTATGTCTGCGAGAGAGTTTTTGTCAGAGCCAATAGTTTAAAGGCACAATCCGGGATAATTTGCAACTCTCCGCTCTGGCAATGCCCTCTCGCTTTCTTTGTCTTCGAGAGAGTGTGCCCAGAGCGAAGAATAAAATTAGCTCAGGGTCTGTCTTTAAAATTAGTCTGGCTTTTCAAAAAAAAAATCATTTTGTATAGGTCGCCAAATATATCGCAGTCGCGGGTTATTTACTATTCTTCATCACTTGTATACCGATGGGAACTGCTTCACTGTATTACCTCAATACTAACACTCAATTCAAGGTAAGTTGTTGCAATAAAAGTTAGGAATAAGCAATAACGGGCAAGTCCCCCCCCCCCCCCCCTACCCCTGACCTACTCTTCTACATCATGTACTTTGAAAAAAACTAATGACATATTTCTTTCAAAGAGGAAAAAAGAAGCTTGCTAAACGTTGGGACATATTTTCGTCTAGACCCGAAAAAAATGAGATTCGTACAATTTGTAGACAGGAAAGAAGCAGACTGAACGTGCTCTTCTCTACTATACTGTAGCTATCACTCTTGCGCACATGCTAAAAGCAACTCAACAGGTATTTATAGTTTATTTCGACACTCCGATCTTTGATCTTTGATCTTTGATCTTTGATCCTTGATGTTTAATCTATTCTTGTTGCAGGGTATGTGGCTATTCTATCTAGTAACGAACAACACGGAAATGGCGACACTTCTCATGGATATGGTAAAACCTAGGTCATGCATAAGTGTGACATAGAAAATCTATTATTCTTGTTGTTAAAGGTGGAGACCCCGTTCATGCAAATCCCTCACATCTCTCTTTCGCAAATGTCAATTTATAAGCGAGAAGTTAGCGCAACCACTCATCTATCCTATCGTCGTTACCCATTTGTCGCAAGTTCAAATCCTATTGCCGAATTTCCTAAATTTTCAAAACGCGCGCATTTCCCTGCACGGGTTCATTCATACATATTTCTTGCGATCAATAAGCTGAATCATCATAAAATAAAAAGTGTACGGGAGGTAAAATATATTTTGCTACCTTTCTGTCTTCACATTTTCTTTATGAAAATATTCGAGGGACTTCACCTTTAAGAGCTCGGATCTGTAAGACTCGAGCATTTCGGCCAGATTCCGGACATTTCGCCAAGAATTTTGATTCAGGCCACTCCACTTTATGGGTGCAGGGTACCTTGGGCCCTGATTACAAAATGGTACTCAAAGTGGCCCTAGCAGTGGAAAGCGGCGCGCCAGGTGGGCGCCAAGTTTGAAAACTCGATTATCATATTTTTTCAACCGAACAAGCTAGAGTCCAAATTTCTTCGGCATTGTGTTATGCTTGCCCAATGTGCACATGAACACTATTGAGCTTGGTTTTAAGCAATTCCTGAAAATTTCGATTTCATGACCCCGGGGTCATGGTCGAAAATTTCAAAATTTCTCAAGTTTTAAATGTTTTAATTTATGTGACTTATTGTGAAGTACTAATGATGTGAATAATATTCAGCCAATGCTCAATGGCTGATCTATCCTTTCAACTATTTTTCGAACATTTTCGTTTTGAATGCGTGCGCAAAATCAGAATTGTGTTTGAATCAGTTTCCAACTTACTTTCTAAAACCCTATCTAAGTACTTTGCAATGTACATAATCAATATGAAAATCGTGAATTTCGGAAAATCAAAAAAAATCAATTTGAGTGCCTACTTTCACGGAAAATTTCTGAAATATTGCATTTTTTCGACTGGAATGCTGCGACAATTAGCAAATGACAATGACAATGTGATCCACTTTTGAAAAAATCGATTTCCATGACCCCGGGGCCATGGTAAAAAAATATGAATTTTCCGAAATTCACGATTTTCATATTGATTATGTACATTGCTAAGTACTTAGATAGGGAGTTACAGAAAGTAAGTTGGAAACTGATTCAAGCACAATTCTGACTTTTTCGCACGCATTCAACATGAAACTTAACGAAAAATGGTTGAAAGGAGAGATCAGCCGTTGAGCATTGGCTGAATATTCTTCATATAGGGCGATGTAAACAATAAATTTTGGCAAACTTGTGCTTTTTGCAGGTGTGTGACAACGGCAAACGATTGACAACTTTATCGGAGAAATTTGTTGTCAGACTTCAAAAAGTAGAACGATTGTAGTCAATGTATGAAATAAATAAATGTGGCAACAGATAGTGGCTATTTTGTAGACAGACAAGACAACTGAGGATGATACATGTCAGAAAACATTAGTTCAGCCTCTGTAATAGCGCGGCAACAATGAATGGCTAATCACGTTTTCCAACTTATAAAGAGGGCGAGGCGGATGCCAGGCGGGTTTGGTGGGCTGCATTAGAGAGGGTGTGCGTGCGAGATGGCATCAAATGATTCTCTCTGTCACACTCTCCGCCGTGTCACCAAACCTGTCTGAGGTGCGCCGCTTTGACTAATGAACTATCTCCTCATTATTATGAGGATGTGAAAATGCACCAAAAAATGGAATGACTAGAGAAATGTGCTTCTTTCTATTCAGACAACATAAAATATTCGTTTTGATGTCAATGAGAAGGCAAGAATCGATTGACATCAAAAAGAAGATTTTTTGTTGTCTGACTAGAAAGAAGCACATTTCTCTGGTCATGACTTGTACCATCCTCATTTTTCTTGTCTGTCAACAGTTCATTCATTAATTGCAACCACAAATATTTATTAGACACATTGACAACAATCTGTATTAAATTTGATGTCTGACTGCAATTGGGAGCGATAAAGTTGTCAATCCTTGTCACGCACCTGCAAAAAGCACAAGTTTGCCACAATTTATTGTTTACATCACCCTATATCATTAGTACTTCACAATATGCCACATAAATGAAAACATTTCAAACTTAAGAAATTTTGAAATTTTCGACCATGACCCCGGGGTCATGAAAATCGAAATTTTCAAATTGATCCAAGTGATGGGCTACTTGTGTCATTTTACTCGACTCACCTCTAAACTTTTAGTAGACCACAATTCCGCACTAATCGTTTGAAAATACAGCAAAAAATCATGAAATAACGATACTGAGTTAAGCTGGAAACAATCAGACCGATTTTTCCTACACGTGCAATCCAAGATCGATTTCCGACTAGCAGGGTTACATGCACTAGTAGTTGTGCTACATGGATATAATAGAGAACTTTTGCGGAATTGAAATTCAGATGCCGAGAAATCGAAAAAAACCGAAAATTCGAGTAAAAAATCAGTTTAGGAATTGCTAAAAGAAGGGGACCCACGAGATTTTAGCTGCGCTATTGACATGAAGAACGTAGGACATAGGAAGTGACATTCTGTTCTCTATTAGATTTGAATGGTTCAACGGGTAGAGCGTGTGGCTCAGTGGTTAGTAGTCAGCGCTCGTAACCGCACCACGCGGGTTCGATTCCCGTTTGCAATTTTCTATACATTTCAAAAACTCGCGCCTTTCCCTGGGCATATCAATGAACTTTAAGTCCGAATTACGGTATTCTGGGGCATCTAAAGTTTTAGAGAAAATTGTTTTTGTATACAAGGAGATGTGATCAATAGTTCTGTCTGGCCAGTTTAGTCACGAAAAAACTCGTGGGTCCCCTTCTTTAAAACCAAGCTCAATAGTGTTCATGTGCACATTGGGCAAGCATAACACAATGCCGAAGAAATTTGGACTCTAGCTTGTTCGATTGAAAAAATATGATAATCGAGTTTTCAAACTTGGCGCCTACCTGGCGCGCCGCTTTCCACTGCTAGGGCCACTTTGAGGGGGGGGCGTCCGTTTCGGCAACGAGTTATAAATCGGTTGGGAGATGGTCTATGGAAACAAAAGTTGTACCATTATTATCAGTAGTGGTGTACGGTATGGTGCTACCGTAACCGTCGGGAATCGTGAACTGATTTTTTTTAGTCGACCCATGACCCGGGGTTCATGGTTGAAAATGGCCAAAGTCGAAAAATTCATGATACTCCGAGACCAAATACTAGTTGCCATAATATCAATAGTGAGCCAACTTTTATCTTTCTGGTTACCGCACCCCGAATCAAACCGGGATTTGAAGTGCATTTGGCCATATTATTGCAGATTACGGTAGCTAGATTACGGTAGTACGGGTTACGGTATCCAGAAAGATAAAAGCTGGCTCACTATTGATATAATTGCAACTAGTATTTGATCTCGTGTCATCATGAATTTTTCGACTTTGGCCATTTTCAACCATGGTCATGGGTCGACTAAAAAAAATCAGTTCACGATTCCCGACGGTTACGGTAGCACCATACCGTACATCACTACTGATAATAATGGTACAACTTTTGTTTCCATAGACCATCTCCCAACCGATTTATAACTCGTTGCCGAAACGGGCGTTGCCGAAACGGGCGCCCCCCACTTTGTGTACCATTTTGTAATCAGGGACCAAGGTACCCTACACCCATAAAGTACAGTGGCCTGAATCAAAATTCTTGGCGAAATGTCCGGACAATGCTCGAGTCTTACAGATCCGAGCTCTTAAACGAGATCAGCGTACATTGCAAAATTAGCTCCGCTTTGATTATAACCATTTATATTTTCAGTACAACGTTCCCAATGTACTCACAACCTTCACTCCTCCCATTCTACTTCTATTCACTTCTAGTCATGTTAGATATGCAGTGACATTCGGTATCACAATATCGATTGATAGAAAGGAACATCGATCAATAGTTGGAGTGGCGTCCGGAATGACAGCCGTGACTCGAATGCCACCAGCATCACGATGATCTCTGATCTCTGATCATCTATGATCTATGATCTCTGATCTCTGATCTATGATCTCTGATCATCTATGATCTATGATCTATGATCTATGATCTCTGATCATCTATGATCTATGATCTATGATCTCTGATCATCTATGATCTATGATCTATGATCTATGATCATCTATGATCTATGATCTATGATCTATGATCTATGATCTATGATCTCTGATCATCTATGATCTCTGATCGATGATCGATGATGATCTCGATAATGGAATGATCTCTTCTGTCCCACATAATAAATAGACTATCCTCTTTTACTTTTTGTCTGCTGTAAAATGTAGTAAATCATTCTTTTGTCCTCGTGTTACGTAATTGATTAAAAGTTGGAGAAAAACTGTATTAGATGGCCGAATGCAGCTTCTATTTCATTTTATAAATTTTAGATAAATATGTTATTTTTGGAAAATATTGTTACATTCGATAATGCTTTACAATTGAAATAAATAATTACGATGGACCATAATTTGCATAATAAATACCTGTCAGTATATCTTATGTTGAAGTAATAATGATAAATTTATCTGAGTTCGGAGACTATTTTAAGATTCATAATTAATTTTTTTGAAAAATAAATATGCTAGTCAGGAGATAAGAAAGAAGACTACAATTACTTGAAGTAGCAGGGGGATCTTCTTGTTTATATGCTATCCTTCAGTCTTAGAGAGGAGAGGGAGGGTCAGAGGGAGGGTCATGTCTAACTTTGCGAGCAGTCTTTTACCGCGCAATATTAGACGCTTAAGCATTAGCGACTAGAACAAATGCCTCTCCAACATTTAAACTTTATTTTGTTTCTTCTTATCGTGTTTATCTCATTGATCACTCTGTTGCTATGTCTAAAATATCTCTTAATATACTATAGCAACACACTTCTCAGGTCACCTATATTGGCCGTTGAATTTGTATTGTTTATTTCATGTTTTGGATGATATGAATTGTTCCAATGAATATTAGCAGGTATCCTTATCAGTAGAAAATGTTCTAACTTTTTTGGTGTTTTTTTTAGATTGAATCCAACATATATACAGCATATTTTCAAAACCACAACTCAAGAGATGGAGGAATTCATGTATAAGCATCATCGAGGTCGTACTCCAACCCTCGTCATATTTCGGTTCATCAACTCACTCAAAGTTTGCAGTAAATTCCTATTCCAAACCGACCAATGTATCGAGATCGATGTTCATTGTGATGGAATATGGGATTTTCCCCCATGGAAACTTCAGCGATCGCTTGACTGCGATGGAATTGCTCTCGAAGGCTTCATTTTGAATTGACCGAACGAATCAGACTATTCGTGCGAATCTCCAAGCCCATAACATTCGCTGAAGCAGTGACCTACAATGTGGTGTTTTAAGACCCTTTTCGACTATCTTCATCGTACAGGATGGCTAATACCATATACTATGATAGATTTACTTCCTGAAGAATTTTTAATATCGTCTAATCTGACTTTTGTTTGTATGTATGATAAAGTTTTCCACTGATTCCGAAAGCAACATGTCTCGTATAAAAATCCTTATACAAAATGAACAAAACTGAAGTATGAACAAGTACACTCGGTAGATCAATTGGAAGGGGAGAAGGAGAATTAAGAGTAAAGCAATTCAACAACATTTATCTTCTGATAAGAGTGGAATTCAACCCCACTCCTACGAAGAGACTAGTGAATTATACCAGCCCCTTATAATTAGTCTGCTTGGACATCTCTCCATGGTTAGTATCAATACAACATAGGACAGATTATTAACTAACATATTATTTTTAAATTTTTCATTCTTTTTTTCTGTATGAAATGTTTGCTTTTTAAAAATAAATGTCATCCAATTTTGAAAATTCGTTGACTATTTTAGAATATAATGTTAATGATTGGGTGTTCTTGTGAAGTGCTATAGTCATAATACGAAGTGAACAATGGTTGTAGCTTTTAGATATGCTAATAGAATAAATCATTATTATTATTATTATTATTATTATTATTATTATTATTATTATTATTATTATTATTATTTAATGAAGTACTATAGTACAACTTCGATGTGCTCCATCTCCTTCATTCATCGCAAATTCAATTCAATTTCTTTATCATGTCAGGCATTAATGCTCAGATGGGGATGAGTCGGTGGTATTCAGCACGGGTTGCATTCCACCAATTAACACCGATGGCTCGCTTCAGATCGTCTCTCCATCGAACTCGTGGCTTTCCCGGGGGGCGTGTCCAGTTGTAGGGCGTCCATAGTGTTGTCGCACGACTCCAATGTTCCGTGTCCATATCCCGCACTTTGAGTGCCCAGCGTGCCTTGCGTTTCAATCCTTCTTGGACCCAATCGCGTAGCTTGGTAATCTCTCGTATCCGCTCATTTCTCCATCGCTCCCTTAGGGTTACTCCTACTATCTTCCTCTCCATCTTTCTCTGGGTCACACTCAGTCGTTCCTTGTCACTCGATCGTAAGGCCCATACCTCGCTGCCGTAGAGTACGGTAGAGGTGATGCAGCTCTCGAAGAGTCGTCTTTTAATCTTCATGGGCAAAAGGCGAGATGAGAGGAGACTGGAAAGCTTACTAAATGCAAACCAGCCGAGTCGCAAATATTAGGTCACAATATTTGCTGGAGCATCAACCTTGACAGCCTAGAAGGAGATCTCTCCCCTCTCTCTCTCTCTCTCTCCCTCTCTCTCTCTCTCTCTCTCTCTCTCCCTCTCTCTCTCTCTCTCTCCCTCTCTCTCTTCCTTTCCGTCTCCATATCTCCCTCTTGCCCTATGCATCTTGAAAATAAGATCGTTATCTTCTAGGCATAGCGTTTGGACGAAAAGTACAAATGGCAATTATACTAAATGATCAATCAATAACCTAAAACATCGATCAATAATCATTCCATATTGAAATATTATATTACAGACTACCAGAGAACCCCAGAGAGTGGATGATTCCCTTGACTAGGTGGTGAGCGTATCATGATGTGCGATAGATCATGATCATGAGAGAGAGCGCAGACAGTCAGAGACAGAGTGAGAGAGCACACGATTGTGAGAGAGCAAGCTCAAGTTGGTCGATGAAATTAATCAAAGCCACGAGCGTATTATAGCTAATGAGGCCAGGCTCGCGTAGAGGTCGCGAGAGTTTTCATACGAAAATAATAGGTAGATAGGGCGATTGGAGGAGATAAGGAATAGGGCCATTCAGGAGTGATAAAGATAAGATCTGAATTGTGGATTGAGGAGAAGCATCACCTAATTCGCTGTAGTTTCTCACGTAACTGTGCAACATTTCAATAAAGGAGAAAGTATTTACTTATCTACGAATTATGTAAATATTTTCTGTGTGTATGTGTACCGATTTCGGTTTCCCGTTTAAGCCTACGTCATAAATAGGTGTATGTATGGGCAAAATGGAGAAAAATCGGTTAAATAATAGCTAAAAGGTGGAAAGTAAAAAAAATCGCTATTTTTGTACGAGACTCTATAGCTTCACTATCTTCGTTAATCATTTGAATGTAGGACTATCTTCTAATCTTTTATGCTCCTTTATATGTAGTGTATCTCAATCATTCCAAACTACCGTAATCATATTCCATTCGAGACCCCATTACAATTCAATCTGTCTACCCTGATTAAACGCCGCAGGATGCACATTAATATACTTGATATGGAGAAAGAGTCTATCAAGGAAAAGGAAGACAATCTAGAGGTCGACGAACCGTTTTTGTGTTCGTTATTGTGGTGAGGTTAGGGGTGATTAGAAGAGGGGCAGGGAGAAATCGTGAGGCAGAGGTAGAGGTAGAGGGAGAGGGAGAAGGAGAGGGAAAAGGGTGATGAGGGAGAGGGAGAGACAGAACCACAGGCAGAGGTAGAGGCAGAGGTAGAGGTAGAGGGCCACAAAAATGGTATGATGATTATAGAACACGGTTGACCTTTCACCTGTATCCGTTATGAGTCTCTTTTTTCCTCCCTCTAGGTTGTCCCTCTCCCTCTCCCTTTCTCCTCTCTCCCTCTCTCCCTCTCCCTCCCTCCCTCTCCCTCTCTCCCTCTCCCTCTCTCTCCCTCTCCATACCATTCGTCTCAACACATATATCCGTCCTTGGACATTTCATACTCCGCCCCCAGTGTCTCTCCCTCTCCCTTTCACTCTTCTACCTCTCTACCCATCCACCCCCCCCCTTGCTTGGAATACTCAACTGATCAGTAGTTTACACAATAGTTAGCCCGATTGGTTAACCAGTTACCCATAGTACCCCCGGATTGGTTAACTATTTAGTTACCCATGGGTAATAAGTCATCACAGCCGTATCCTCGTTACCCTCCCCCTCCTCATCACTATCCACCCTTTGACCATCATCCCCCACCACCACCAGGAGCCATCGATGAAGGTAACTTAGCTAAGGTCTTAAGTAACCTTAAGTATACTAAACACATTAAAGTCTTAAGTAACCTTAAGTATCCTTAACTCATTAAGGTCTTTAGTAACCTTAAGTATACTAAACACATTAAAGTCTTAAGTAACCTTAAGTATCCTTAACTCATTAAGGTTGGGCGCGGCGTCCTGCTCCCATTCAACGGGCGCCAGGATGGGCCGGATCACGAATGAGTCTGGCAGGTATCACAAATATGTTTCATAAGAATTACAAGTGCTCCATGAAATTGAAAACCACAATGGGCGAGGGTTTGTGAATTGAACAAAAATAATTAAAGAGCTTATTTGAAACTGAAACTCTCTCGCTTTCTTTGCCTACGAGAGAGTATTGTCAATGCGGAGAGTAAAATTAGCTCCATGTGTGCCATTATTCTCTCTGTGTATTTGTTCTACGTCTGTCATATCGATGCTTTTCTCTCTCTTTATCTTTTGATCTATCTTTAACATTACAAATGATCTGTTACTGAGCCTACTAACATACTTTAAAGGTACACCCGAGCTACTTCTACTCTCCGCTCTGGCAACGCTCTCTCGTAGACAAATAAAGCGAAAGAGCATGGTCACAGAGCATTTTCAAATTAGCTCGGGGTGTGATTAGGCTCTGATATTCATTTGCTAAAGTCAGTATCTTTAACCAGAGAGCTCCTTAAGGTTCGCATGTTGATCTCGCCTATGCAGTGAGTCCACACGAACAGATGATCGTTCTACCTCCCGATCCTAAGATGCTCAAGAAGATTCATAAGGTCAGTTAGCCTTAGCGACCCTAACCCTTAAGTCATAACTCTTATTCTTAAGTTGCGATCTTAGCACTTAATTCATGACCTTAGCAGCTAAGCTACGACCTTAATCCTTCAGGAGCAAAAGAAGCTTCTGAAGCGAATGCGTGGCCTTCCAGTAGAAGTGATAGTGGCACCAATGGGATCGGGTGGACGACTCCCTGGTCCCGCCCATCCTCCGCCCCATATGATGGGAGCTAGAACTTACTCCATTGGAGATATGAGCAGGTTTGATCTTTGATCTTTGGCCAATTCATATTCATACCTTCCTAACAAGGGGATGGTCGCAACTGGTCCTGGTCATATGAGATGGCAATAACATGGCTAGGATCAGTTTTCGATGCTGATTACGAATCCGTTTTCAGAAAGTGCCTAATCGACCTGATTTTCGTGAAAATCGGTATTGAAAATCGGTATCAGGTCGATTAGGCACTTTCTGAAAACGGATTCGTAATCAGCATCGAAAACTGATCCTGGTCATGTTATTGCCATCTCATATGACCAGGACCAGTTGCGACCATCCCCTTGTAAGAAAATGTGTGAAGCAGATTCATTCTATCAATGTGGCAGCACTTCCGAAAAAGAGTAGCTTTCATTCCATGCCATTTTGAGGATAGTGCAGCTTAGGAAACTACTGATCATGCGAACCTTAAGGAGTTATTTAATTAAAGATTTAAGAGTATTTTGAATGAAGATCAGAACCAATAACTTTAAAGGCGTATCCTAATGCATTTCATTGAGTTTACCACCGGAATAGGAGTCTTCTTTATGTATTGCATGTGTCTCTTCTTTCATCCTCCTTTCATCTCCTCATCCTCTATCGATTACGCTTTCACTTTCGTACATTATGATAATTGTTGCTCTAGTTATCATTATGATCTTGAGTATAGTGTGCAACTACCGATCAATAGGGCATTCAGCAAGAAAATGGTGTACTATAAGCGCAATAACATTTATATTTCTTTCTGACTTCACAATTTATTAACCAAAATATTCGCTGATTCCACCTTTTAAGGCTCACGCCGAGCTAATCTCCGCTCTGGCAAAACTCTCTCGCTTTCTTTGTCTACGAGAGAGTGTTGGTAGAGCGGAGATTCAAATTAGCTCGAGGTGTGTCTTTACAAGGGTCACCAATATTGCTGTCTATTTCTTGATCATCTGTCTAAATGACTCACAATCAGTGTAGATCATTGATTATTTACTCTTCCTATATCTGTCCATAGTGTGAGGTCTACTGGTCTCCCTCTATTCACGTCATCGTGAATAAAAAGGTAGAACCGACAAACAATAGCTAATCATATGGAGAGGGGTGAGAGAGGGAGGGAGAGAGAGAGGGAGAGGGAGAGAGAGGAAGAGAGAGAGAGAGAAAGAGAGGGAGAGAGAAAGAGAGAAAGGGAGAGGAAGAGAAAGCTCGGAAGAGTGCCCCACAAACAGTTCCGGATAATTATCGTCGTTAATTCTTATTACATTGCTTTATTGAACCATTAATGATCATTTCTATTACTTCGATGATCTGATTCTTTTGTTGTTATTGAAGGTAAACAAGTAGTATTTATGGGGAAACCCCGAGCTAATTTTACTCTCCGCTCTGGCAACGCTCTCTCGTTGACAAAGAAAACGAGCGAGCAGGGCCAGAGCGGAGAGTTTCAAATCAGCTCAGAGAGTTTTAATAAATTGTATTAATCAGCATGAAGACTTCATTGTCTTTTTCAATTTCATGGAGTACTTATGAGCCTTACATATGACATGTAGACAGGATAAAGTATTATGTGGTGTTAATTTCTTGTAAATGGAATTGGAAATTGTAAAAAGGGTGTTAATTTTGTCCACTTGCAAATAGCATTGTAAAAAGCAAATATCTCGAGTCTTTGACTAGTTAGAGACTTGAAACATGGTTTTTAGGTTAGAAACCACGAAAAAAAGGTTATAAACGAAGTTTCAAGTCTCTAGCTCTACAAAGAGCGGAGATATTTGCTTTTTACAAGAATGTTCGAGTTTTTCCTGAAAATCTTGTAAAAAGCAAATATCTCCGTTCTTAGCAGAGCTAGAGACTTGAAACTTCGTTTATCAGCTTTTTTCGTGGTTTCTAACATAAAACCAAGTTTCAAGTCTCTAACTAGTCAGAGAACCGAGATATTTGCTTTTTACAATGCTATTTACAAGTGGACAAAATTAACACCCTTTTTACAATTTCCAATTCCATTTACAAGAAAATAACACCACATAATTATTATTATTATTATTATTATTATTACTTATGAGCCTTATGAAACATATGTGTGATCCATGCCTTTAAAGGGACAGTGACCATTGGTTTCTTCATTTATTATACTATTTCAATTATTTTCAAGCAAAAAGAATACAGATAATGAGGTCCCAAGGGATTCTGTGTTACATTTGTGTGATGTTCACATGACCAAGTCCACTTGGTCAATAAGGCACCATTATATAGAAGCGAATATCTCGAATCAGAACATAAACCCAATTGATCAATATTTCCCTATTGGTTCAAATATACTTTCTTCTCATGATCATTCTGCCTCTTTCAATAATACTATCTCTCTCCCTCTATTCCTCTCTATCTCTCTAAATCTCTCCTCTCTCTATCTATCAATCCTCTCCGTTCATATCTCCTCTCTGACCCCTCTATTGTATCCGAATGGCGTAATCTTGACAATGAATGTTCTCTCAACCTCATTCAATCTTTTCATCTCCTCTCTCTCCCCATTCTCTCTCTCTCCCTCTCTCCCTCTCTCTCTCCCTCTCCCTCTCTCTTCGTCTCTATTCAATTCATTCTGTCACACACGTTCATCCATCTAATGTGTAGAAGGAGAGGGACAGTTCAAATTCGTCTCCCTCTCCCTCTCTTCCTCTAGAAACAGTGGCACCCTCCCTGTAACCTTGCTAACTCCATCATCTTGTCATGCCGCTGAACTTAGGTTATCTTTGAAATCTTCCTTTCTCCCTCTCTGTCTCTCTCTCGTGTTCTCTCCTCTCTCTGTCTTTCTCTCTCGTCTTCTCTCCTCTCTCTGTCTTTCTCTCTATCTGTCCCTCTTCCTCGCTCTCCTCTCCCTCTCCCCATCCTCATACATTTACTAACCACAGTTGACTCAATGACAGTACTGTACAGCCGTTGCTCTACTGACAATGGGTTACGCTAACAACATACACATAAAAAGCAGAGTAATAGCTCATGTAGATCATTTGCTCTCATCGAGGTAGAGGAAGAGATAGGGAAAGGAAGAGAAGAAGGATGGAGAGGGAGAGAGATATAGTAATAGGTAGAGATAGAGATAGAGAGAGAGACATGGAGAGATAGAGCGAGGAAACTAGAGATATCTCCCGTGCAAAGTTGCATAAAACAAAAAAAAAACACTAGAGGAAATGGGGCGAGATCAGTAGAGAGAGACGGTTAAATGATATGGACTGGTAGAGAGAATAATGGATGGGGCATAGTAAAAGGTACTCCTTTTTTTCAATTCAGTTTGGTTATGGCCAAATCACGCTGATGCTTTATCTAGTCTCGGGGACCTAGTCTAGGCACACCCGAGCTGATTTTATGCTCCGATCTGACACGCTCTCTCGTAGACAGAGAAAACGAGAGAGTATCACTAAAGCGGAGAGTTTCAAATTAGATCGAGGGTCTTTACCCCTCCAGTCTCGAACCTCTAGCTATTGTAGGAATATTGTATGCCTTCCAATTTACTCCCCCCCCTCTCATCTCCCAATAGTTACATTGTTACTGGTGTATATGCATATGTCCTCTGGTTAGGTCCTTGAGAGAGTGGCATGTGGTCTATGGGAGAGGTAAAGAGTAGGTATGGAGAGGTAGAGGGAGAGGGAGAGGTAGAGAGGGAAAAGGAGAGGGAGAGGGAGACATGGTAAAGAAAGACCGGAAGAACACCCTTTGCTAATAGCTTCCTCTTTAAAGCTGAGACTGTTTATAAACACATTGAGAGGAAGTTATTGATTGACGGAACATTTATAATATTCTTCGATCTACAAATCGGAGTAGAAAGTATAAAAGTGTAGCGGCTCTGATATTGTAGAACATCGCCAATAGTTCATCATAAGAAGATCTTTTTTTAATGTCATATATAGTACGTTGGAATAAAGAATAAGATAAGATAAGATGAAGGAAGAATTACTAAAGAAAACCCGGCCATAGAGTGAGTTCGCTCTCCCTTTAATCGTGATAGTTTTAATTTTTAAAAATACATAAATTAGAGATCCCACTGAGTTTTTCCACTTACGTGAGTGATCTCTTCATTTCGTATTTCAATAATTGTAATTCTGCCAGCGAGAAAGCATAGATCAATAGAACATTTACAACAGCCTCCAAGTCCTTTATTTTGATCCCATATTAGCGAGATTACATAGGCTAGACGATCGTTCTAATGATCTTCTCAAAAGTTTCAAAAAAGAAATGAAAAGCAAAAAAACTCTCCTCATTTTACACACCCTCTCGTCTCTTTTCCTTTTGATCACCGCATAATCGGTAGAATTGGCATTCGAAGTAGTGATACTGTGTACATATAAAAGTCAATCCATCACATTTTATTTGTCTCATAGCTTTATTCCATTTCTCTAGGCTCTTATGAACAATCTTTTCCTGTTTATCCGTGCGATGATAGGTTAAATGGAACACTTTGACTTATCCTAGAGGGAGAAGCAGAAAAAGGAGAGGGAGAAAAAGGAGAGGTAGAGAAAGTTTTGAGCTCGTTGACAGTTTATGAGAAAAGGGAGAAGGTCAGATAGAGTGATAAAAGATGAATGATCCTTCTCTTCTCAACCCTCTGATTACATGTTTCTAATGGATTACATTTAGTGGAAACAATGAGGGGCCTCTAATAGATCAATGATCGACACTATTCATGATAATAAATATAATATATGATATTTTCAAGCAATGAAATAATACTTACTATCATTCGGACAGTGCCAAAAAGGCAAAATACAAAAAGCAATACTTTACACTTCACAATCAGTCGGGCTGCGCAGCAACGCGCGTTTGTGCGCATCATTTATTTCAGACAATAAGTCTGAATACTATGACAATGGGAAATATTTATTAAATCAATATATTTGAGAGACTATGCAGTGTACACTCAACGAGACGTCGTTCCTCCTCCACGACGACCCGTCAGTTCCGCCAAGTACGTGACTTTTTAAAAATTTATTTATCGTACATGACAAGGGTGCGTCATCAAGTATCCGAGTGCAAGAAAACATGTGAAATATATGTCATTTTGTTCCTGTCTGATAATTTGCAAACCTCTCCAATCTTGGGGGATCATTATTCAGGGTTACGGTCGAATCACTGCAGCAGCTCAGCGTTTACCTTTTTATACATATTATAGTAACTCCTAGAAAACTCCTCATTCTTTAGCTCACTATGTTCTCGTTTATTCATCTCTCAGGGATGAATCACACCATATTACTTACTCCCTCTATGTCCATAATTCGATCATTACTCTCTCGATCTCTTCATATCACACACTATTTCTCTAATCTCTAACAGACGAAAGAGCATTGGTCGTTGAAGAGACCGTCTCCCTTATAATTCAATAAACGTCACTGTTAGCTCGATCCTTTTATCACTCCTTCATCAGCCAGTTTTCATCTAATCGAGTAGGAATGTCTATATGGGATCAAAGGAGCCGAGGATTTATGGAGAGGGAGAGATCCGAGAAATGGGAAGGGAGAGGGAGAGAAAGAGAAAGGTATCCTAAAAGGAGAGGTAGAAAGCGAGAGTAGAAAAGGGAGTTGGAGATCCTAAAAGTAGAAAGGGAGAGGGAGAGAGTGATAGAGGATCCTAAAGTAGAGATCCGTCTACTGATTATCGCAATCATCATCAGGAGCTAGCGATGATAAAACCGTTAATCTAACTGGTTCCTAAGGAAGTCCATAATCTTTTATGATCATTCTTTGGGTTTAGTTCATTGATATAAAGTTCCAGTAATATATTGGTGATATGAGTAAAATGTAACACTTCATACAAGATGGCACAATTGCTACAGCAAATGGGATGATTGAGAGATAAATAATAATAGTTTATTAATCGAATAATAATAATAATCATAATAATAATCATTTAATAATAATCGAATGAACTATAGTAATCAATTAAATTACGGTAATGCTGTAATTATTGATTGATTTTCAGTCGATGGGGATCAACAGGACCAAATGGATCAATCGATTCTCCTATGACGTCATCAGCCGGAAGTAATACAATTGATCATCCTTCATGGATTTCGTCTGATAGACCTCCATCAGGTCCTGCGACCAATTTGGCCAGAAGTGTAAGTAAGCCAGTAGTCTTCATATTGTAGATCGAAATATGTGTTACTGTTCAAAGTACATCCGGCCTTATTTAAAACTCTATTTTTGAGAATACTCTCTCGCTTTCTTTGTCTACGTGTGAGAGTTGACAGAGCGGAGAGTAAAATTAGCTCGGGGATTTATAAACGCAATGATTATAAAGGGGAAAGATTTCTGCTGCAGTTGACACAGTCTCGTTCGTTATCAGTGTAATGGACCCATAGGAAATATCACGGGTCTCCTGTAAAAGTGTAGCAAAATCGACCCTTCTTGCCACTAGGAAAAATTTTTTGTCTCCGATTTCGATGAAAGTCCTATGGTAGATGTGGTCGGGGGTCATGAGAAGGCCTAGCTACTTGATTGGGCCAAAATCGCAGATTATCGATTTTTTGTGACCTACCACATAAACGATCATAACTCGGTCAATTTTGATCGTACAGTGAGCATAGAGGTGTCATTCGAACCATATTTTAAAGCTCTACAAAAAAGCTTTATGAGCAGTTCGCTGCTAATTCATCTTTAGGGCGAAAAACGCGAAAAACACTTTTTCTTATCAAAAAAGTAAAATTTTCTCGAAAAATTTTTCTTGACCCCATCCATTTTATTGCAAAAATTATGTCTTCAAACCACGCCCAATATTACTATCTAGCTCATTGCCCGTAGCTCTTGGCCCCTAAGGTCGATTACTAGATAGCTCACGGACTTAGTCGATTTTTTATCAATTTCGGTTTTTTTATCGTATCTCGCTTCAAAGTTGTCCAATTACCTTTTCAAAAAAATAGAAATGATTCTCTCGAAAAGGAGATTGAAAAGTTTACTGTTCTCCAAATTCCTAGATCAAGCCATTTTCGAGTTATCAAAGGAAAACTGCTCCAATTTCGATTTTTTACCGTTTTCACGCGTTGAACAGAGACAATATTGCATTCGCACGATAGTAATAGTTTAATTTTTTTTACTTTTCATGTATTGTATTTGTTCGTAAACTCCCCCTCCTCTTCTCTATTTAACAATGCGAGAGAAAGCAGTTATCTATTGGAACGAGTGCGCTTGTTTTTTTGGAGATTCAGAGGAATTGGAGATGGAATGAGAGTGAAGGGACTGAAAGGAATCGACATTTCCATCCAATGGCATTCGGAAGAAGAGTGCACCCTACGACCCCGTTGCCAAGCAGATGGTGGTGGATCTCTTCGAGGAGTTCTACGCCGCCAGAAACAAGCTGAGAGCAGAAGAAGTCGAGAAGAGAATGAAGGCCAGAACGGATATCATGATAAAAAAAAAAAAAAAAACAAGCACACTCGTTCCAATAGATAACTGCTTTCTCTCGCATTGTTAAATAGAGAAGAGGAGGGGGAGTTTACGAACAAATACAATACATGAAAAGTTAAAAAAATTAAACTATTACTATCGTGCGAATGCAATATTGTCTCTGTTCAACGCGTGAAAGCGGTAAAAAATCGAAATTGGAGCAGTTTTCCTTTGATAACTCGAAAATGGCTTGATCTAGGAATTTGGAGAAGTAAACTTTTCAATCTCCTTTTCGAGAGAATCATTTCTATTTTTTTGAAAAGGTAATTGGACAACTTTGAAGTGAGATACGATAAAAAAACCGAAATTGATAAAAAATCGACTAAGTCCGTGAGCTATCTAGTAATCGACCTTAGGGGCCAAGAGCTACGGGCAATGAGCTAGATAGTAATATTGGGCGTGGTTTGAAGACATAATTTTTGCAATAAAATGGATGGGGTCAAGAAAAATGTTTCGAGAAAATTTTACTTTTTTGATAAGAAAAAGTGTTTTTCGCGTTTTTCGCCCTAAAGATGAATTAGCAGCGAACTGCTCATAAAGAGCTTTTTTATAGAGCTTTAAAATATGGTTCGAGTGACACCTCTATGCTCACTGTACGATCAAAATTGACCGAGTTATGATCGTTTATGTGGTAGGTCACAAAAAATCGATAATCTGCGATTTTGGCCCAATCAAGTAGCTAGGCCTTCTCATGACCCCCGACCACATCTACCATAGGACTTTCATCGAAATCGGAGACAAAAAATATTTCCTAGTGGCAGGCGTTGCTACACTTTTACAGGAGACCCGTGATATAGACATTTGGTCACAGAGATGGGATAGGTATTTTTCTGTGAAAAAACACGATAACCGTTTGGAATAATCTCACATTTAGCATAGCTTGTTCAGTATTTTGTATATCGTAGTCAAAACACATTTGAAACTTAAAAATTTATTTTAAACTTACGAACCCACCTCCGTTATGGCGACAATTTCGGGGTTGAACAAAATGCAAAAAGCCAAAATCTAAAAGATAAACAAGTTTATATTGGCATGCATATTCCCCATAATGTTTTATGGATATAGCTCAATATCTATCTATAACCTATTATAGTAGAGAAGCCTTTGTAGACGTCTTGAAACCTATTCGATGCATTTTATCATTTTTCATCAGAGTAAAACAGATTTAATAATATTTAACTAGCATAAATAAAGATTTTTTCAGGAGACAGATCGTCTTGATTGGGCTCGACGTCGAGTAGTCACGACTACTCATATTGAGAGAGGAAGTATGTCCCCTCCACCACCAAGGAGATCATCTCCATTGATGGAACCATTGAGGACTCATGGTACGCAATTTAGTTATCTCAAATCAATCAGCATAGATAAGAATAATTAGACTTCTCACAGCAGAAAGGGGAAATTGGCAGTAACTAGATAACGCAGTAAAGTAGATTAGAAGAAGAGATTAGGCCCTCCAGATCGAATTCATCTTGAATTATCACTGACCTAGTTTTGCCTTGAATAACGGGATTTATCTTTTATATCCTGATTGTGAAAAAAAATCGTTTTCAGTACATGGAGACAGGATGACTGGACGACCGAGGTCTCTTTGGATGGAAGAAGGAAGAAGGTTAAAACCTGATCTTTGATCTTTAATCTTTGATCTTTGATCTTTGAGCTGTGTCCATAACAATCGACAAAATAGCAAAAAAAAATTTTTGTTCTTCGAAGAACTAAATCTGGTTTTCAAATCGTTATGAAAATATAGTTATTTGCGCTCTCATTTACTTGTTGTTTCAAATTTTGTCGCATCTTTTATAAATGATAATTAAATAAATGAATAAAATAATTTGTAAATCTTGCAGAGCACATTCATCGAGTGCAGTTCATGCAGCAGGACGACAGTCAGCCGCTGATAATAGAAGGACTATCAATGAGAGAAGTACGTTAAGCATTGACATATTTTCACGAACAAACTGTCAAGAACTGTGAAGATAGCAAATTAAAAGTTCACGTACAAAATGCAAAATAGATGGACTCAAATGATTCTCATTTTTTTTTTGATAAAAAGACAACGTTGCGTTCGACAAGTGAGAGGAATGTGTTCCATATTAAAGTCTTGATGTGAATATGTTCAGGCAACTGGAGTAGCAGTGCGGCTTCATCCGATCGATTAGGAGGATCCACTGGAGATATTGATTTTAGTTGGGTTCGAGAAGAAGAGGGCAGGTAATCAATAATCTTTGATCTGAAACAACAATGACTGTGGTTCTGTGCATTCAAATATTGATGTATGTGCAATATCATGCCAGTGCATTTTATGTTCATTCATTAGTTCGCATTCTGATTAATTTATACAATCCCAGGTTGAGGGATCGCGCACCACCACGTGACAAAACCATGCCCGAGTGCTACTTTGGACGCGAAGAGGAGGTTCCGAGGCAACCACCCGCGACGGTCGCAGACACAAAGAATGAGACGCGCAAGGTAAGCACTAGTTTGCGTGTAGTCGATGGTACATTTGCATCATCATTACTATACCCTGATCTTTGATCTTTGCAGTCTCGTGAAATCAACGACAGCAGTGCAACGATGTCGATGGCGTTCTAATCTATGAGACCAAACTACAAATTACAAAGTTACCGTAATCCCCTCAAACATATCAATAGTGCCTAACATTGACAAGTTACGTATGCCATTGCTGAAATAATTGAAATTCGAATCATCTCTACATTTTATGAAATTGTTTTTTTGTTCGATAAATATGATGAATATTTAAAGATGAAGACCCACGAGTTTTTTCGTAATAAGACTGTTCGGATATTATGATAGAGATTCATCACACGAATCGAAAGACATATCTGATATTGATTCCCGATATGTTTAAAGCTCACTATGAGCATTGAAAGTGCAACTTTCAAGGCATGTAGAGAGTGCTCTTCGAATTTGCATACTTTCTCTCTCATTTTCTCATTATCCCTTACGCCAATTACCATATAATATAAACAATAACCAGCATGCTTATCGTGGCGGGAGTCAGTCATGCCAACTCATGGGTCCCCTTCTTTAAACACTTTTGACCACAACACAATGTGTTTAATATATTTACACTACATTTTGCTCGGGAATATCTTTAGCTGCATCGCGTTTGCTATGAATTCCCGGCGACGCCCCTTTTCAGATCTTATGTGATAAGATTCTTAGTTTCAAATCTTAAACAATTTCAACGTCGAATGGACCACCGATGCTCCTTCAATCATTAGTCGAGAGGTCATTTATCTCATCGAAAATGAACTCAGTCCTACGTATTATGCGTGATGCATTCCTACTAAGCCCCTTTTTATGCCCCACCCTTCAGTAAAATCAGTGATGATTACAATATAATCTTCTGAAAAAAAATTAATGTTAATTAAAATATTCTTCTTACTCTGAAATCTCCGATTCGTCGTATCCAATTTTATGTGATAGGTATTGCTGATGCGCAAGATCAAAGATCAACCATTCGTCATCGTAATCGTCCCTGCGACATTCGTTCCCGTAAATACCACTCGTATCACTTGTGGCTAGCGCATCAACAAAGGCGAAAGTCCTGTTATCAAAGTTCAAAGATCAAACGTCAAAGATCAAAGATCAACTTACTTATCTAGGAACATGATAGAGATACCCTTGAGTCTCTTTGGCAACAGAATCAATCTTTGTTCTTCATCAATCATAGTCACTCCTTCATTCTTGAACGAACAATCTATCACAGGAATGATGTTGAAAGATCAGAGATCAAAGATCAAAGATCAATGTCTGAACCTCGTAAGCTAGACCGGCCTTGTCGGTGTCGTTTATGTCAATGCATTCGATGAGGACCTTAATAAAGGGGCGGGGCTTACGATAAATCTAAATATTATTTTAAACTTCAGCAATGTAAACGAGATGCGGTCGAAGAGCGTAGATAGCCTTGTCTGAGAGCGATGTCGTAGACTCTTCTGGAACATCTTAGTTTCTTATTATTTGTAAATTATCGCCTTTCATTGTTGAAAATATCATATGATCAATTAGCAAAGTCACATTCCGAGCTAACGTGAACTACGAGAGAACGTTGCAAGAGCGGAGAGTAAAATTTGCACTGCGGAATGCTTTTAAAGGTGGTGTCCCACGAATATTTTCGTGAATAAACTGTGAAGACAGGATGGTAGCAAAAGTCATATAAGTCACCACATACTATTTCTTTTATAATGATTCTGCGTATTGATTGGAATAATCACGATTTTAAGATGTTCAATAGTGCAGGGAATGGAGAAAGAGAGATGGGGAGGGATCTAATGAGAGGGCAAAGGTTGAGTGTCGGTCGCAAACTGAACATAAACACACTTTTTACTTACAGTATATGTATGAGGGGGCTCATTCCCATCGTGGTAGGAGCCAATCATTCTTTTCGTGTTTCCCCATCTTTAAATTTGGTTTAGCAGCATGCTTGGACCAGAAAATTAAGACAGGTCATAGATTTTAGACGAATCTAATCAACCCTAACAACATGACTCAAACAGATGTACTGCATCTAATATCCCATTCTACTCCATTATATCATTCACCCTCCCATCCCTTCAAACGCCTTTTTTATAGTCCCATAACTCTTTTATAGTCCCATATCATAGATTTTGTCGCACAAGAAAGCACAGTGGAACCTCGAATATTCTTGAAACTTATTAATTCAACTATAATTTGTCCGAATGCCAAAAGCTTTCGTTAGTTTATTCTTTCTCATGTTCCATAGTTATGTCATCATCCTTTGTTAATTTAACCTTACTACCTCGTTGTGGTAATGTATTTATTCTGTATTTCATTCTCATACTTTTCTGAAACCCACATAAAGTATTCTTATTGCTATATTGGTTCGATAATGTTAGATGATATGGACGAAACATCCGTGGATCAATGGCCTATCACTTATTATCTTTGCTGTACTCTATATCTTGTGCGTAATTGGAGTTATCGCAGGAACGTTTCGTCTTTATTCGGTAGGTTTATGACTTCATATTTAGAATACCATGACATAATTAAATAAGTTTATTAAAGACACATTCCGATCTAATTTTACTCTCCGTTCTTGAAATATTCTCTCGTATACAAAGAAAGCGAGAGATCATTGTTAAAGCGGCGGAGAGTTTAAAATTAACTCGGGGTATTCTTTCAACACCCAGTGATTTCTGCTCATTTAGGCACATCAAGATCGTTGTGAAAGATGCCGTATTGACGATATGGAAGGAATTCATTCAGAAGATGGATCAATCAATATACGACTAATGGAAGATACGGCTATTAGAAATGATTATGGTACTACGGATGAATAAATCCCTTATATATTTGTTGAATCAATCCATTAAATTTTAACCATTATGTATAAATGAAATTTATAAATAAATTTATAAAAATGGAATGGCACCATACCTATCGTAGCCGACTTCTCCTTCTCCTGACCAGACTTCTTTTCACCTTTGGAGGTAGAAGTGCCTGAGAAAAATATACAAAATATTCCCGGAACAGTTTAAATTTTTTTATTAAATTTCTACTCACTTCTCGATCTCTTCGATCTTTTCTTCATAAACTTTCGTGCCAATGCTGTAAGAAGACCATTCTGTATTGATTGTCATCAATTAATAATTTTGAACGAATGCTCTATGGTAAATTTTACTCTCCGCTCTAGCAACACTAGTAGATTGAATAAGCGGAGTTTGAAATTAGTTTTGTTGCACTTTTTAAAATATATTATTTTACACAAAATATATAGCTGACAGCATTATCCCTTTCCATGATCAAGTCTTTTCAGAAAACAGGTCAATTATGATCTGTTCAAAAGTTGTAAAAAGAATAGAAAGCTCTCGTTTTTCATACTCCCATTTTCTTTAATTTTCGTGCCCTTTGAATAAACAATTAGTACAGGAAATGTACATAATAAAGCTATGATTAGCTCTATAAAATAAGGCAAAAACTATTGTGCTATTTTGCAATTTAAACTTTTAATTAATTTTAAAATGTTTTGAGGTAGAAAAAATCAGTTTGCGATCGGATCTCCGGACCGTCCTATAGCGAGTTTTTGTTGTCTAGGCATACATGTAATTAATCGACACTAACATTGAACCTAGGTCGCTTCACTTTTTTTGGTGAAAATCGAGTTTTCAAATTTCGAGAACCCACCACATCTGTGTTTCAAGGACCCAGCCCTAATGAATACTCATTTTATGATAGGGGCTCATGAGGGTATCCACAATAAATTTTTGAGCCAAATCGGTGAGGCTGATGTCCTGGGTCACTGGCGCGACCCTCGAATCTTACTGAGCCGGTGTCTTAAACAAAAGATGTGAATCAAATATGTTGCCCGTGACATCTTAAGCCCGTTAAAAAGACATAGATTACTCATCTAAGGGCTTCTCCTTTCCTTTGTTGTCTTTGACAGTGGCGAAAATAAACGAAACGAAACGAACAAGAAGAGAGTTTTCTCGACTTTTTATTTTTTTAGACTTTTGAAGACAAAAAAGTGTTTATCTATCTGAATTTCCAGCACATGATGGTCTGTGGATAATATGAGATCATAGATATGATAACTTTTGATCGAACAACATTTCAAAGACAAGTCAGATATCCTTTATTCAATAATCACACAGAATAATTTTGATCTGATAAATTCAGTCATAAATGATAGAAAGCGAAGGTCATCATTAAAATTAATCATCTTGGCGTGTTCCAGAATTGGTCGTTTCTTCAGTTTCTATGAAAGCTATATCTAGCATGCAGAACTCTGCGCGGCAAGTGGGACAAGATGCCTGAAGCAATAACATTAATTAACAGTTAAAATCATATGTAATACAGTACAGCCCGATCTCCTTTTGTACACGAGTAACACTGCGGCGCGCAGAGGCGCTCATTTGCGCTCATCATTTATTTCTGCGGGTACTGAATACTTTTCGATTTTCAAAGTCTTAATCATGAGTTTCCGTTATGAAAAGTTATTTTAATGACTAAAGAAACTGAAACAAAATTTGTATTAATGAGAAAAAGCAATTAAAAGACAAATCACACTGGTCCGAAAACGATGGGTAATTATTTACTGGAAAGGTATACTGTAATATAACGAATCGATCGCACGATCGCCGTAAGACATTTTTCGAAATTTACAGTACCCAACATTTTCGGACTAGTGTGATTTGACTTTTAATTGTTTTTTCTCATTAATAGAAATTTTGTTTCGGTTTTTTTAGTCATTAAAACAACTTTTCATAACGGAAACTCATGATAAAGACTTTGAGAATCGAAAAGTATTCAGTACCCGCAGAAATAAATGATGAGCGCAAATGAGCGCCTCTGCGCGCCGCAGTGTTATTCGTGTACAAAAGGAGATCGGGCTGTACTGTATTAGAAAAATAAATCAATATTTAAATGAAAACCTGTCCATCAAGCCATTCGTTCGGGCTAGCATCCATTGCGGCTTGTTTAGCAGCAAAGATACGTGCGAGACATCCGACACACCATATTGGACGGCAGTTACAGGGACGACATGGGGATGGAAAGTTGCTAGATCTGGAAAGAATAATTTTATGTGATAGATCGCCGTTCACAATTTCACGATTACCTCTCACAGGCATGCACAATCTTCACATTAGGAGTTTCAATACCGCAGCAGAAGCACGGATCCAGTTCCTGGAATATGTAATCAGTCATCAAGTTCAAATTTTAAAGCAATATTCAGAAAATAACAATTTACCGTTATGTTTATCATGAAATACTTGTTGTTCTTGATAACACAATCGAGAAAAGCCTGAAGACAAATCAGATTTTATTGTCCATATAAAATTTACGCGCATAAATAAATGACAAATCTGTTGTATATACAAAGAGAACGGGCGTAAAAAGCAACACTCGAAAAAATATTTCGCCTTCACTCTATCGAGATGATAACATGCACTCAAACATCAAAAGCTGTCATTCGTCCAAATTCAATATTTTCTTGTACGAGTTTAATTTTTTCTTAGCCTTACAGAGACAAATCTTTCGTTGAGTGATTGATTCAGAACGATATCCCTCGCCATTCCAATCGGTGATCCTACACGATCTTGTAGATCTCGGAATTGATCGGACTGAATACTGTAATAATATTGATTTAATTATTATTTTCAATATATTTTTAAACCGAAAAGTAAAGCTCCTGATGTTTTTCGATCGGATCTTCGCTAGAATTGTGAGATACTGAACGGTATCAATGGAAGTAGCCTAGAACATAAATATTTTAAATGAATCTTCAGGGTACTGTGTATTATTCTTCTTGTAAACTTCATAAAATATATGTGATAACCTACGCGGACAGAGTTCGATTTGAGAACAGTCAGAGAAACATCGTTGACATTGACGATTGTGAAATTGAATCGACTGATATTTATGAACCAATGAGTAGTGATAACCAGAGTTGTTGAATCTGAATAAAATGGTGCCACACGAAAAAAATTAAATAGACGAGAGTGTGCAAAAATAATAGAGTTTATTGTCTTTACTTTTCTTTTCGCTACACTTGAATTGAACAAAAAGTGGACACAGCATTTGCATAACATGATATCAGTAAAGACAACGAGCAAAAGATCATTCGAAGGTACACCACGAACTTATTATACTCTCCGCTCCGGCAACGCTTTCGTAGACAATAGAAAGCGAGAGCGCATTGCCAGAGCGGAGAGGTCGGAGTGACCCTCAATTGAACAATACTTACGGGCAAATGATATAGCCAAGTTATTAAATGAATTGTATTCTTCAGTGATTTCCCTTTCTAATTCATTCATATCTTCTCCATATAATGAGAGTTCTTTCATCTGTCGAATGTATTTGAACTTCGTTTTCATCGTGAACAAACAATAGCCAATGGCCACTGAAACACTTTTGTATTTTATTTTGCGTGCAATTAATTCGTTCTCTCATCTAATTGCTATATTTTCTGAGTCACTTGAATTGACAATGTCCAGTAGAATCCAATTCAGAATGGTGTAGTGAGTAATGTCTATCAGTGAACTCACCTAACGCTTGTATAAAAGCCCAGATGACATAAGCTTGAAGAACTATGGTCAAATGAAGATTTGATAAGATGTAGAGGGCGAAGATAAAAGGTAAACAGGCCACACAGCAGCGGTTCACCAGAATCTATCAAATATTATTGTGATTAAATTCTGTTGAAAAGCTTCGAATAGAAAAGAAAAAGGGGGAGAGAGTGTAGGAAACTAGGAGAATTTTCACTGCTTTTCTTTTCTTTTCGCTAATTTTGAACAAAGCTTAAGAAAAGCAGTGACCAGCGTGGGTGGAGTAGGAAGAGTTCTGTTTGTTGTCTAGTCTACTGTTCAAGTTTGAACGGTTTTCATTATAAACAAACAGGAAAGCACCTTCCGACACTGATATCGAACAATGTTATGGGATCTCTCGCCCATGTACCTGGAAAGTTAGCTCTGAAACATGAACTTTGATCTTTGATCTTTGACTGACCACCAGAATAGGTTCTCGAAAGTCGCTCCAGCAGTGACAAATTCCACAGGAGGCCAGATAGCAGCAATCTATAATCAAATGAAGATTATGAACTAACAAGGGAAGTCAGGTTGGGCGGTCCCGGACTTCGGGATGGGACATATACCATTCGATAGGTATCCGAAAAAGAAGATTTTTCATGTTGGTCATTTTGGCAGAATGCCCCTGGGCGCAGAGTTATTTGCATATTTCTCCGGATTTTCACCCTACAATCTAACACATTCTTTGTGAGATCGAAAGGAAGCAGTGGTGAATAAGAGTGGTAAACAACACAAGCAATGGCTAAAATGAATTTATTTATTTTTATATTTACTTAAAGAGGATGGTCTATGTATCTTTTGCTTGCAAGTTCGATTCCCGCACAAGCTATCTCACAAAGAATGTGTTTCATTGTAGGGCGAATATCCGGAGAAATATGCAAATAACTCTGCGCCCAGGGGCATTCTGCCAAAATGACCAACATGAAAAATCTTCTTTTTCGGATACCTATCGAATGGTATATGTCCCATCCCGAAGCCCGGGACCGCCCAACCTGACTTCCCTTGTAAGAAATGTTTCTTCGATAGATCAACAACGGAAAGAATGCTGACATACTCTTCTAAATACAGGCAACGTTTTTTGGTTTCTTAGGCTTCTACGACCAAAACACGATAAGGCACTTTGTAATAATTAGTTTTTTTTTAAACATTTTGCATCCAAACACTAATTAGCTACTATTAGTATACTTTAAAAATAAATAAAGTAACGAAAAATCACTTACAGAAAGTAATGTAAAAGCAAGAGCGGGGAAGATAATGTTTGGATTCTCTACAATATCGGTATCATCAGCGATGATGTAATCATTTATATCCATTCTGAAATTAGAACAATTATCGTTTTAAGAATACCAAATAACTAAAGACTAGCAACATGTAGAGAAACAAATAGAGAGACCGCACGAGAGGGGCCAGAGTAGGAAGAATGATTGGAAATAAACATATGTTTAATAGCACAAGGGATATTAAATGTGAAGTATATTATGAAAGAAAACATACAAATGTATTCAATTAATATTTCATTATATGCTATATTGAAAATAGTTAAGGCCCCGCTGGTTCAGCCAAGGACTCTAGGAAGTGAAACCTACTCATTCTTACTGACAGTGGTGTTGAGAATATAGTCTATCTTGTGGTTAGAAAACAAAGGCAAAAAAATGTGTAAAATTGAGAGATCATTCGAGCTTTCTTATTTGTTCATCTCAGTTCATTCAAAACATAGTCTATTCGAGTCATAATCTGTGCTTTTCCTTTCCTTTTTCATAATGTTTTCACATCTTAAAGCATTACAAAACTCAGAATCAACTTAGAGGTCAGTGTATTCCTGTGTTCTCAATTCATTATTGTATTATCCGCTTAAGCGGAATATGTGGTCAAACAAAATTTATAAGGTAAAAAGGAAGAACGTAAACAAATGCGTTGATATAATATGTAAGTGACCATAAGGGTCACTTCATTTCTACAAGGAACCATGACTCTATCGCGCTATTTAGCCATGATGTTTCACTGATTTATCAGAGATGAAGATCAATTGTAGTCCTTCCCATCTCTCCATCTATCTCTCATCTATACTCTCATCCACTCTACTCTTCACCCATTCCTCTTGTCATTCTACTTCATTTGTAGTTTGTCGTTTATTTATCTTTCAACTTTATTTGTATTTTTAATTATTTAAATACTTTTATTTTACCTTGTCACTTTCATAATCCATGCTGTCATTGAAGCAATACACAAACTCATTTCCCCGTATTCTGACATTTTCAAAATGAAAGAGACAGTGTTGCATTCTGAATTGTTCGAATAGTGATCCTATGATTTCTATAAGACGTATACCTGATGCTATCATGATCGTACCAAATGTTAAATAACATTAGATCACTCTGTAATATAAAGGCTCACCTCAATCTATGTAACTCGAAACTCTCGCTTTCTTTTTCTGCAAGAGAACGTTACCAGAGCGGGGAGCAGAATTAACTCGGGGTGTGCCTTTAGTGAATAATGAATGTTATGGTTAGAGTATCTATATAATATATTTGATGTATGTGCATTAATGATTTTGCCCATTCTTAAATTACCACAACGTTCACCTATTCTGAATTATTATCATCTCACGTACTGCAAGAAGCATACTGAATTCAAATTTGTTTTCCACTAATTATCATTTTCTATTTCAGAAATACGACGGTGGTTCGATAGTACTACGTCATGACACGAGTGAAGTTTGATGAATTCCTCTTTGAACACATTGGAGAAATAGGAAAATATCAGAAAATTCAGGTAATTAAATTCTTTTTTTTCTGTTCGTTTTTACACTCGTCAACAAACGATTCAAACATTTATTTCTCCGTAAAGTCGATAGACATCAAAGCAAAATATGACATTTATTATAGTAATACCGGCAGCGGGATTGTAATCATACTAGGTTTTACTATTATTATTATCGTATTTCTGGTTCTACTCGTATGTCTGCCTGTCATATTCACATCAATGAATGCACTCTTATGGACCTTTGCTGGATTACCCGTGCAACATCGGTAAAGATCATCTTTTTTTTTAAATTATAAATGATAAAGAAATATTATTAATTGGCATACCATTAGAAGCAATTTACTAGTCTTTCATGTACAATAAACGGCATCATGAATACTGGCATTTGTTACTCTTTTAAACTCCCTTTACGATAACTTCGAGAGTATAGGTGAGAATATTTCAGCTGCGCTCTATCCGACGAAGGTCGTTACGACGATTATTGGCGGCCAAATCTCTCTTATTACATTGATTTCGATGTTGGAGATAACAGTACATGCCGGAGCGATTTGTCAATGTACGCGTCATTCATTCATTTTCTCGAAATTCCAAAAAATTATGAATTCCAGATCTCGCTCGAGTTCCGCTACTCGATGTGCGTACAAGCAGTGCAACTTCAATGTAAGAAACATTTCCTTTAATTTGATCTTTGATCTTTACTTTTAGGACGGTTCAGAGTGTTCCTCATACGTTGTTGATAATTCGATAGTGAGACAGTCAGCCCTCGGTCGATGGGATCTCTTCTGTGATCAATCATGGATATCAGCTTTTATACAGGTATCTTATTGTTGAAAGTACAACAAAATAGTGTGAGTTTCCGCTCTGACTGCAATCTTCTGCAGAAAGAGAAACTGAGAGATGAATGAGTGTGGAGTTTTAAATCATGTAATATGATATATTTATTTGAGTCTTCGTACTACTTTGGAGAGATGACGGGAAGTTTCGTGTTTGGAATACTCGGAGATCGGTGAGAGATCATTGGGATACAAAATATGCTCCCTGGCTTGCAATATTTCTGTTTTGTTTTGCCTTTTTTTTCAAATAATTCTATTGTTCGACTTGATACATTTGACAGTTCAACTCTAATCAACAGTTTGATCATTCATCCGAACATTTTTGATCGTTCGATAGTCATTGATCTTTGATCTTTCATCTTTCATCTTTCCAGGATTGGTCGTCAAAAGGTGCTCTTCATCGCTATGATCATCGAGATGGTGTGTAGTGCAGCTCAAGGAACTGTTCCCTTCTGGTGGATGTATGCCATCTTCAGATTCGGTATGTGCGATTGCAGTTGTTTGGGAATATACTCAACTATATACGTAGAAGAGTTCTACACATTTGTAGCTATTTTGTGTGGGTACAATTGCATCACGTCCTTTGATACTGTGGTTAGCTCATAGATTAGAGAAATAAAGAAATGATTAACAATGGAAGATATTTTTGAATGTGCTTCGGTGTTTCACCCTTCCAAACTCTACTTCTTTCAATTTACATTTTCTTAAAGTCATCATTCCCAGGAACCGGATTCGCTCATCCGGGTATCTTCGGTGTGGCCATTGTCATTGGAATGGAATTGGTCGGTCCTCGGTACCGCAAACGGGTAGCGTTCTTGTGTGGAATCTTCTTCGCCCTTGGACTGGTAAGCTTCACTGTCAATCTTTGATCTTTGATCTTTGTTCTCTGTTCTTGATGTTTGATCTTTGATCTGTGTTCTCTGATCTTTGATCTTTATAGTGTATTCTGGGCGTGATCGCTATGTACATCAGTGACTATCAATATCTCCATCTTGCCGTAGCTGCACCCTGCGTGCTCTTCCTCTCCTACTGGTGGTATGATGTTTCATCTTTGTAGTTTGATCTTTGATCTCTGATCTCTATACAGGTTGATTCCCGAGAGTGTCCTATGGTTGGTGAGCGCTCAACGATTTGCTGAGGCTGACAAGGTTCTGCAGAGAGCAGCAAAGGTTGGAGTTTGATCTTTGACCTTTAATCTTTAATCTTTGATCTTGATTCATTTCAGATCAATAGAGTGAAGATCCCCGAGGGCTGGTGGATCACATACGAAGAAGAATCCAAGATAACACAAAAAGAAGAGGTCGATTAACAACTTTTGTAGTTTGTAGTTCTCAACTCAATCAATATTTCAGTCTTTTTCGGGTAAAGGCAAATGCGGTTTCATCGATTTGGTGAGAACGCCCGAAATGAGAAAGCGAACGCTCGTCGTATTCTTTCTATGGTACTTTTCTGTGATATCTTAGATATGTTAAATTGAATAAACATTTACAAATCTGAGCACTCTTCAAGATCTCCGAAAATATATACATAATCGTAGTGGACTTTTGATTTCGTCAAATCAATCGATAATTGTAGGCCAGTGGTATCGATGATCTACTATGGTCTGTCGATGAAGTCAAATATGCTCGGTGGTGATCTTCACACCAATTTCATAATCTCTGGATTCATCGAAATTCCTGCACTCATCATTGTAAAGCACTTTATTTTTTTATTATTAAGCGTTAAAATTTAGTAAGGTATTTTCAATTTCTTGGTAATTGATGCTATATTCGCCAATGATCTTTTCTGCATCAATTTTCCATTAAAAAATTTTTTTTAAACTCTTTTTTTTAAATATTTGATCTTTGATCTAGGTGTTTCTCCTGATCGATCGAATCGGTCGTCGGTACGTACTTACAATCGGATATTCACTGTCTGGAATATGCCTACTCTCTAATCTTCTCATTCCCGACAACGGTACGACTTGTTGATCTTTGATCTTTGATCTTTGATCGTTGATCTTTGATCTTTTGAAGTTTGACCTCTGACCTTGCAGCAAACGAAATCATCTCGTTGATTCAATTTGCTGTTTCCAAAGGATCGATAACGGGAACTTTCATTTCAATATACATGTTCACTCCCGAACTCTTTCCTACCGAAGTCAGGTATGCACAAACTCATCGATTTTATCAATATACATGTTCACTTCTTTCCTACCGAAGTCAGGTATGCACAAACTCATCGATTTTATCGATTATTCTTGCTTTTTCTCAGTTTTCCAACTGAAAATCAAAAAAAAAATCGAAAAAGTTGACAGAAGTGAGGTTTGTAACTGCATTCATATCAGAAATCTCACAATGGGAATGTGTTCGACAATCGCTCAAATTGGCGCAATTATCTCTAGTTTTGCAACGATGTGGATTGTGAGTTTACTTAACGACTTAACTTGTCTTAGTCGACCTTAACTTAACATAACTTAACTTACACTTAAGGCTGATTCGGTGGGTAAGATATTCATCATAATTCCATTCGGAGTGTTAGCATTGTGCGCTGCTTCTTTGATGTTGGTATTCCTTCCCGAAACAATGAACAAACCATTACCAGCTACGATAGACGAGGTTCATTTATTATATTATTCAAATATTTATTTTCTTTTTTATCTACAAAATGTGCAAGGGTTGGTTACAATTTTATTTTTAAAATAAATAAATTTTATGAAAACAAGATGGAGCTTCGGTCAGTGTGTCTAGGTAGAAGACGAACGTAATCTACAGTAAATCAACGGACTTCTTTTTCAGGTTGAAAACACCAATTCAACCACAAGAGAAGCATCAAATACTGTACTAAAATTTTAGATTGTATTAGCATCAACTAACTGTTTTATAGATTTTCCATTATTACATTAATGATTGCTAGCTAATGTTTTAAAGCTATAATATATTAATATCATAGTAATTGTAGAGTTTTATCATACCCTATCATTTTTGTAATATTAACCATCACTCTTTCCATTGTTCTTTTCGTTGTTGTAGGAAAGAAATACTTTGAATACTTTGCACTATAGAGATTAATAAAAATTTCATAATGACATAAATGTTTTGAAATATTGCATCTAATTTCATTTCCTGAATTCATGTTATATTCCGCGCACAGGTTGATTATTTTATTGTTCCTAATTAATAGGGATGATCCTTACCTGCTAAAATTCATTGGAACGATTCGTATCATCCAAAGCATGAAATAAACATTGCAAATTTATCGGCCAATATAGGTGATCTGAAAAGAGTTACTATTGTAAATTAAGAGATATATTTTGGACATAGAAACAGAACGATCAATTATGAGATAAGAACGAAAAGAATTCAAGGACGGCCCTTCCTTCATCTAGTTTTACACTTGATATGAATAAATTGATTTATTGACTGCCATAAATATGATAAAAAATAAAATAGTAAAATGGAGGTTTTATCGTTGGTCCAGTTGAATGGCATTTGTTTTAGCCACTAATAACATCGCGCTGGAAAATGACTGCTTGCATAGCTAAACATTATCCTCACTCTCCTCTCAAAGACGAATGATATACACATAAATAAGAAGATCACCCTCCATTTATGTACATTCAACATTTATGTCGTATAAGATATGGCAGAATAAAGTATTATATATTATTAGTTTATTGTTAGTGAGTTGCAGAGGTTACTAATAATTACGTAACACAAAAATAAACGAATCATTGAATAGATTTTGCAGAAATTTTTTTAAAAAGGATAGACTATGGTACAAAATAGATCATTTCTTAATATCACCGTGAGCAGGTGGCATTCGAGTCATGGATGTCATTTCAGATACTACTCCAACTATCGATCGATGCACAATTCTATCAATCGATATTCCGAATGTCACCGCATATCTGACATGACTAGAAGTGAATAGAAGTAGAATGGGAGGAGTGAAGGTTGTGAGTACATTGGGAACGTTGTACTGAAAATATCAATCGTTAAAATTCCGAACTACTTGTAAGCGATGTTTTGCTGCTATGAGATCGAAAGGTTCGGATACACCAAGTTGACGTCAAAACTTGTGTTGACGTTGTAAGCCTATCTCATTTAAAGAAAAGTAGTAAAAATTATTTTACATACCGTACACTATTTATTACATATTCAGCTTATTGATCACTAGAAACATCGATGAAACATCAGGCCCGTACAAGGAAAACACACACTTTTTGAAATTGAGGAAAGTCGGCAATAGGATTAGAACTTTCGACAAACGGCCAACGGATACGAACGTTTGCAACTGCGCGATGGGATAATTGGGTATGCGTTAACTTCTCGCATATCAATTGCCATTCGCACAAGAGATTTGTCAGGGATTTACATAAACATTCACGGGTCTTTACCAATAAGAACCATAGATTTTCAGTGTCACACCAGTTCAATCCCTAGGTTTTACCATATCCATGAGAAGCGTCGCCATTTCCGTGTTGTTCGTTACTAGATAGTACAGCCACAAGCCCTGCAACGAGGATAGATAAAAGATCAAGGATCAAAAAGCAAAGATCAAAGATTGGAATGTTGAAATAAGCTATACCTGTTGGGTTGCTTTTAGCATGTGCGCAAGAGTGATAGCTACAGTATAGTAGAAAAGAGCAAGTTCAGTCTGCTTCTTTCCTGTCTGAAAATTGTACAAATCTCATTTTAATTTCGGGTCTAGACGAAATTATGTTTAAAAGTTTAGCAAGCTCAGAATTTGATACCGCTTCGAATGACATACATATGAGAGCCTGTCTGAGGGAACTCACATATGAGGTGACATAGCGAAAAATAAATTTTTCTGTTTGATGTGGAATAAAATAGTGCATTACCAGGCGACCTCAGCCACACATATGAGAAAGTTTGATTTTGTGTCTGAAGGTTACTGTAAGCAAAAATGTTCATTTGGTCAAAAAATATATTTCGGTTCCCAAGCATCCGATCGACTCGTGTGTGGTACCAATCGATTCCTCGTGTGAATACAAGCAACTTTTACTTCGACCACCTTTTTACCAGGACTTCGAATAATCGAGTTATTACGAAAATAAACTTTTGAACGTTAATTACTATACGACGGTTCTCTAGAAGGAAGAAATTAAATTTGCTTAAATCGTTCTACATTTAATAACCTACCTTATATTTAAATATGAAGGCAAACAAACCTGGTCAAATTTGGTTACGAAAGCAAAATATGACAGCGACTCGGTAAAAAAGTCACTTCCTTAGTGCGCTTGTCATACTGTAGACACCTGTCTCTTTTCACGGCTTTATGCCCGAACTCCCCCTATAGGTTTAATTTATTTTGTTTTTACATGTTTTTTTACTTAAAATTAAAAACACACAATAGGGGGGAAACATTTTAAAACAGAATAAACCAAGTAATGGGACCGGGTATAGAGCTGTGAATAAGAAAATATGCTCTGGTTTGAATCCATGCATGATTCAAGTAAAATCCGTGCAATTAATGACATGATCTAGCATGAAAAATACTAGAATCATGCATGGGTTATCCGTGATCATGGTTGGATTTTGAGACTACATGCAAGATCGCGGAAAATCCATAAATGATCACGAAGAATCCATGTATCTATGATAGCGAATCGTGGATATCTCATGTATGATCATGCATTTCATGTCGAATCATGCATGATTATACTTGTATCCGTGATCATGCATGGATTTCAACACAATAGTGTAATGGCACCAAAATAATTTCGTGAAGTAGTCTTAGACTGAGTCACTGTCATATTTTGCGCTCAAATACAAACTTCACCTCGTTTGTTAGTCTTCATATTTTATTATAAGGTTTGGTATTAGATGTAGAACGATTTAAGCTTATTTAATTTTTTCATTCTTTAAAAGGTTCTATAGCAATTAGTGCCCTGTCACATTGCCTTATTCATGGCTCTATACCCGGCCCCATTAATTGATTTATTTTTGCTATTATTCTGTGTTTAAATGCCCCCTCCCCCCCCCCCCCCCCCTAATGTGTGTTTTAATTTTTTTGTAAAAAAAAACATGTAAAAACAAAATAAATTAAACAAGTAGGGGGAGTCCAGGCATAGAGCCGTGAAAAGAGACAGGTGTCTACAGTATGACAAGCGCACTAAGGATCGTGAAGTGACTTTTACCGAGTCGCTGTCATATTTTGCTTTCGTAACCAAATTTGACCAGGTTTGTTTGCCTTCATATTTAAATATAAGGTAGGTTATTAAATGTAGAACGATTTAAGCCAATTTAATTTCTTCCTTCTAGAGAACTGTCGCATAGTAATTAACGTTCAAAAGTTTATTTTCGTAATAACTCGATTATTCGAAGTCCTGTTAAAAAGGTGGTCGAAGTAAAAGTTGCTTGTATTCACACGAGGAATCGATTGGTACCACACACGAGTCGATCGGATGCTTGGGAACCGAAATATATTTTTTGACCAAATGAACATTTTTGCTTACAGTAACCTTCAGACACAAAATCAAACTTTCTCATATGTGTGGCTGAGGTCGCCTGGTAATGCACTATTTTATTCCACATCAAACAGAAAAATTTATTTTTCGCTATGTCACCACCCCCGGTCAGAATGTCAGTTTCCTCAGACATGCTCTCATATGTCATTAGTTTGGTCAAAATCACAGTGCACTCACAGCGAAATGACTTAGATAGTGAATGTCTCACTAGATTGTCTCGGAAAAAATTGGCTCATCATTGCGGTGTGTCTCACATGTGAGACAGTTGATGACTCAAAGCAGTTATGAGACAATCAGTGTCTCACGGTGTCTGGCTAATGAGACAAGAGTTGCGCGCCTCCCTCTCGTATAGTCATTGAGTTCTGTTCTGTGTGAGTTCATGTCCAGGTAGCGCAGTGGGTAGGGTGCTTGACTAGAGTGCGGAAGCATGTTCCCGTGCTAGTTCGATACCCACTCCGAGCAAAATCTTTTGCCAATAATACGTTTACTCTTACTCTAGTTAAAAGAGTAGGTGAGTCTCTCAAATATGAGACACCAATTGTCTCATTGCTCTCTACCCTCGCTTACGGCCTTAGCCACTCCAATTGTCTCATATGTGAATCACTCAGTCGCGAATCAAGCTTACTTCGTCACTGAGTGTCTCATATATGAGACAGTTCGCTGTGAGTGTGTTGTACACAGCGCAGAAGAGTAAGCATAAGAAGTTGAAGAGTAGAAGAAAAGAGAAGAGCAGGAGGAACTTTCCCGTAATTTCTTACGTAACTTGTATTGCAACAATTTACCTTGAATTGAGTGTTAGTATTGAGGTAATACAATGAGGTCGTTCCCATCGGTATACAAGTGATGAAGAATAGCAAGTAATCCGTGGCTGAGATATATTTGGCCACCTGTCATACCATTTTTACATTTGATTTATTTGAAAAACAATACACACTAACTTTCCCCCTTTCCACCCCCGAGATATCAAACCCTGACCCCCCCCCTCAATATATCACATTTAAAAGTTCATGAATTTTCACTAGTTACTTTGTGTGTTTCGTTTCGTGCATACGCACGTTGATAAAAATTTTAAAAAAATAAAATAAAAAAATAACTTTATAGACAGACCCTGAACTAATTTTATTCGCCGCTCTGTCAACACTCTCTCGAAGACAAAGAAAGTGTGAGAGCATTGCCAGAGCGGAGAGTTTCAAATTTGCCTTTAAACTATTGGCGCTTACAAAAACACTCTTAAAGATGGAGACCCACGAGTTTTTTCGTAATAAGACTGTTCGGATAGTATGATAGAGATTCATCACACGAATCGAAAGACATATCTGGTATTGATTCCCGATATGTTTAAAGCTCACTATGAGCATTGAAAGTACAACTTTCAAGGCATGTAGAGAGTGCTCATCGAATTTGCATACTTTCTCTCTCATTTTCTCATTATCCCTTACGCCAATTACCATATAATATAAACAATAGCCAGCATGCTTATCGTGGCGGGAGTCAGTCATGCCAGCTCATGGGCCCCCTTCTTTAAAGACACAGAACATGAAAGAATGTTGACCGAGCCGATGTTGTCAAATTGGCATGGGACCTTTTCAGTCTCTACTCACAATCATCGCCCAAGGTCCAAAACCTCTGAAGAAGGATGTGCCATCAGCAGCGGTTTGAAATTCAGGAGTCTGAGTTAACATGAAGGTATACATAACGGCTGGAACGATATATTGTAGACTACAAAGGATCCACATCGTTGTCCTGTTCCAAATCTGTTGAATCAATCGATTATTGATGATTTTTTCAAAAGGAAAAAACTAATTTTTTTTAAAAAGCGATAAAATGTGAAAATAGAGGATAATTCTTTGGTTTCTACTCTTGAACGGAGCATTAGAAGATCGGGTTCTGTATGTACATTGACTCGATGAGTGTAGCAAATTGCAGTGAATCGAGTGGCCATAGTGAAGATCTTTCCGATTGTATTAGTCAATGATAATGAATGAGAGAAATATGTGGCTAGTAGAGCACTTATGCCTGAATGTAATAATAAATGTTTTTGATATATCAATTGTATTTCACAGTATTCTGTCCCACGAAAGTATAACACTTAATTATTAGATGTATCGGTTGAATCGAAGACTGGAAGCATGTCGCAGCTTTTTGCGCACGTAAAACCAATTTGTAGGTGCATTTTAATTTATAAAATTATATTTATGGGGACAGAACACTTATTTCAAACTTACTCTTTACAGGTCCGATATCCAAGTATTTGTCGGACATCGAACAAGCAGTCATCATTAATAAGTTGAGAACTGCAGCTATTCCTGAATAAGGAAACGATCTGAATATTGCGACGAATCTACAGTACTGGCCAAAAAAGAATGAAATTTGGTTTTTTCGCCTTAACTTTTTTCAAACTCAACCGATCGAGTCCTGATTTTCAGGGATAATTTTGAGAGTGTTTTTACGCGTCTTACACAAAAATTACGCCGGTTGATCTTGTACGGTAAATTTTATTTCGATTTTATTACAAGTCAAAAAATGAGATTTTCATTTTCTTCGCATTCTTCGGATTTTTTTCACTGATTTCGCTACCAATATGTGATATATCGTTTTCAAACAATGATACGGATTCTTGGGAGCAAGAATATACCGAGATCCGAGCAAGAATCCATTCGTCTTGAACGTCAGATGGGACTGTCACTGGCACTCAGTCACAGCAGTTCCGAGTGACTGTTTCGACTATTCTGAAGGTCATCAAAACTTCAATCCGTGCTCAAACAATGAAGAAGGTTAATGTACGACCTCGCAAGACGACCACGACATCTGATCGTCTGATTACCTGCATTTCGAAGGAGAAACAGAGGATCACTACAATGGGCATCAAGCGAGCACTAGCGGAGTTTCGCTAAATTGAGGTGCCTAAAGGTTCTAAACTTGCCTGAAACCATGTTTGAAGGAAGGAAATGCGTCTCTAGAGTATCTCCTTCTTCATAATTCTCTTCACATGAACCAGGGGTCCAACCCCATCTTCAGAGAAACAACCCCACAACATCAACGATCCTCCTCCATGCTTCACGATGGTCAGCTGGTACTTCACATTCTATCTAGTGCCAACCGGACGACGAACATGATATATTCCCACCGTAGCAATCATCAGAAACTTGTTTTCGTCTGAGAATACGACCTAATTCTACTGGTAGGGGGTCCAATACAAGTGCTCTTTTGCCCACGTGATCCATGCTTTGCGATTCTTTTCGGAGATCAGCTGTTTCTTGATATGGCGACGTTCGAACAGATCCGACGCAAGAAGACGATGTTGTACATTATTCACGGACACCTCAAACATCTTTTCAGCCATGTTTACAATCGTTAGCCACCTCAATTTAGCGAAACTCCGCTAGTGCTCGCTTGATGCCCATTGTAGTGATCCTCAGTTTCTCCTTCGAAATGCAGGTAATCAGACGATCAGATGTCGTGGTCGTCTTGCGAGGTCGTACTTAAACCTTCTTCATTGTTTGAGCACGGATTGAAGTTTTGATGACCTTCAGAATAGTCGAAACAGTCACTCGGAACTGCTGTGACTGAGTGCCAGTGACAGTCCCATCTGACGTTCAAGACGAATGGATTCTTGCTCGGATCTCGGTATATTCTTGCTCCCAAGAATCCGTATCATTGTTTGAAAACGATATATCACATATTGGTAGCGAAATCAGTGAAAAAAATTCGAAGAATGCGAAGAAAATGGAAATCTCATTTTTTGACTTGTAATAAAATCGAAATAAAATTTACCGTACAAGATCAACCGGCGTAATTTTTGTGTAAGACACGTAAAAACACTCTCAAAATTATCCCTGAAAATCTGGACTCGATCGGTTGAGTTTGAAAAAAGTTATGGCGAAAAAACCAAATGTCATTCTTTTTTGGCCAGTACTGTATGAACTGATAAAAGGTATAGGTTATCCCGTTATTCAATGCACACGAAGTCCGACGGGAAGTCCAGTGATAATAATGATTAATATTATTATGATAGTTAGATCAAATCCTAAATCATTCTTTTCTGCATATGACAAAAAGAGTTTGGCTACAATGATTGTGGGGTTTCATCATTTCTCATAATTGTCATAGTCACTGTCATTGTTATTTTCATTTTAATTGTCAGAGTTCTGCATAACCTGTAACGACGAAGAAAATGTAGAATGGAGATTTGAGCGTCTTGTTCTTGCTCTGCAGTATACGAACGATCAAGAAGAGATAGAAGGCGGCAAAGAATGGCTCCAAATACACTTGGAAGATCCGGAACGATGTGAAGAATGACATGACCTTAAAGGCAAAGCCGGGGTAAGTTTAGTTTTCGCTAGAGCAACGCGCTCTCGTTGGCAAAGAGAGTGAGAGAGCATTGTTAGAGCGGAAATCTTCAAATCAGCTCGGGTTTATCATTGTGACCACCACCGCGAGAGCATGCCACAAACATCACAAAACGTTGAGAGAGCTTGAGATTTACGATTTCGACTTATTATTTCGCTTATGTTGAACAAGTGTGTTATTTCAATAATTTAAATTTGGAAATAGAACCTCGATACACCCACCAAAAAGTGTACTCCACGGCACACAATACGTGTGAAGTGATATATTTAACACATTTTGTGTTAAAAATAGCACAAAAAGTGTTAAATCTAACACTTCACAGGTCTTGTGAAGATATGTCAGATACGAAACATAGTTGAACAAATAAATTTTATAAAATATTCCCAGTACAAAAATATATGTTAATGTTGACGAACCGAAACGAATATTGCACCAATTACGCTATCTTTTTCACGCTATTTATTTCAATTTTTTGCGTGTATCAGGTTTCACTAAAATGATTCGTGATCGTCATGATATGGAAATACACGAGTGGACATAATGATGAGGTTATCCTGCAAGGGTGTGCTCAAAGATCTATATATTATAGAATTACAAAAGTTTTGCATACATCGCGCAAATGCCGAATATAGTAAACTTCTCCACCGTTGAGAAAAAAGCACTCCAAAATTTTCGCCTAATTTCGGGAGGTTTTTCCGAACGTTTTGTAAATGCATATAATTTTATTTTTGCTGAAAGCCCAATTAAATGACGAGAAAACGCCATAAAAATCGATGAAATAAGAGAAAATGGTATGTCGCGCGAAGAAGTGGGCGGAGTCTGAGTATTGCGCGGCAAATAGCGGAATTTGTATTGTTCGGACAGTTTTAATTCTGTAATAGCTATAAATGATTGAAAACCCAAAAATTAAGAGCTCTTGTCCCCTGGTTAACCTTCACTTCTTCAATAGGCCTTTGATGAATGTAAACCACAGACGAAATCATAATTCTCAAGCTGTCTTAATTTTTTTTCGTTTTGGAAAAAAAAGAAATTTGTGTTCCTACTCAAACCAAGAAGAAAAAAAGAATGCTTTAGACGGTGTTACATTTTCAAAACGGGCGGATGTCCACATGCGTTTTTTCAGTTAGTAAAAAGCAAGTGGACGTGTTTTGAAAATGTTCGGCATTTGTATTCTTCAGTGAAGAAGGTGGGAAAATATTAAATAATAAACAAAATAGTTATTTAAGATGGAGGCGCTCGAATGTGCAAATGCATAACATAACTATCATGCAAGGGGGAAGTGATATGCAAGAAATTAGCACGACCATTCATCAATCCCGTAGCGCAGTGATAAAAGTGCTCACTAGTTAACGTAAACTATTTCAGAATTTCGTGCCTTTGCCCGCACTATCAAGGATGATTCATTCATGATTCTTACGACCAATATGCTGAATTAGCATAAAATATTTTATGTATGGTATGTAGAATAAATTTTTCTATTTTTCTGTATTCAGTTTGTTCATGAAAATATTCGTGGGTTACCTTCAAGTTGGTGCATACATGAGTTTTTAGTTTCTGTTTTCGCTCTTTGCACTTTCAGCCCCTTCTTGCGAATCATTATTGATTGCGCATTACCTCTTCTATTAAAAAAATTCTTCTTTTCTCCCAAGAGTACTCAATATTCACTGGGGAAGAAGTTTCGAATATTTTTTTTGTTTCCGATCGGCTTCATATCAGAAATGTTATTCTTTTTTTCTGTATTGAAGAAGAAATATTTCGAATTCAAGCTTCAAGAAGTGTATCATTTGCACGTTCCTAATCATAGAACGATGAATATCTAGTTCTATCGCTTCAAGTCTGGGGTATCTGGGACGTTTAATCGGTATCGGCGTCTACGGTGTGACCGTGAATTTGCATCATTATAGATAAATGCCGTAAAAGCTATCATACCGCTTTCGAGAATGAAGAATATGCTGTATTTTAAAAAAAATACGCATAAATATATACTTGATCAATGATAAATTGAATAGTTTGTAATTTACGTAGAGTGAATTTTTTTTTTTTTTTTATCTGAACGGTGAATAAAATGTGAACGGTGAACAGTGAATTTTACAATTTCTCGTTCATTTGTAAAGTACGAATTCTCAACACGACTTACTTTATAACGCAGTGACATACGGTAGGGTACCTCTTGAATATTTTGGCGCCAATTACGTGTTGTTTACATGAATTTGAATTTTTGCTTGTTTTTAAGTTAAGTTAATTTTGTATTGTATTTTAACGTTATAGCGTCTCGATGACAGAAAGCGCTCGTCGATTGCCTTTCAAACAAGCTGGCGCTTGCTTTGTAAGATCATTTTTGGCCATTCTTTCTTAGTTAAAATGTAATATTTGTTTATTATGCTAGGAGGATCACAACGAGGCACTTTATTCGTGTGCGTTCAATCCGTATACTGTTTCTGACCAAGAACAGCTCCTCGCTGTCGCTGGAATCAATCAGGTGCTATTTATGCACAATATAATATTTCCAAATAATTCTAAAATTTCAGGTGACCATCTACAGTTTCCTGAACAACAACGACGATTTCGTACCTGTTATCTGCATTCGCGATCCTACGCTACATTTGCATGAGGTAAGGTTTTCAAATTTATAAAATAATAATAACCTAAATAATGATTGTTTCTTTAGGATTACGATGAAAAACGTGACGAAGATAACGACGATAGCTCGATGAGAACGGATAGAGTGTACGCTGTGAATTGGTGAGAATTGTCTGAATGACGTTATTGTATTTCATCATATTCTTATAAATATATATGATATTTCCGGGCTTTGGGACGCGAAGACTCGAAAATTGATGGTGGTATTTGGCGGTGAGAATGGGACTCTTCGTGTTGCGGATGCCTCCAATGGCGCCCATGTCAGGGTGAGATCGAATGCTATAAGCTTGTTTCCTTTAATTATTATTATCACATTTATTATATTGGCATATGTTGATTTCAGACGCACAACGGCCATGGAAACATAGTGAACGATATCCGTGTGCATCCCTCCAATTCACTTGTGTATGTCAGTGCAAGCAAGGTACGTGTCGATTCATTCGCTCGCTAATTATCTCATTATAATTGCTTTGCATCCATTGTCGAGGCGTGAATCACACTCTTTGTTTCGATATTAGCATATGACGCAATATGGTTAACTATAGTCTGTTTTCCCATATGTTATCTCGTTTGATAGAGGATACTTTGCAACCCTTCACTCACAAGGAGTCTCATAGGCCTTAAGTCGGCGAAAAGCGACGGTTCATAGCTTATTAGAAAGCCCTTTCTCTGTAGATTAAGAAGGTGGGCTTAAAAAATCCTGAAGGGCTCTGTACCCGGAGTAAAAAAAATTCAAAGTTTGGGCAATTTTTGTAACGAAATTGTCGTCTAATTACTATGCAATTGCCGTGCAATAATGTGGTAGTTCTGCGAGCTACTTCTCCGAGCTAGTGGTGGCGCAGTGGTAAGATGCCGCATACAATTTTTGCGCGGCGGGTTCGAACCCCGTCGACGCGACTTGTTTTGCACGATTTTTACACTTGATTTTTTATGTTTTTGAAAATAATTTTCTCCTGCCTTTCTTTTTTGGCTGGCTCAAAGGAGCTGCAGTCGGTGCCCATGCCGAAGCCTATATCAAAATGTTAGGTATAGGAAATAGCATAAACATTAGAAAAAAGGAGGAAAAAAAGAAGTATCTTGAAAGATTCTGAATAGTGTTTAGCTAAGGAATGAATTGGAGAGGGAAAGAAAGAAGAGCAGATCAGATTATAGATGTATTGATTGACTTATTCTTTTGTTATTCAAATCTTTGAGTGTTGTTCTTTGTTTTATCGAGAGATTTCTGAAATACGTTGAATCTTTTAATCAACACTGACAAACTTTAGGGCAGATTGGATGCATGAATATCAGTAAGCACATAGGAAAATTATTTTTGAAAACATAAAAATTCAAGTGTAAAAATCGTGCAAAACAAGTCGCGTCGGCGGGTATCGAACCCGCCGCGCAAAAATTGTATGCGGCATCTTACCACTGCACCACCACTAGCTCGTATAGGTAGGCCGCAGAACTATCACATTACTGCACGGCAATTGCATGGCCATTAGACGACAATTTCGTTACAAAAATTTCCAAAACTTTGAATTTTTTTTACTCCGGGTACAGAGCCCTTCAGGATTTTTTAAGCACACCTTCTTAATCTACAGAGAAAGGGCTTTCTAATAAGCTATGAACCGTCGCTTTTCGCCGACTTAAGGCCTATGAGACTCCTTGTCAATGAATATCCGCTCTTGAACCGCTACGGGGGGTCTATTGATTAGGATTCATCCAAGGCGTGGTCTTATCCATTTCTATACATATGCAACCTCGATAGCATTGTCCTCGTTTTAGCGTGGTTTGCATAATTTATGCAAAACGGGTCCTATTATCCTTGATTCGTGGTCAATCAAGTTGACCTCAAACATACATCCCTGCATATTTTCCTTATAAATAATCTTGGTAATGCACATCTTATCTCCCACTGTGAGAACAAGAGTGAACTTAACTGACAATTCGGCCACACTGATTGGTTTACTCATCCAAATAAGTATCATCGATTCTTTTTTAGGATTAGTGACTTTATTCCGTCTATCCTCAACGAGCGATATCCCTCGATATAAATAATAATATGCAGGATATGACAGTCCGCGTTTGGAACGTTCGTTGTCCCCATCCACTAGCGATTCTCGCTGGATTCAACGGTCATCGTGATCAAGTTCTGTCCTGCGTACGTCACTCTTATCACTTACTTTAGTTTTTACTCTTTTTTTTCTAATAAAAACCAATTTCAGGATTGGTCACCGTGCGGTCGATACATTGCCACAGGCTGCATGGACCATTTTGTCCGTCTCTGGCCTGTTACTGACGAGGTGAGAGCATACATTGCCATACCCTCGCAGTGCGAGGATTGACCCACTATATAAGGGCCATTTTAGGCCACTTGATAAAAAAGGAAGCTAAAAATGACGATTTTTAACCGAAAATAACGAATTTTATGTATGAACCCACCCTATTTCGAGAATTGACCCACTATATAAAAATAGACGGCGAGGGTACCGAAAATGTATGGGTGAGAGTTGTCGCAAATACGTGCCATTTCGAACGACATTTCTTCCGATTAGGAATCTATCTATCAGCGTTCTCTTTAATTTTTTTCAATTCATTTCATATATGTTTAGCGGTAGATTCTGGGTCGGGCCGGCATCTTAAGAAGTGTCTAATGCTTGGTTTTTTTTAATCTGTATCAAAATTTTAAAATATATTTTAGCCGCCAATTCAAATATAATTTCAGCTGCAACAACGTATCGATAATACATCAAATCCGATGTATAAGTATGTTATCGATCGATCGGAACTCCTCCCTTGTGAGGGTGATCTGATTGATGATACGGTAGAGATCGGACAACATGTTGCCGAGAGTGGCGATCTACACACGAACTATGTCGACTGCGTCAGATTCTTTCATGACTTTCTATTTACTAAGGTGAGCATATGAAACGGGAATTAACCGGGAGTAACAGGGGCTATTCACGCATTTGCATTATTATTGTTATCATTCTTTTAGTCGTCTGAGAATATGATTGTGCTGAGCAAGTTTGGCGACGTTGAGGATGGTATAGCGGGCATGGCTGTGCGCAAGGCTAACGTGAGTTGTTTTTCTTATTTATTTTTGTTTTGCTTGGCGATTTTGGGTTTTACGTCGTTCATTTGATCGTCAGAACGATTCCACTTTCTTTCAGTTTGTGGAGACTAACGTGTCACAACTCGCGTATCTCACCGTTCCCAAGGGCGATACATGGTTCCTCAAGTTTGATATCGATCCAAAACGACAGGTATTGATTGATTGGTTATTACGTCATAAAAGGAGAGAAACCGCTCTGTCAAGGTTCATGCACAGTCTTGTTGGCACTTGAATAGTGTGCGTAATGAAGAAATAGTTGGCCCTTCCGCTAAGTTGTAGCAATGATTGGCGCTATAGATTTTTAGTTATCGACATTGGCTCCCTAATCTAATCAGTCATGCATATGTCACGTAATTATCGCAATATCTTTGTTCTTTATTGTTTAGACGATATGGATCTTATCAGATTATGTGGGAATGATATTTATCCTATGCTATTGATTATTGTTAATTATTATATTTATTATTACTATTACTATTATTATTATTATTGTAGTGGTTGGCAGCCGGCGTTCCTGGAGGACTGATTCACATGTGGATATTGACTCCCACGCGGTTTCCCTCGAAAGCTCCTGACTTTACGCTGCATCTCAAAGAGAAGACCACGATAAGGCAGGTACGGTAGATTGTGAAGACTATCAATCGATAACTGGATTTATTGTTGATTTGTAGATTTCGTTCGAGCCGTACGGTCGGTACTTTGCGTGCGTCTGCGATGATGGAGGGATAAGGAGGGTATGACAGTAATATATTATTATTTTAATATATATATATTTTATTTTAATATTCAGAAATATGTTTAAAAAATATTAAATAATAATGTTATGTATCTCTCAGTTCAATCGCGTGGAGGAGGATAAGAAGAAGAGAAAGAAGTCACCTCCACCAGGGTCCGTCATCACTATCAACTCGTGAATGATTGAATGATCTACGAATGAGACTGATATCGATCGATCAGGTATATTATTCTTGTTATTAAAATCAAGATCAGATAACCTCGTTGCACACTCTCGAGTGTTTGTTCTGTTTTCACAACTTTTCACAAAATAGCTGTGCTTCTCCATGTATATTCATTATCGATTGATTTTAGAAAATCACTTGCCGATGCTGGACACACGGGTACGGTAGCCGAAGAGCAGTTCCTTCGCTTCAAGAGTAGCTAGTCGATCAATAAACCGATTATCGATTTTATGTGTCATGATAAAGTTGTTCTTGTGAACTGTTGCATTCGTTTTCATGTTGACTACCTCCACGGTTGCTTCTCGCATCCGGAACCGTATTTGTTTATTGATTATTGATTGATTTGTTATTTTTATTGATTGTTTCTTTCTAGTCATCAATTTATTCCTTTGCAGTGAATTAATAATGTCTTCTGAATTCTATTACTCTGCAAAGTACGAGGACGACGAGTATGAGTACAGACACGTTCACGTTCCCAAGGTACGGTATTTACTTTCTCATTATCAATTGGTAGATCGGAACTAGGGGCTTTCTCAGGAAATTTGGGAAACTTGGCCGGCGGGTTTTCTCCAATTGACCGTCGGGAATTTCATTCGGAATTTTATTATTCCATTTTTCCAATTCTAAGTTTTATCCAAGAAAAGTTGCCTAGTTCTCTTACTATCGGACCATATCAAATGTAAATATTGTATATCCTATTTGTATCACGATCGATTAATCTCTTCATTCCTTATCGATTGTCCTTGCAGGATGTAGCCAAGTTGGTTCCCAAGAATCGTTTGATGTCTGAGAGTGAGTGGCGTTCCCTTGGTATTCAGCAGTCACCCGGATGGGTTCACTACATGATCCATCCTCCTGAGCGTCATGTCCTCCTCTTCCGTCGTGCTCTTCCCGGCAAGAAACCCGCTGCTGAAAGGGGCGGAGTCAAGACCAGTGGACAGGTACGGTATCTTTATTGATTTTTTTATTTATTTCTACACTGCGATTACCCTAGTACGGTAGATGTATGTATGAATAGTGATGATTATCGATTGCAGATTGGTGTCCGAGGTTGAGGTTGAGGTTGATCTACTCTACCGTACTATGCGTCTCCCACTCTTATCATCCATCCCTGTACAGCTAAACGAGTGGTCTCGTCGCACTACCTACTACACCATACACAACTATTTCTGTTCAATACTGTAGTTGATTAACGTCCCCACTATCGATTCACTTGTGCTACCGTATCCCAAATGTGTAAAGAACTGCCCTCTCACTCCATACACTTATCAAATCCATATCTTCGATCATCTTTCTCCCCTTCACCCTGCTGATCATCATGTATTTCATTCATCTTATCCGTTTCATGCTTAATTGTGCAGTACCCATCCCTTACTCATGTATGATCTTTGATCTATTGATCGAAGACTATCGATTGACCTCTTTTAGAAGCACACACACACACATTTCTCTACAAGATTCTCTTTCTGTATGTGTTGTGCAAATGAATAAAGTATTTGTGTTCGCTATTGGTTCGATGAAGATATGTGGGTGGATCGGAGTACCAGTTATGTTATCGCATACAACTATAGTTTATACTGAGTTACTTGGTTACCTAATTGAGTGACATTTCCACTAGAATGTATCGTATATTGTGAGAATGTGGAAAATTAGAATGAATTGCACTGGCGGATTGGAATGCCTGTGAAATGGTTTTTTCCAGTATGGTCTTCAAGGAGGAAGAGGAGGATTGGTGTAAGGATGCGAATGCTCCTCACTTCGTCCTCAACGTGCCTGGTATCGCCCAGCGTACGGTGGACGATTTGAGAAGGTTGAATGATGAGAAGAGAATGAGAGGAGCTGTCATGTTGAATAGTTCCTTCTATGTTGAGAATATTGTACGTGTTTTATCCATTTTTTATTGATTTTCGAATATTTTATAGTTCTTTGACCGGTTAAAATGGGTCTGAACTGTGAACAAATTTAAATGAAAACCAATCTTGATGTTTGACCAGAGTATCAGAGTACTGTAATGATTCAATTATTGATTAGATGTAGTTTATTGATTGGAGAATCGTTCAGAAACCAAACCACGATCGTCTCATAAGGAACCTGAGAGATCGATACGAGGAGATGACCGAAGAAAAGAGAGGTAATCTTTGATCTTTGATCTTTTTGGCTATTAGTTCTTTAATCTTATTGTAACAAACAGTCCCACCTTTTATCTCCTGTATAGTGTACCATGTTTAAGATGGATTTATCGAGCAGACAGGTCTTGGGACGAATTCGAATGAGGATAAGGTACCGCGATAGACTATTATTGATTGATATTTTGAATTTGAACATTTGCAGCATATGCGAGCACTTGAGTCAGAATTCGCGCAGATGAGTGTCGCACCGACTGGACAGTTAGTCTCATATTTACATAATGATCAAAGTACAGTAATCGTGAAGATTATTGTAGATGTTGTTACACGAAGTACATGCATTTCATGAAAAAAGTTGATTGCTTTATGCAATCAATCATCTTTTAGTACGGTATGATTATCTTCTCTCATGTAAATATCGATTTTGTGCAGACGCTACGTGCATGTATCGTTATCATCATCGTCATCTTCATCGTCCTCTTCATCATCATCTTCTTCATCATCTGATGATGATACGGTAGTCGTACCCTTGGTTAGGATAGCCACTTCCGGACAACCATTCGATAAATCAGCCATGGTACGGTAATAGATATATGTGTGATACTCGGGCACAGCCGAAGCCATGAGTCTCATTACGTTCCAATATGGTTACGGTGGTTTTGAAAAACATTATCGATTTATGATTCAGTTCGGACATGGTCCGATTCCGTTCTCTCCGCCGCACTCCGTATGCACGCATTCGACGGAGAAAACTCCGAATATGGAGACATTTAATGGATCAACGACGATGGATTTAGCCGATGATGATAATGGTCTTCATATGAATAGGCGAGTTTAGCCAATTCATTCAAACGATCTGTGTTCTGGTGGTCTATACCTATGTTCGCATCATTACTCATCTCACTTAAGTCTGATATGATAAATGAATTTGAATTTGAATTCAGTCTAATGATCCCATAAAAATCAATACAATTTCTTGGATTATACATAGTTATCTTTTTTATCATTAAAAAAAGGTATTTCGCAAGCAATTTTAGCAATCAATATAATATCTTTGACGAACAATTTATTATGACTGATCATGTACAGCGCTCACGGTGACACTGACGGATGGGAAGGATTTGAGGAGAAGATCGATAACGATCACGGTATGATTATCGATTATTTGTCAGAAATTATCGATTAATTTGATCACCTACAATATCCTTGTCAGCGGATTTGTACGACGTCTCCTGGAAAGTCGACGAGAAGTTTCTGGAGAGTCTGAGCACGTACGAGTACGAGGTCGTACGAAGAAAGAGTGAGTGGGGGATACGGTAGATTTTATTGATTCGTTAATTGAGGAGGATACGGTAGATTTTATTGATTTGTTAATTTGTTTTCGTGATGGTTTTGATTGATAGTGGCGCAAGAATGTACCGTAAATCAAATTATGAATGCATTCTTATGAAAATTGAGATATGGTGGTTTTTGTATAGAAGTGGACGGTAGTTCTATCGTTTATACTATTATATTATTGATTGTTGATATTCAATTATTGATTGTTTCAGAGTGTCCATATCGTACTTACAATGAGCGTAATCGACGTCACGACGAAGAGCCATCGGCTGCTGGAATGAGATATATTGTGAGTGTGTGTGGTATACGGTAGGGGGTGCGTGCAAATCAGACGATCTTTACCAATCATTGCAGACTCCTCTTGATATTGCGAAAGGGAATGAGGTTGTCAAGTTACAGGAAGCGGTCAAGGTAGCGGTAGATTTATGTGGTTCAATGATCAATCGATAATAATTATAGTTTGACGATAAATGGGTGACGAACTGGGTGGCGAATCCGTCTCGAATCAAAGGCGATCAGGAGATGGATACTGTAGTTGAAGAGTGCCAATCGATATTTCCGCTTCGAAGAGCACTCTCCTCTCCTGATCTGTTCAATGACTTTGAGCCTCTTGTGGTAAGTGTTTTTTTCACTATTGTAGTTAGTGACTCAACCTGACTTAGCGTGACTTTTACTTAGATTAATCCTTAAGGTATTCGCGCCGACATTGTGCTGGGAGAATGAAGTAGATCGAAAGTGTGCTGATAACAAGAAGGATATGTGGAGGATGATCCATGGACGACGATTGAAATGGCCGACCCCCGCACCCAAGGAGGGTTAGTTCTTTTCCTTTATTGTCAGACGCCCGCGCCCGTAGGGGCGGTTAGTATTCTTATATTGGCAGCCGTCGACGATAAAGGAGGGTTAGTTGTATCTTCTAATGAGTTTCATAGTAAAGAGTCGTTATGTATCATCAATATGCGCACTCGTATCTGAAAGATCCTGCGAATATTATTGAAGCTGTTGGTCTTATGGTTCTGTACATAGACATATATATTATTTAATCTCAAAGAATGTTAAAATAAATATAGCTGATAAGGAGTATTTATCGATTCAATTATTGATTGATTTCAGATTCACTCATTCGCATCGGTATCGTATCAGCGAATGGTCCGCGTCGTCTTCACATCACAATTCCAGAGCTGTTCGACGAGTTTCACGCATCTGTAGAGAGGTATATACGGTAGTCTGCACATTTCATGGGTTACGGTAGCCCTATAGTGTAACCTTTAACTACAGTAAACTCATTAAAATTCTACCGTGAAACTGCCAATGTATCTAATGTTGTTTTCAAATATCACGAACATAAAAGGAAGTCAGAGAAAACTCCTCGGTTTACACACTCTCTCGCCTGTTTTTTTTTCTTTTCTTTTCGTGGCTTTTCAGCACAACATAGTTGATGTACCATGTGATCATTCTAGATTCATGATTCACTCTCTCGATCTTGGTTCGGCTAACTCTCACTCGTACACTTCATTGGAAAGAGGCGCCGACTTTGCCGTGATCTTGGTACGACTTCCGAATCATAAGGTATGGTGTATTGATTGATTCTATGCTTTATTGATTGACCGATTGATTCTATACTTTATTGATTGATCGATTGATTCTATGTTTTATTGATTGATCGATTGATTCTATGCTTTATTGATTGATCGATTGATTCTATGCTTTATTGATTGACCGATTGATTCTATACTTTATTGATTGATCGATTGATTCTATGCTTTATTGATTGACCGATTGAATCTTGACTTTATTGATTGATCGATTGATTCTATGATTTATTGATTGACCGATTGAATCTTGACTTTAATGATTAACCGATTGAATCTAGACTTTATTGATTGATCGATTGATTCTATGCTTTATTGATTGACCGATTGATTCTATACTTTATTGATTGATCGATTGATTCTATGCTTTATTGATTGACCGATTGAATCTTGACTTTATTGATTGATCGATTGAATCTAGACTTTATTGATTGTAATGACGTTTGGTCACTATGTATAAAGCTAGAGGGATAGTAAGTGTATGTCACCCTTGTATCCCTTGTGAATGAACAGTGAGTGGAAAGAATTGATATTTATTATCTTTATTAATTATTAGGATCACTTAGGAAAGTTTGGCCTTTGGCCTTAGATCATAACTTAAGGTTGGTGATAGGAGGGGATGAAGAGGGGATCGGAGAGACGGGGCTCTTGACGGCTAACCACTCGCGTTGAGATGACCTCAAACTTGGGTAATTAAACAATGAAAGTATAGGGCGATAGGTAATAGCACGAAAGAATAAAACAACAGTGAATGCAAGCGGGGAACGTGGAGAATGAAGTGGAAGTAGATAATGATTGGCAGTTGCCAGCAGTGATGAAATAGGGCATAGAATAAGAGAGAATGTTGGACTTGAACTTAGGCGCGAAGGTATTTACATAATGATGACGAAATAGGTGAAGGTAGAATAAGAGGACAAAGAGAAACTTGATTTAAATGAGCAAATAACTAGGCAGGAGGTGGACTTAGAAGAAAGTGATAGGAATTAACGAGAAGTGATAAATATGAGTAAATGCGGAGAAAATAATGAATAATTAAAAGTAGGAAGAGCGACGACGTGCCGCCAGTCAGCACGGGAGAGTTGAATGAGACTGACTTGGAGAGAATCAGAAATTGGAGCTGGGAAAGTACCGTAGGATAGTTGGGCCATTACAACCTGCGCATCATAGCGCGCGATTCAAACTTGAATTCTACCGTATATTCTTTGGCGACTATCATGAACTGATTGTTTTTGGTAAACTCGGACTATTTCTTCTATTTTAGTTGTATTTGAGTAGCGATTTCGCTACACTCCCCCCTTCGAGAAGGTGAAATCATAGAGAAGGTTGAAATGAAAAAATCGTAGCCTTAGAAGATAGGATAGATGAATAGATTGGATACGGTAGCTGAATGAATAGTGATGTGATGATTACTGTGGTTGTGGGTACGGTATCTGATATGGATATAGATAATAGGCATTTGATGGGTCGGAGGCTCCCTCCCCCCGGGAGATGAAGAATGAAAGATATTGATATGATATTGATATGGAATATGGAAATAGAGGAAACTTGTGAGGTGAATTGAGAGTAATGAATCAGTGAATGGGCGATACTGAATTTGCATCTACACCATCAAATCTCAGAGAGGCTGTGGAAACAGACTGCACTCTTCGACCCTTCATCATTTCAGTCTGATCCTTGGAATGTACAACATCTTTGAGTTCGTTACTTGTTCTCAGATGATTGGTATTATGATTAGGACGAGCATGAATATATGAAGTATCGGATAATATTGATGCATCGGACTTGGATTCATTTGTCTCTATGGTTCGAATATGAAGTAAGATGGGATTATCTGTTGGTTCATCTTCGTCTGAATCATCATCTGATACATCGGATATTGTATTGATTTGCATGAATTCTTCCATTTTACGAATAAATGCAGGATCATCTTCTGGTCGGACATAGTTTTCATCATCATCGGATAGGATAGACAATTGATGAATGTTCAGTTGTTGTTCTTGACATACAACTTCATTACTAGTTCCTCCCATTACGAGACCGAAAGCAGATTCATGTAGTCTCAGACCACTTGGTAGAGTATGAGTGGAGAGATTATGAAGTATTGATAGGGTATCATCGACACCTAAGAGTAGTTGTGGTATGATAGAACCATCTCGATTAGGACTATCAGCAAGTCGGAGTTTGTGCTTCTTGATATAGCCGACATCTGCTTTAGATAGTCTACGAACTTGGATAGGACCAGTTACTGAACTGTCTATTACGACTGCTTTGATAGTATGAACATTCGGTGAATTGAGTGAATCATTATTGATTGATTGTACCTTGAACTTAACAACATCGTAGGACTGAGCTTCCTTCTCGATGCCTGTAGCCAACGACAGAGAGAGCTGCTTGGTACCAATCTTCTCGAGGTTCATCTTCTCAACGATGTCCTTTGAAATAAGAGTCATTTCTGCACCTGTATCGAGTAGGATATCGATTTCTTGGGAGTTATGACTAATATTAGGATCGATCGGATCTGTATGGAACTCTTGAGTTGGATCAAGGACAGCTGCTCTGACTGTGAGTAGTCTATGAGCATTGGAGATAGATTGGCTAGGCTTGGATGTTTGAGTAACTGCAAACTGTCCTGCTCTCTCAGGGCGTTGCATGTTCTTGAAACAGATAGAATCATGGTGAGGCCCTTGGCAGATTGAGCATGTCATGCCACAGGTCTTGATGTGATCGGATGATAGGCAGAGTGGACATAGCTTCTTTTTCTCAACTATTTGAACTCTGTCTTTGATTATTGGAACTTTTTTACATGAAGATGGATTAGGATGTTTTTCACAATAAACACATTTGATATATTGAATGAACGGTTTATTTTCAGGAGGTTGGAATTGAGATTGATTGAATTGTTGTTCTGGATTGATATTGAATGATTGATTGTTATAAGGAGTGAAATGAGGATATGATTGATTACTGTATTGATTGAATGGGGGTACTGTAGATGATTCAGGAGTGAAGAATTCGATATTTCTCTGTGGTTGATATGATGGATTACGGTAGAATGAATTGCTCTTGTTATTCGATCTGATATCTTTGATCTCACTGAACTCAGTTGTAGTTCCGGATGCAAGATCTAGTTGGATTTCGGATCGGATATGCTTGATTAGATACTTGAGAGTAGCAATAGCATCTTTGTTCTGATTCGCCTCATGCAGTTTTCTTCTGTACTGTGGGGCGAATTTCTCGATGATTAGTAGACATGAAAGATGGGATTGTTCTCCTTCACCTTGGAGTTGTTGTACAAGAGCAAGTAGTTGTCTAGCTAGATCAATCTGATCATTAGGATAGTTGGACTTAGCCTTTATTCGATGGATAGATTGATAGACTTGGGATGATGTTTCCTCTTCATTACCGTATTCCTCTTTTAATGCTTCGAGAGCTTCTTTCAGATACGAACCATCATTAGGATATGGTTTGATGACCTTGAGAGCATCGCCCTCTAGGAATCCTTCTAGGTATAGATGTTTCTCAGTATCGATTAGATTGTCTCTCTTCATTATCAGGGATTGGAATAGTTTGATGAATGTTTTGTACTCGGCTCTATTGTATCCATTGAACTTTGGAATAGTCAGAGTAGGAAGAGGTACATGCCTAGGCTTAGTCACTGATGGACTCTCGGAAGCATCGAGGAATTCATCTTCTTCTTTGATAGATGTAGCAACATTCTTTATCTTTAGATTTCGGATGATAGTCTCGGAGTTGTTTTTGAGAGCCATTCTTACTATTGCTAGTTGTTTATCAACAAGTATAGATAGATCGGATGGATCAAGAGGTAGACCATTGTTGTCATATCCTCTTAGAATCATAGAGAATAGACCATCCTCTTGAGCTTTGACTTGAGGATCAGATATAGCATTGAGTTTGGATTCAAGAGAATTGGTTTGAGATTGAAGTATAGATAGATTTACTCGAATATCTATTTCAGATTTGTCTACTTCTACTCCTAGATCTTCATGATTAGTCATTGATTTACATGATACAATGTTGATCAGATGTTGTTTGAGTTGATCGAAATGAGCGATTACATTTACTCTTGCAGATTTGAGCTTATCATAATAGGACTTGTAGGTGCTTTGATTAGTATTCTTCATGACTGTTGCCTGCCACGCGGGTCTTGTTGAATACTAGTTGGATAATAATAATGAATAGTATAATATACGAGTTCCTGTTGGATATAGGATACTCGGAATGATGAATGAAGTGAATGAATAACTATGTGAATCGGAAATAGGAACCTATATCGTCTGCGAAGTAGGAACTAATTTGGATTCAGAGTATTTCAGGATATTATAGATGAAAGAAGTTGAATCGGAACTTGGACCTATATCGTCTGCGAAGTAGGTTTAGTTCGGATTCGGAATAGGAGTCAGCAATTGGACCTATATCGTCTGCGAAGTAGGACAAATTGGACTCGGATAGTTGAAATGATTAGACCGTATGCACCATGTAATGACGTTTGGTCACTATGTATAAAGCTAGAGGGATAGTAAGTGTATGTCACCCTTGTATCCCTTGTGAATGAACAGTGAGTGGAAAGAATTGATATTTATTATCTTTATTAATTATTAGGATCACTTAGGAAAGTTTGGCCTTTGGCCTTAGATCATAACTTAAGGTTGGTGATAGGAGGGGATGAAGAGGGGATCGGAGAGACGGGGCTCTTGACGGCTAACCACTCGCGTTGAGATGACCTCAAACTTGGGTAATTAAACAATGAAAGTATAGGGCGATAGGTAATAGCACGAAAGAATAAAACAACAGTGAATGCAAGCGGGGAACGTGGAGAATGAAGTGGAAGTAGATAATGATTGGCAGTTGCCAGCAGTGATGAAATAGGGCATAGAATAAGAGAGAATGTTGGACTTGAACTTAGGCGCGAAGGTATTTACATAATGATGACGAAATAGGTGAAGGTAGAATAAGAGGACAAAGAGAAACTTGATTTAAATGAGCAAATAACTAGGCAGGAGGTGGACTTAGAAGAAAGTGATAGGAATTAACGAGAAGTGATAAATATGAGTAAATGCGGAGAAAATAATGAATAATTAAAAGTAGGAAGAGCGACGACGTGCCGCCAGTCAGCACGGGAGAGTTGAATGAGACTGACTTGGAGAGAATCAGAAATTGGAGCTGGGAAAGTACCGTAGGATAGTTGGGCCATTACAACCTGCGCATCATAGCGCGCGATTCAAACTTGAATTCTACCGTATATTCTTTGGCGACTATCATGAACTGATTGTTTTTGGTAAACTCGGACTATTTCTTCTATTTTAGTTGTATTTGAGTAGCGATTTCGCTACATTGATTGATCGATTGATTCTATGCTTTATTGATTGACCGATTCAATCTAGACTTTATTGATTGATCGATTGATTCTATGCTTTATTGATTGACCGGTTGAATCTAGACTTTATTGATTGATCGATTGATTCTAGACTTTATTGATTGATCGATTGATTCTATGCTTTATTGATTGACCGGTTGAATCTAGACTTTATTGATTGATCGATTGATTCTAGACTTTATTGATTGATCGATTGATTCTATGCTTTATTGATTGACCGATTGAATCTAGACTTTATTGATTGATCGATTGATTCTATGCTTTATTGATTGACCGATTGAATCTACACTTTATTGATTGATCGATTGATTCTAGACTTTATTGATTGATCGATTGAATCTAGACTTTATTGATTGATCGATTGATTCTATGCTTTATTGATTGACCGATTGAATCTACACTTTATTGATTGATCGATTGATTCTATGCTTTATTGATTAACCGATTGAATCCAGACTTTATTGATTGATCGATTGACTCAATACTTTATTGATTGTTCGATTGAATCTACACTTTATTGATTGATCGGTTGATTCTATGCTTTATTGATTGACCGATTGAATCTAGACTTTATTGATTGATCGATTGACTCTATACTTTATTGATTGATCGATTGAATCTAGACTTTATTGATTGATTGATTCTGCTGATCTCTTAATTTCCATTGAAATAATACTCCATTTAAGTGGCGCCGCGGCTGGGTGTACGGTCGTGATCGGGCGCAGCGTCTCGCCAGCGTCCTGCTTATGGATACCGAGGAGATGGTGAGTGATTATCGATTAATATCATTTATTGATCGATTGAAATCCGAGAGGCATCTTTAGAAAGATGAAGGCATTATGTGAACCTGATAGATTCGTGTTTCACTCGTTCCATATATATCAATTATAACAGCTGGCCTTTGCTTCTCTTAGGACATTAGTTTCTGGGCGTCTGTATAAATGATCATTTGAAACGCAAAAAGTAGATTTCTTCATGCTGCGCACTGCCTTCTTTCTTTTTATTTAATATAATAATAATAATTTATAGTTTGACATTGGGTTAGCATTTATTAATGTTTATTTAAATATATTTATTATAACTAATAAAAGTGCAGGGTATGTTGTCTGAGGATGATCTATTCGAGTGTCCTTCCATCTTCGCTTCCGTCCCTCCCCTCTGTCTGCAAGCTGAATTTGTTCATGGCGTACGTCGCTTTTCTATATTGAATCATTGTTTTATGGCAGTGTCCGGAAAATTGAACTCTAACAATCAGGTATGGTTCTGAGGCCGTATCCATGCACGTTTGCCGGTAAACGTGACGTCACAATATTAGAGGGGGGAGGATCTCTGGCAAACGCCTCCGCTTACGGTTGTGGCCATACTCTGGTATTTTTTTCCTGCCAGGAACCTGCTAATTTTCCTACCAGGCCACGGCTAAGGTTCCTGGTAGGAAAATTAGCGGGTTCCTGGTAGGAAATGCGCCGCTTAGCAGGTTCCTGGTAGGAAACGCTACCGGGTTCCCGGTAGCCTAGCAGGAATTTGCACCACTCACTTCTCAAGGATTTATTTGTTTCTTAGACTAATGAGTTAACAACGAAAAAACAGCAAAATATACAAGATACTACGAAGAACAACGGGACAATAAAAATATGTACAAGTTAACGAAAAAATCAATATGAAGCGGGAAAGATGAGAACAATTACAGTGGATACTTCAGGTCCATTCCTGTGGACGAATCTAATATAATATCTTCAATTTGTACGTCAAAGTGTCCAGAAGATTCTGATTGTTTGTCGTCCGTAGATTGACTGGGATTGGGCGAAGACAATTTGGTGGTTGACTGATCACTGGAAAGAAAATGATGCTCAAATAATGTGTCGATATCTACAGTGTTCTCAGTCATTACACTATCCCGAGATCTATATAAATTTAACTTTTCCGCACTTCGTTTTTTTTCTTTCTTCCGATTGAAATCTACAGTAATCTCAATTATTCATAGTAGAAACTGGAACAGTAGTCCCACTAGAACTCATACCTACAGTAATGCCCACTAGAGCTTAAAATTCGGGTGGCCTGACGTAAAAAATCGGGGGTGATTTCAATTGTGAATGAATTTTTGAGTGAATTTTGACTAAATCGGGTGTCTTATGGCTAGCGACAATGACGCCCACTTATGATACCAACAGTAACTAGAGCTCTGTGATGTAATAATCTCCACCAGATCTTAAACCTACAGTAATCCCCACTGGAGCTCATACCAACAGTACACCCATTACAACTCAGAGCTACAGTATTCCCTAATAAAGCTCATACCAACAGTATACTCAGCAATTTCTACAGTATCCCGAGATCTATTTAAATATAACTTTGTCGTGATTCGTTTTTTTCTTTGTTCGATCGAAATTTACAGTAATCTTAAATTTTCCTAGTACGGCTCTAGTGGAGATTACTGTAGGTCTGAACTGTAACTGGAACAGCAGCCAAACTAGAACTCAGACCTAAAGTAATCCCGTTAGACCTCAGACCTACAGTAATCTCCACTACGGCTCATAACTACAGTAATCCCCTAATAGAGCTACTACCAACAGTACTCCCATTATAGCTCAGAGCTACAGTAATGTCGACTAGAGATTAGATCTACAGTAATCTCCACTACAGCCCATTGTTACAGTAATTCCCAATAGAGCACATACCTACAGTAATCCCTACTAGAGCTCATACCAACAGTGAAACCACTATAGCTTAAAACTACATTAATCTCCACTACAGCTCATACCAACAGAAATCTCACTAGAGCTCAGATCTACAGCATACATTTTCGCCCCCTACATCGCAAGAGCTCGCACCTGACCCGACATGGGGTCATTCTTATCTCCCGCATATTCCTAGATGGTTTCAAGTCTCAAAACTGACAGCATCGGCAAAAAATGATGGGCAAGCGAAAATGTTTGATCGACAGTATTCCCTTTGGAGCTCAAACCTACAGTAATCTTCATTAGAGCTTAGATATACAGTAATTCCAATGGAGCTCAAAGCTACAGTAATATCCATTACAGCTTTGAGTTACAGTAATCCTATTAGAGATCAAACCTATAGTAACTATGCTCATATCTACAGTAATCCCACTAGCTCAGACTACCGTAATTCCCAATAGAACTCATACCGCGTTTCCACGGTTGATTGAATGCTGGTAGAGGGCGAAGAGGCTGAGGCGGATCACTGGAAATAACATGCTGATTCAACTGATGTGTCGATATCTACAGTATCCTCAGTAATTCGTACAGTATCCCAAGATCTAGTTAAATATAACTTTTTCGTGCTTCGTTTATTTTCTTTGTTACAATCAAAATCTACAGAGCTGTGACTGTAACAGTAGTCCCACTAGAACTCAGACCTACAGTTATCATACTACAGCTCAGTCCTCCAACCTACAGACCTACAGTAATCTCCACTAGTGCTAAAACCTACAGTAATGCCGACTAGAGCATGGACTTACAGTAATCTAAACTACATATCAAAGCTACAGTAATCCCATTACAGCTCAGACTTACAGTAATCCCCCCATTAGAGCTCACACCTACAGTAATATCAACTAGAGCTGAGATCTATGATAATCACTACTATAGCTCAGATCTATGGTAATTAATACTAAAACTCATAACTACAGTAACCCCTAGAATAATGTCGACTAGAGCTCAGAGCTACAGTATTCTCCACAAGAGCTCATACCAACCACGTTGGCAACCATTGTCGCTGGAAACTAAATTCGGGAGGTCGGACGTCAAAATCGGGGGGTGATTTCATTTATGAATGAATTTTATGTGAGTTTTGACTAAATCGATCACTGTAGGTGTGAGCTCTAGTAGGGATTACTGCAGTTTTGAGCTTCATTGGTGATCATCATATGTATGAGCTTTAGCGGAGATTGCTAGGTCTAAGCTCTAGTGGAGTTTACTATAGCTCCGCGGGAATAAAAAAAACTGTAGATCTAACAAGGGAATGACCAACCATCCCCGTCAAGTTATGACTAGTGACATACCCCATTCGAATCGCCATGTGATTCTGATAATACATCGTTAATGACTCGACTCAAACGTTTATGATCTTCGAGAAAATCGATATTGAAATTCGGCCAAATTCGTGTGGTTTTCTACACAACGCATGCGGATGGGTTGGTTAACTCTACTATCGTCTTTCGAAACATCTGCTTGTGTAGTGTAGTGGATAAGATGCATGCGTTTACTTTTGACTGTCAAGGGTTCGACCCCCCTTGCAGCACTTTTCTTTTGCTGATTTTGTTGCTGTAGAAAGTTTGAAATGTTTTGCTGTGATTATGAAAGCTAGAAAAAAAGAACAAATTCAGCAAGTTTTCTTGATGGATAAACACTCCTCAAGGAAAATTGAACTTTGATCTTTTTGTTTATGGCCTTATTTTTTCAATCTCCTTCTCCCTCTCCCTCTCCCGAGGTCGAGATCATGCAATGAATGACCTGAAAAACAGCAATGAGAGTTCAAAGATCAAAGATCATGCGAGTACGGTAAGTGCTTCCATTTCTTCTTGGACTGTCTTCCAAAGCCTTGATGTCATTGTTCTTCCTGTTAATAAAACGTGAAAACTGTATTTTCCTTACTTCACTCATTTTGTTGTTCAAACGTGTTGAATGTGTTCTGTTTTTCTATAACCACAGCATAAACTTTCTACAGCAACAAAATCAGCAAAAGAAAAGTGCGGCAAGGGGGGTCGAACCCTTGACAGTCAAAAGAAACGCAGACATTTTTTCCACTACACTACACGAGCCGATGTTTCGAAAGAATATAGTAGAGTTCATCAACCCATCCGCATGCGTTGTGTAGAAAACCACATGAATTTGGCCGAATTTCAATATCGATTTTCTCGAAGATCATAACCGTTTGAATCGAGTCATTAACGATGTATTATCAGAATCACATGGCGATTCGAATGGTGTATGTCACTAGTCATAACTTGACGGGGATGGTTGGTCATTCCCTTGTAAGATCTAGTTGGCATTGCTGCAATGATTACTGTAGCTCTGAGCTGTAGTGGAAATTACTGTAGGTCTGAGGTCTAGAGGGATTACTGTAGCTATAGTGGGTATTACGATAGCTCTAAGCTCTAGAGGGATTACTGTGGCTATAGTGGGGATTACGATAGCTCTAAGCTCTAGAGGAGCTTACTGTACCTGCTTGGGCGGCATTGTCGTTATCGACAAGTTTTTTTCAACGTTAAAGATTGCCCACGTATGGTATGAACAATTGAGGTTACTGTAAATTTCGATCGGAGCAAAGAAAAAAGAAAAGCTACACATTAAATTTGAATCAATTTCGGGATACTGTAGGAATGGTAGAAATTACTGTAGTTTTCGATCGGAACAAAGGAAAAATAAAGAAAAAAAAGATAAACTTGAATCGTCCTCCGGATACAGTAGGAATCATACGTGGGCACATTGTGGCTGGCGTAATCCCCACTATAGCTACAGTAATCCCTCTAGAGCTCAGGCCAACAGTAATTTCCACTACAGCTCAGACCTACAGTAATCCCCACTATTGCCCAGAGCTACAGTAATCCCACTAGAGCTCAGTCCTATAGCAATATCCCCTAGAGCTGATAGATACCAACAGTACTCCCATTACAGCTCAGAGCTACAGTAATCATTGCTAAAGCTCGTACCTACAGTACTCCCATTAAAGCTCAGAGCTACAGTAATCATTGCTAAAGCTCGTACCTACAGTACTCCCATTAAAGCTCAGAGCTACAGTAATACCGACTGATCTTAGATCCAAAGTAATCTCAACTACAGCTCAGACTTACAGGATACTAGAGCTCAATTCAACAGTCATCTCCACTAGAGCTCAGTCCTAGAGTAATTTTCACTACTGCTAAAACCTACAGTAATGCCGACTATAGCTCAGAGGGGCGCGGGGTACAGTGTTCTCCACAAGAGCTCATACCAACCACGTTGGCAACCATTGTCGTTGGAAATTAAATTCGGGTGGTGTGACATCGAAATCGGGGGTGATTTCACTTGTGAATGAATTTTTGAGTGAATTTTGACTAAATCGGGTGTCTTATGGCTAGCGACAATGACGCCCACTTATGACACCAACCGTAACTAGAGCTATGTGATGTAATAATCTTCACTAGGCCTTAAACCTACAGTAATCCTCACTGGAGCGCATGCCAACAGTACTCCCATTACAGCTCAGAGCTACAGTAATCCCTAATAAAGCTTATACCAACAGTATCCTCAGCAGTTTCTACAGTATCCCGAGATCTATTTAAATGTAACTTTGTCGTGCTTCATTCTTTCTTTGTTCCGATCGAAATTTACAGTACTCTTAATTATTCCTAGTAGGAGATTACTGTAGGTCTGAACTGTAACTGTAACATTAGACAAACTAGAACTCAGACCTACAGTAATCCGATTAGACCTCAGACCTATATTAATCTCCACTACTACAGTAATCCCAACTAGAGCTCATACCAACAGTAAAGCCATTAGAGCTCAGGCCTACAGTATTCCCATTAGAGCTAAAAACTATAGTACTCTTCACTAGAGCTTAGATCTAGCAATCTCGGCTACAGCTTACAATTAGACCTATGATGATCACCACTGAAGCTCAAAAATGCAGTAATAGTTTAGACGTACAGTAATCCCTACTAGATCTCACAGCTACAGTAACAAAAACGCTGAAAACACTAGCCACAAAACGCCCACGTATGATTCCAGCTGTATCCGGAGGACGATACAACTTTATCCTTTTTCCCTTCATTTTTTACTTTGTTCCAATCGAAAACTACAGTAATATCAACCATTCCTACAGTGTCCCGAGATCTATTCAAATTTAACGTATAGTTTTTTTCTTTATTTTTTCTTTGCTACGATCGAAATGTACAGTAATCTCAATTATTCCTACCATACGTGGGCAACCATTGACGTTGGAATAAATGGGTGGCTCTTGTCGCTAGCGACAATGCCGCCCACGTAGGTACACTAATATCCTCTACAGCTTAATGTTAGAACTATCGTAATCCCCACTAGAGCTACAGTAATCCCTACAGAGCTCAGACCTATAGTAATCTCCACTACTGATTAAGCATACACTAATACCCACTAGGACACAAACCTACAGTAAAATCCTATGAACCAAAAATATTACAGTACGCATGCTATCATATCTCTCCAAACAATGAGAACAGGTTGCTTACCTGACGGATACATGATTGTCTGGAGGTGGAGCGAAGCGCTGTGGTTGCCGCCGCGCTCGTACCTGATAAATGCTCCTGTACTATATATCAAATTGTTAATTTTTTCGCATAATTCACCATCCTACATCTACAACGAGAATACACTATGTAGCAATCGTATACCCCCTTCCATGACGAAATAATTAAGACTACTGTATCAATATCTAGGTGGACTACCGTACCTTCTTTAGCAATATGAAGAAGTCGACCGTTGATGGAAAAGGTGTGGCCAGCAGAAAAGTCTCAAGCGATGGACACTTTGTGCCACTTCTAAACCAGGATTATTGATTAATTGGTAAAGAACGATTGAATGATTCATGGAGTAGAAGTCTCGTTCGAAATAAATACCCAATCGATTGATATTACTAATATATTAATTGATAACTGTTGTCGTGCCTTTAGCCCTCATTATTGATCAATCAATAGAAGTACCTCTAACCAGATGTGATATCGAACAATTGATAGCTCTTACCGTATCCTAGAGGCACATTCGACAAGGAAGGCGTCTCTTGAGCAGAAATCAATACATGGAGGAATGGATCGCAGACACGCCAGTCCATCTTTAAACCAATAAATACATCATGCCATCAATCAATACTCAAGCGATAGTTGAAACATTCTCAAATATGGATTTCTAGTGTGCTAGTTAATGTAAACAACTATTATTTTAAATACTAGGAACTGGCATCGAGGGTGGCTCTAAATACAAAATGAACATGTCTATCGTCATCAGCACCTTTGAGAAGACCGTTCCCCAGAAATTTTAATGATCTGACTGTGCCAGACCCTATGGCTATGGCCGATACTCTCGCATGCGCACTCGATTTCAGAATTGCTTCCGTATAGTTTGGCACTTCTCTATTAAGCCGCCATATTAAGTCTCACAATGAATCTGACCAAAAAAAGTCTAGCGTAGGACCAAGCTGAGGATATGTTGTAAAATGTAGGATACAATGATTACCTGATCACCAAGAATGGTTGTAATCATTGTGGAGGCCAGTTCGACGTTGCTCACTGCAGGAGGAGTCGCATCATTCCTATCCAATTCTTGTTGATTATGCATTTGAGACATGAGCAAATGATGGTTTGTTGGAGAACCTTCCTCTTCCTGAAAAGGAACATTGAAATAAATTATTGGTATGTAAATCACTTGTAAAAATAGTAAAAATCATACATGGGCGGGATACCTGGAGCTCGATTCTACAGGGGGGGGGGGACATCCGAACGAAAAATGGTTACAGGGGGCCTTCACATTTTTTCAAAAATTTCAACTAAACCTCATTTTTACAGGAGGGGGGCATTCCACAAATTTTTGAAATTTCTATTTTACAGCCCCCCCCCAAACCCCCCGTGTCGACGCCCACGTATGGCCAAAATAGTAAAAAAATAAATCTAATACAAATTAATTACCGAGAAAACGAACATAACTCAAATTGTGTTTTCAAATTATGGCGTGAAATTATATCTTACCTTAATGTAGATTTCAGAGTTGCGTAGTGCTGTTCGTCGAATACCCAAATGTAGAGGGGAGAGCAATTCAGCTGATCCACTTCCGAAACTAAAGAGTACAAGGATTAATATCTTTTTTTGTAATAATTGTGATGAAATGGTGGTCTATCTACTTTGTCTTTTCTAAAAGGCTATCATGACGGATAACGATTCCATAATCCTTCAGTGGGACTTATTGGTTGATCATTGCAATAATTGATGCATTGGTTCATGCTATGCGCTCCAATTGATTAAATGTTGAAGCCTCACTATGGTAAAGTGTAAGGCGTAATGGAACTCAAATCGAGCGTGAATAATAAGTAGTACAAACCTCTGATCATTGGAAGATGTGGTCATAGACGCGAGAGGAGCGAGTTGAGGAGAATTCACCGATCCTTGCCCATCGTTTCCCAAAGAGTACATATCTTGTTGTTGAGGACTGGCTAGCTCCAGAAAATTCACCGGTAATTCCTCGTACGCGAATGTGTCTAAATCTTTACTCATTATGCCTATAACACAAAAGAAAATTACAAAAAAAACATATAATAATTAATAATTATTCTACCTGATGCTCGTCTGGCAGTACTACTCCTGCAACAGCGTCATGCATCAGCGACTTCTTAGATACGAGCCTAAAACAGATGCATCAATAGAATACAGCGTGTAAACTAAAAAATACAGGACAATCCCGAGAGAAAAGATTCAATAATTCTATTTTGTCCATTCAATCGTTACGCGTAGATAAGTGTTACTCACGCACGCGATGACCTCAAAACGAATGTACTACTGAACAATAAAAACTAACTTTTAAACAGGAGCAACTAAAAAATCAAAGGAAAATAAGCGAAACAACGAGATAAAAATTCAATCGCGCTTTAAATTTCAAAGCGTTGCGTGTAGGAAAGAGCGGCAGACGTTTTCCGGCTCTGCATTTCCGGCTACCGGGTTCCTGGTAGGAAATGCGATAGCAGGATCCTGGCAGGAAATTTAGCAGGATCCCGCTATCGATACCAGGAAAGAGGGTGCTATAGCGGGTTCCTGGTAGGAAAAAAATACCAGAGTAGGCCGAATAGCTAGGTTATCAGCTTTCAAAATGCGGTCAGGTTTTTCGATTTTGGGAAATTTTTGCTTAAATGAGGTCAAGTTTTTCGATTTTTGTTAAATTTTGGCTGAAAATGCGGCCAGGTTTTTCGATGTTTGGGAAATTTTGGCTCAAAATGGGGTCAAGCTTGGTACTTTGTAACATTCTTTTCGACCTATGATTGTGACGTAACGTTTGCCAGCGTTCATGCATACAGCCGCTGATCTAATCAATATGAGCTAATCTCAGATGACTATCGCCCAATGGGAGCATATCGTGCAGAAGAGGGAGGCACAATGTCGTGTGGTCGCCATCACTCGGAAGACTACCGTAACCATAGTACAGGTATGGGCGGATACGGTAGATTTGGGTGTCGTGTTTGGGTATACGGTAGGAAGGATGAGGGGTAGGTCAAATGAAAATTAAGGTATTGTATTAGTGGATGTGATTTTCGAAATGTGATCTGTTAGTTGATCTTTGATCTTTGATCCTTGATACTCATCCGTTTCAGCTCGCTCTTGTCGTTTCTTATATCCAGTCGCCTCTCAATCAACTATTCTGTTCGATCGATTGTGGAGGCGCCTGTCGAGCGATGAAGGTACGGTAGTCCTTTGTCGATACGGTAGTCCTTTGTGGATACGATATATCGATTCTTTGGTCGATGTAGAAAAGTCAACGTGTACGATAGTCTTTATGGTCGAGTGGTTGATTATTTACGGTATTTTGTTCGTCCGTGTGATTACGGTATTTCATAATTACTACAATATCTTTCTGTCCAGGAGGATAAATATCGCCGTAGCAAGAGCCCGAACGATCGATATGATCAAGGATACTGAGTGGTGATTATGTGGAGGATACTGTATCGAATGATTATTGATTGTTTGTTGTTCCGATTCCTCTTCGTATGATCATTAAACTCTGTTTGTTTACTATTTATTCATTGCTAGTTAGTCTCTTTCAGTTGTCTTACACCAATCTCTGTTCTTCCTCTTTAGTAACTCTAGCTTTTCCATTTTTGTCGTGTTAAATCCCCCCCCCCCCAATATTGTTCGTAAGACGGTAGTAAGAATGCCCCCACCCCTCCTTGTTTCTTTATCGTCATTTAATATTATCCTGTCCTCTAACCTCTCCACTGACTGTTTGTGAATTAAATACTCTGTGTTTGTTTTCGTTGTTCGAAGTTTCTTCATCTTTCTGCATAATTAAGTTAATGGTTGTTTCATTGTTAATCTGGTTACTATGTAATACGGTTTACTCGTTTCTTTAAAACTACGTGTTTCCCTTTTTTTATAATAAACTTTTTTTTTCAAATCTGATTGATATTCGACCTTGACATGGAAATAATTACACCATTATTCGGATAGAATTTTGTTCCGAAGTTCTCACAAGCTTCGTGCAGCACGAATCGTACTCGTCTAAAGTGTTTTGATCTTTGATCTCTGGCTTTATGCCACCGTCTGTTATGATTTATAATTCATTGAAAATACTTTATACCAACATAATAAACATAATTCGCAGATGTATGAGTGGTTGATTGCATTGATTTTGGATACATGAGATTACGCACAATGTACAGGCCAAACACGGATTCCCAGAGGACTAAAGCTTATTAAGGCTTATGACCTTAAGCCTAAGGCACTTAAGGATAAGGTAATGACTCGATAAGTGAAGTGACTAAGCCTTCACTTCGCAGTGTTTTCCAGAGTAGCCAAGGGTGCACAAGCAGGTCAACTCCGTCGTTGTTCCGATGCACAGTCCACGTCCGTTGCAATCACGGGCAGAATCACATGTGGCTGCAAAAGGGGCGGGACTTGGAAATATTGACTAGTCTATTGATTTATTGATTGATTGTAAAAGTAGGCGGAGTCTAGACTTACTCTCCTGGCAGTTCTTTCCCGAGAAGCCAAGATTGCAGAAGCAGACAAAGGTCGACGCAGTACCCAAGCAAGTTCCTCGATTGTTGCACTGAACTTCTCCAGTACACGCCTTGAGACCCTGAATATTGATTCGGATTGTAGTTTTATTGTTTTCCGGACAATAGAAATCGAGGAATCTTTAGATATCGATTGATCTCTAATGTTGATTAACTACGAATACGTTAACCTATTCTCGCTTATTTAACTAGACAAACAATATCTGATGGTTCAAATATCAAAGATCAAGAATTTAAGACCAGAACATTCTATTATCCTGAGATTGTATACATTATCTATTCTCAACAATTGAACTTCTCTTTCAATGAGATTGTTCATTCATCGAATGTGGAACACAATTGTAAGAGAAAGTGAAGAGAGAAGAGAACATGTGAAACGACAAATCGAAACATCCATGGATGTGACCTTTCGATGAATCAAGTTTAGATCCTCTTTTTATGGAGAAGATTAAGCGGATTTGAGTCAGAGATATGATAGATCGCAACGCAATCCTTGGTATGATCAGTTGAGATATCAACAATAGAATCTTAGAATAATAAATAACTAATTTTACCAATAAAAATCACTAAAAAATAAACGATATGAAATGACTAATTGGAAAAATCACTATGTCCTTTAGACAAATTTTCTTCTATGATTGATCATAAACGTTATTTTCACTTGAGTTTCAGATAAGCAACAAAACAAGGAAGGACTGTTTTGGAAGTTTTCTGTTTTGAAACTGTCGACTCGTGATCTTCTCACATATGTTAAAAAAAACTCTTGAAAATCCTGGTTTCAAGAGTTTTTTGAAAAACTTACATCAAGAGAGTTGTCGCTGTGGTGGACAGTATTGTTTAGCTCGTGAGCCTGCAATTTACTTCTGTGATTACGGTAGATCACAGATCGAGATTACGATATCGACCAATGGATAATTGATCTTTGATCTTTACCGTATTCTCCATGGTATGCTTCAGTTTGGAGACGTTATCTTCGATGATATTCGATGTCTGACTCACAGCCTCTTCTAGCTCATCGTGGGCCTAAGATCAAAGATCAAAGATCAAAATTCAAGAGATCAGTGATCAAATATTCAATAATTCAAATTTGCTAAACAATTAGTAGATAGTCTAATATTGATAAAAGCCTAGAGAATCGTGATCGGTGTTTCGGCCCAAAGATCACAAACGCACACGTACTGCAGTCCATTCGTCGTGTTCGGAGGCGGCAGAGATCAAAGGAACTGCGAGCGCCATCACGGATACGGTAAGTAGCGCGTACGACATCATTATTGACTGATTGGACTGAATATTGATTGATTTTGTTAAAAAATCGTTGCCCGAAAATAGCAACGACGGTGAATGGAATGTTGAATGGAAACATAATAGGTGGTCAATCAGCAATCTATTCATAGATATTCTCTGTTGGTGTTTGATAAGGAGGACACTACCTCTCATTTTGCAACCTCCCTTTTTTGGAGTAATGACGTTTTGAAAAGGGACACGTGGGAAGGGTAAAACATACTTTACAATTGCTAGTAATAGTGAAAGTTAAGGTTAATAAGGCCGATATCGAGATACCATTAACAAAGTTAGCGCAACATATTGTGGGTGGTTTTGTTTTGAGAGAGCGAGAAGAAAATTGGGAATCGAAAATGATGGGATGAAGATAAACACAACCTATGTTGAAATGATTGGAGGATTTGATAATTGTTTCGACTGACTGTGATGGAGAGGAAGGGGTAGAGGAAAATAGCAGAGTGCATATGAGGTGAGAGGGAGAGGGAGAGGGAGGAGTTAAAAAGGCGAAATTATGATTTCCAGTTATATCAAGAGTAGTTTGCACCGTGTTGAATTGTCACTATGATAGACAAGTAGAGGGGAGGGATCGGATATAGACTGTGGAAATAAGGGGGATTGGCTCTGAGAGAGTGTAGAGTGAACTTTGAGTGGACTGAGGGAAGAGCCAATATAATTGAACAACATTTAATGGGTAACCATGAAGAACCTGAAAAAGTGGACACATTGAGAGGGAGAAACAGGTGTAAATAGTGAGTGACATTATAGAAACATGGCTGTTCGAGGGTAAGAACCTTACAGTTAGATTTAGGGGTTTTATCCGTGTCTCAATGGATAATAGAAAGGCACACAACATTTTTCATAGGTTTTCTGTTTGGGAAATGAAGCAATTGCAGTTTAAGAGTCCCTGTTATTGCAGAACTTCTTAAAAACTTTGATGTGATTTGATTAAAATAACGTTATTGTACAGAGTAATATTGAAAGCGACACCCCGAGCTAATTTGAAACTCTCCTACCGGGCAATGCTCTCTCGCCATCTTTCTCTACGAGAGAGTGTTGCCAGAGCGGAGAGTCAAATTAACTCTCAGGGTGTGCCTTTGAAGTGAATTGAACGAGTGACGAGTACTCCTTCTAGTTCCATTTTATAGTCAATCTCAATATGAAAATCACTACTTCCGCTTATAAAACAGTATCTATGATTCTAACCCCCATCAGATACAATCCGGATTTGGCTACTATAGATATTGCGTCATCTGTAATAGAGAGGGTATACGTCATGGCCTAAAGGCGATTGACGAAAGAGATGTTGTTTATGGTATGCGGTACGGTGCTTGGATTAGGACGCGGAACTCTTCTATATTAGGCTATCATGTATATTTGAAAGTACTTCTTCATTTCAAAAAAAATTTTTGTGACTTGGTCTAGATCTCTTCTTTACCTTCTGTAGCACATTGCCAATGAATATAATCAATGCAGTTGTTGTTGTGTTGTATTCAAGAAGTCTATGTATAATAGTTATGGCAAACTACATAGATAGAACCCTAATAGTATCTTCAATTAGTTGGTGAGGATGTCTATGCACTTGGCGTAACTGGTTCATAAAGGTCTTGGATTGTGTGCAAATTTGGAATAATATAGTTCTACTTGTCATTCCAAGATCAGTGATTATTTCTTCCATTGTCCAAAGGCCTATTCATTTCATAGCACATTGATACAAGGTGGTGACTTTTTAATGAATTTAAAAAATGATTGAACAAAGTGTAATATCTGTTATGGCACATTAGTCATCGTGGCGGAACATAGAAAATAAACTTGTACTTTTAAGGATAACATACGTGAAAATCGTTTACCCACATTAGAGATCAACATTTAGTGTACAATCAACTAGCTATTTACACGTATCTATCGGGTTGATAGAAGAATTTGTTCCTATTGCACCATTGTATATATATTGAATCAATGCGGACTCCTCCCCCGCCAGGTCTTGCCAACCTATCTTAGATCATGTTGATCTTTGATCTTATTAAGTCTACATATGAAGACCCGCACTCTCCTCCCACTTCTCCCTCCCCAATTCCTACCACCCACTTCCCGATTCTCCTATTCAATTATTTATTATTCGTTTCAAATGTTGTCACATCTTTATTGGATGTATGTTAAATAAAATAAATAAAATAAATTGTGGAAGTTCAATTGGGTACTTTTAGCACCTTTCAGTCGATAAAACCGTCATTATTCTCGATGTTCGTACTGCTAGGTAGCTTTTTTTGAATAATCATATCCGGATTGAGCGATAGAGAGCGAGGGATAGAGAGAATAAGGAGAGATTCATTGGTTTTGATTTGGCGAGCTGTAAAGATGAAGCTACCTTGCTCTATGAACGTGTTCAAAACATATGAGCTCTCAATTAAATTGTTCCTGATAATGTAGTTTTCCTATTTAAAAAAAAGAAAGGTTTTTTGAAAATTTTCCTGGTCTTTCCTTTAAGTTTCCCGAATTTCCCGGACTTTATCAGGAAAAAGTATTTCCCGATTTCACGACAAAAAATTCGGAAACTCGTTTCGTTAAAAATCTTTCGATGGAAAGTTATGGTAAATGGGTAGTTTTCGAAAACTTTTTTTGCATGTTTTGTGAAAGCGAAGGCAGAAGATGATTCTAATGTAATCACGAAATGAACAATACTTCCTCGTGGTGCAGGCCGATTGTGACTTTTTTTTGTGAACTATTTTTCCCATAATTAAACTTTCCAATATCGAATGAATTTGTGTGGAACATGAAATAAGTAACAATAACAGATTTAGATGTTTTTTTAAAGAGAATGGAAGAACATAAACAGAAAGAAATGCTTTATTTTTTATAATATTTTAAATACAATAATATCAAATAAGAGAATTGAAAGAGGAACTGAATACATATTAAGATTCCTTTATTCTCTGATCAAACAATAGCTAAAATGAATAAATTTATCAAATAGATGTATAATCTAATTCATTTACCTTATCGCATGAAGAACTCCCGGAATGTAGAATAGTAAAGTTAGACATATATTCATACACACTAGACCCGTACATTGCTTATCATGAAACCATATTGCCGCTGGCTGAAATCAATATTTTGAAGATTATAAACACTAAAATCACGATATATTGGCTAAAAGCGTTACTCTCATCTGAAGGGTCTATGAAGAAAATGTGTGAAGAACAAGAGAGATTATTCAATAAATGTATTGAGGTTAAAATGATTGATACCGGAAAAACATAGAGCAAAGATAGCATAGATGATCCTATCAGAGGAGTCCTCACTCATTCTATAATTGAGAAGAAGAGAAGAATGAAGAATGAATTAATAAATGAGAGACGGATGTACATATACTCCTCAGGCAAATGTAATAAGAAACTACGAATCTAATTAGAAGATTTTTGAATGTAATTGGAAGTTTTCGAATCTAATTAGAGGATTTTCGAATCTTATTTGCTGATTTTCGAATCTAATTGGCTAATTTTTTAATCTAAATAGCTATTTTTTTAAATCTAATTAGCTGATTTTTGAATCTAATTAGCCGATTTTGGGATTTATTTCGATCACGTTTGGAGCTATTCGCGCTATAATTACATTCAAAACTAGTTGCCGAAGTATGCCGATTATGTCTGAATAGGTAGTTCAATTGTGTCTCACTTCAGACTGAATCTAGGATATATTAGGTTGTCTCATAAGTTCCTGACTTTTTTGTCACAGTTTTCGATTTCTTTGTTCCTAGAAATGAATGTAGCCAGCGATCTAAAATATCGTCCTTGCACATCGGTGGTATCTTGCCAACATCTTATCAGCATATGGATCCCAGGTATCCAGAACTCTTGGAACTGGGAGGCAAAGAATCCGGTGAAGGCCCTCTTGACATCAACTCTTTTTTCTCATTGGTCTACTTTAAGGAATCGATGGAGGGTGGAAACGAGGCGTTCATAGCGCAAGGCATGGTCTTTAGTATAAGTAGGGTGGGGTAGGACAGCACAGCCATGCACGGCTAATTTAGCATAAATCGATATATCTCTATGCAGTAAATCACATTAGTCCTGAAAGTGGTTTTTGGCATTTTTCTCGCTACTCGATAAAGCACGAAACCTCTGCTCCCGTAGTTAGAAAGTATGATGGGTGGCGATAATTGTAGATATATCGGTGATAAGTTATAAGTCTTTCACCCATTTAGCTAGCGAGCACAATTTCACTATTCAATTTTTGCTTCGAAAATCACGTTTGGGCGTTTTTCCTGTCAGTTCAGTCTTATCAATCAACATAAACTCTTCACTGCTGTTATCATAGAGGATCCTTCTATCATCTCCTGTGGTTGTTTGATTGGGTAATTCCTGGTTGCGACGGGAGGTAAAAAGAAAGATAGTCATACCAAAGCTCAAATTGTTGTCAATTGAGGAAAACAGTATGGATCATTTATTTTAAATTTTTGTACACTTTCGACATCCGCAAGCCCATTCACTATAGCTGAGAGGTGAACACCGACCATGGTTGACAAAACCTCACTGGTGCGATGGGGATCCATTTCAGCTTCTTCGTGCTGCGTTTCAAAATCTAACACCGTGCAATGTCCAGATTGGTAACATTGAACGACAATGTAGTCTCTATAATGGAAGCGATGGAACCTTTTGTTTTTTTGTCATTTGTCCAACTTACGTCAATCTCACATTTGCCCAATTTCCCCAGCCCGTTTCGGGTTCAAGGGTGACAAACTATAGTCCCACTCGTGGCCATTCGTACTATCGACTGGCTAATCGAGTCCCATTCACTATACCCCGTGTTAAGTGTGTTGCCAACTTTCATAGTTGGTTAACATTCCAAATCACAGGGAATATAATTGATTGATTGATTTGGTTGATACTAAGATTCGAGTCAGCTCTCGATCTTTGAAACACTCCTTGGAGTGTACACGTGTCTGTGTCCGTCCATTATTGTCTTGTGTTCGTCCCCTCTTGCGTCTCTCCACTCTCTCGTCTCATCACTCTAGTCTCTTCCTTCTTACATTGATCCGTCTTAATGTCTACTCTATCAAATGATGTTGTTCTTTCCCTCATCAATGAGATGAAGGAGCAAAGAACCGAGGATCGAGGAGTCATGAAGCAGTTGATGGAGACTGTGAGTTTGTTGGGTAAGAGAATGGAAGCAGTTGAGGCTAGGAGTAGGGAGAGTGATAGTATGATTGCTCAGACTCTCCAGTCAATCACATCAACTCTCTCTACTCTCATCAACCAAGTCAGATCTAATCAAAGTCAGATTACATCTACAATAGCGAACTCTGATGTTATCAAGGAAAAAGCTACGAGAGCTGTGTTCGTTGGTGTTCCAGAACAGAGTACGACTGAGGACACTTACCGGTATGATCTCGAGTTTATCGGTCGAGTGCTCGAATCAATCAATGATCCTGAGCTTTTATCTATACGAGATGCCATCTCGTTTCATAGGCATCCTAAGGAAAAGAAGCCTGGTAGCACTCATGATAGAGTGATTAAAGTACAATTGCCTAATCATTCACTACAGGAAAGATTCATCAAGGCAGGTCGAAAGATGAGAGTATGCAGACTATCAGGTTCCCCTCACAGCTACTTACGACCCGACTATACGCAGGAGCAGCTACAATTGGACCGCACACTACGAAAGGAAGCAGGTATTAAGAACGCTCAGGCAGGGCAACTGGAGTATCTGGTCAGAGATCTCCAGATTGTACGACTGAGTGTTCCCCGTGCTCTACCCCCAAGATCTAAGGCTGCACTAGAACAGAGCAAAACCAAAGATCAAAGGGGCGGAGCACCCTTGCTCAATCCGTCTGTTCCATCTATGGATGAATATCCTCCTCTTGCTAACTCTGGTGGACAGCCTAGCTCAGTCTCCGTCACTCGTTCTCGTGGTACTCTTCGTGGAAGAGGACTTGGTCGTGGTGGTACTACAGCCAGTAATACGACGGGCAGAGGTGACTCTCGTAAAAGACAGCGAGGCACCAATGACAAGCCCTCGCCTGAAAAAAAGAAGACTAGATCTAGTCGAAAGGCTGAACAGGTTGTGAAAGTACCACCGAACCATGATACTGAGAATGAGAGTGACGGAATGGGCGATGATGACCTGAATGGTGATTCCATTCTTTCCGTTCACTAGGATTATTATAATCAGGCACATCCATCTGGTGATCTAACTTGCTCTTTATCTTTCTCAGAAAATAATTCGCCTAATTGCTTAATCTCTTCTCATATCTCTTCTAACCATATCTCACTTTGTTTACTTAATACTAGGTCAATTGGGCACAAACTCACTTATCTTGATGATTTCTTCTCCACTATGAACTATTCTATTGTTGCTCTAACAGAAACATGGGCATCCCCTTCTACTATATCTGATTCTATGTTGGCTATGTCTAGATATTCCATTTTCCGTTGTGATCGTGATTGCAATGGAGGTGGAATAGCACTCTTATCCCATTCTTCTATTCCATCTACGTCTATTTTCTCTCAATCCTTCTCTTCTTTGTGTCAAGCCTTAGGTGCGCTGGTATATCTCCCGCAAAATCTCAAAATTCAGATATTTGTTGTCTACCGTAGTCCATCATGCAGATCAATCGATTTCTCAAATTGTCTTTCTTTTATTCATGATATCATATGCAAATCTAATCTCCCAGTTATTATTATGGGAGACTTTAACTGTAAGGAAATCGATTGGTCCCAAATGGAATCTCACACTTCTGCCAATCATCATTCATCAATTCTTCTCTCTTTCGCTCGGTCTCTATCGCTCTTTCAATGTGTCCTATCACCTACACGTGGCAACAATATATTAGACCTTGTTCTGACCACTCATCCATCTGTAATCTCTTCTTGTAGAGTACTACCGCCTCTGCCAAAGCTTGATCATTCACTTGTCTCACTCAATATCAATTCTGCCTTGCCAAAGACACCGCCACGTCTAGTCCGTGACTACAGTAAAACAGATTGGACAGCTGTTCAGTGCGCAATAGCCTCCATTGATTGGTATTCCCTCTTCGCTCATTGCAGTCAAGACGCTGACACTCTCTATTCTATTTTCACCGATTCAATTCACTCTATCATAGAGCAATTTGTTCCGCTCCGCAAACTTCATTCTCATATATCACACCTCTCATCCTCATCTTTAAATTTACTTCGCAGAAGCAGAATCCTATATCGAAAGAGGTACAGAATAGGACTCTCGCCTTTTCTCCGCATGAATAAGAGATTTCGACTATCGATAAACAAGACAAGACGTGCACGTGAACGATCACTACTGAACCGACCTAACCTTAAGGCTTTTTTATCGATTCGCGGGTGATAGGATAAAGGACACTCAATCTACTATTGAATCTCTCACCGGGATTGATGGGACCGCCATTATTACTGATGAGGGTAAGGCACAAGCATTTGCTGACAGTTTTGCATGCTCATTTAATAACACTTCATATACTATTCCCGATAAGTACGATGCACGAACAGATCGGTCTATCGATTTCATCAATTTTTCACCCACATCTATCACAACTGTAATCAAGAAACTACCTAACAGGAATTCAACATCGCCTGACCAGATACCGTATATCTTCCTAACTAATACATCCCACCAAATTGCTATCCCACTCTCGATATTATTCAATCGTTTCCTTCTTTTGTCTCAGTGTCCATCTATCTGGCTGACAGCATATGTTAAACCAGTATACAAAAGAAAAGGTAAGAAGCACGAATTGTCTAATTATCGTCCGATTAGCCTCACATGCGCCATTTCCAAAGTTATGGAACGAATTGTATGCAAGGAATTAACAATTTTTCTATCTAATAACAATCTAATGCCCAATGAACAACATGGATTTCGCATGAAACGCTCATGTAATACTTGTCTAATTTCCACTTTTGATGAGTGGCACAAAACATTGAACGAAAAGCAGTTCATTTCATGTGCATTCATTGATTTTTCTAAAGCCTTTGATTGCATCCCACTTAACCTCCTCGCATATAAATGCGAAAAGAATGGCATTAAAGGATGTTTACTTAGATGGATTGTATCTTTCTTAAATGCACGAACACAATCTGTACTTGTTGGTCAGTCCCTTTCCCGTCCATTTTCAGTTACTAGCGGAGTACCCCAAGGATCAGTTCTTGGTCCACTCTTATTCTCGTTGTACATTAGTGATATCCCTTCTATTCTACCTCTCCACTCTCGCTGTGCCATTTACGCAGATGACATTAAGTTGTATACCGTATCTAACACGTCCTTATTGCAAGAATCACTGGATCGCATTAATCAATGGTCTAACACATGGGGATTATCCATGTCCCCTACTAAAACAGTTGTTATGCATCTCGGTCGAAATCATCCTGATGTCTCGTTCTTTATCGGTAACTGCACCCTACCAGTAGTTGACAAAATCAAGGATCTCGGGATAACCTACAACAACAAGCTAGAATTCAATGATCACATTGAAAATATAGTAACAAAGGCATCAGCACGTTGTGCGTTTATTCATCGATCGTTTAAGTCCCGTAGTATAAATGTGTATGCCCGTCTCTTTACAACATATGTCCGTCCTATTTTAGAGTACTGCAGTGAACTTTGGTCTCCTCAATCAATATCCCTTATTGCACGTATCGAGTCCGTCCTTCATCGATTTTCCAGGCTCGTGTTCAGCAAGTGTAATCTGTCATATCGACCTTACCTGGAGCGCATACAACACCTCAAGCTCCCTTCACTTCACTCCCGCCGAGATCAGAATGACCTCATATTCACGTACAATGTAATCCACTCACATCTTGACCTTGATGCCCGTAAACTTTTTCTATTTCCTAATATTACCAACACTTCACGTAGACATAATTTATATTTAAGAACCCACAGATCTCACACAAAAAAGTTCTCATCTTTTTTGACAAATCGTATTGTGCAAAAATGGAATAATCTTGACAATAGTGTTGTTTGTACCCATAGTGCCAATGTATTTAAGTCTTATATTCGTAACTCATAAGTATTGTATGCTACGATCTAGTAATCGTAGCCTTCTTTCTTACCTCCTGACTTTATCATATTGTTTAAACATTTAATTATGAATCTTAAAATACCCCCCGAGGTCAGATAAAATTTATTATTATAACCGGGTCTTCACTGTTCCATAACAAGGAGTGCATATGCTATGCATGCCTCGCAGCATGACTTCATAGAGTTTCTTCTTAAAGGACGATAGCAAAATAAAAATTATCACGATTTTTGCATAAAATTAATTTGTACAAAATTTCTCGAATTTTTTCCATTTGAAAACAGTTGATGCTGACAACATCATGCTTGCACAGATGAGATAATGTGCTATCAGTAGCGCTTGGCCAGACAACCCTGTATGTTCATAGATAAAAACGAGAGCGCTTTAAAATCATGACACAAAAAAGTCAGGGACTTATGAGACAACCTAATATTAAAGTAATGGCAAAATAAATTCCGATTAACTTCTTTGTTTCCCTGTTCTTATTCGCCCATCAAGTTCATCAATTCAATAGCCTTGGGAAAATGAAAATTTGATTTCTCTTTCGCTATCAATGTTATCAAATTTTCAATAACATCCAATTCCCGCAATATATTTTATATATGAGACAACGAATTTTTTTGGATGAAATGTATTGTGACTTACAGTCCCGCAGAATCGCCGCCTTAACAGGCGTCACGCCACGTCACGCGGCGTGACGCCTTGATCGCCATGCTGTTTTCTGCTCAACTGTAAGTGTTTTAGGTGTCTCAAATACGTTTTTGATAAGCTATTCGGTCATATGCATATAATGCACATGAGAAAAGAATAGAAAATTATTTTAAAATTAATGAAAATTAATTTTTAAAATATGGCACGGCAATACCGTTTTGTGGTGTACTACTGTATTTCTTCATTTTCCCAATCGATAATTGAGAATTTCGGTATTACACGACACCAGTGAATATTTTAAAAATTAATTTTCATTAATTTTAAAATAATTTTCTATTCTTTTCTCATGTGCATTATATGCATATGACCGAATAGCTTATCAAAAACGTATTTGAGACACCTAAAACACTTACAGTTGAGCAGAAAACAGCATGGCGATCAAGGCGTCACGCCGCGTGACGTGGCGTGACGCCTGTTAAGGCGGCGATTCTGCGGGACTGTATATCTCAAATTATCGATTGTTTATCTGAATATCACAAAAGCAAATTAATGAATAGAGTAAAGGAAGAATACGAAATACAATACGCATACTTTACTATGGGGCAGATAGGAAAGGGACATGAAAGACATCAGACAACGAGAGTGTCTGGAGAGGGTAGTGATAGACGTGACTACCGTATCAGAATAAGAGTGTTCAATTGTGTCAAATATCTGAATCGTTCTTATTGTTGAAATGTAGTACAATAGGATACGGTAGGTATTTTATGGGACATGAAATGAAATGAAGATAAATGATATGAAGATATATTAGGTGTGTATAGTAATAAGGAATTGGATATGAATAAGGGTATTTTGGGATTTAATAATATTCAAATAATAAAGGGTTGAAAATAATGAAAAGTATTGATGGGATATTCAATAGTAATCGATATTATAATCGATTACTTGTTTGTTAAATCATGGTTTGATGAGTGATCTCATATTGATTATTGATCGATCTTGGTTGGATCTCTTCAATTATACCATCTTCTTCTTCTATGCAATATAAAGAATAAAGTGTAGAACACTGCATACAATGCGATGGCGTTGCTAAAGATCATAGCAAATCCCTGTAATTTTGATTATTTATTCTAGACCATTTTACAATTTGTCGTCTATCCATTTGCTTGTTCCCCACTATGAAATGATTGTTTAAAGAGTTTCAAACGAATAATGATCTCCATATTACATGATATCAGTCAAAGTCTAATCATCTCACATTCTCTAAAGCATATTCATAATATATCTAAATTAGAACAAATTACATATTACCAATAGCTGTTGATGAACATTTGAACTTTGAATACATAAATTTTGCGAAAATAAGTATGCCAACCTCATCGTCCGTGATAATATTGAAGTGGTGGACCATTATTTGAGGAAAGAAGAATGATATGAATGAATATGTACAGCCTAGAATCGCCTTCCTTCTGCTAACAAGGTGTGGGAAAGTCACATCTTCATAGTTTATTATTGTCAACAATCCCAAATTTATTCCATCGAAAACATTCAAATACAGTAATTGTGAATGTTCTTTGATCTTTGCGTGAAGATGAATATGAGAGCTTATCTGAGGGAATTGACATTCTGACCGGGGGCGGAAATAGTAAAAAATAGTTCTTTGTTTGATGTGGAATATAATGGTGCACTCATTACGTGGCGACCTCACTCATACATATGATAAAGTTTGATTTTGTGTCTCAAGGTTACTACAGGAGGAAATGTTCGCTAGGTCAAAAAATATTTCGGCTCCCAAGCATCTGATCGACTCCGAAACGGTACCAACTTGAAATATTGTGCAATAAGATACATTATGTATTTTATCTGACATGAAATGAAGATAATTGATATGAAGACATATTAGTTGTGTAATGTATGAAGGAATTGGATAAGAATATGGATATTTTGGGATTTGGAAAGATTCAAATAATAAAGGGTTGAAAATATTGATGGTGGGAAATTCAATTGCAATCGATGCAACAATCGGTAATTTGGATGTTAAATCCTTATTCCATGATCTCATATTGATTATTGATCGATCGATTGGGGTTGGATTTCTTCAGTGAATCCATCCTCTTCGATACATTATACGTAGCAAACAGTCGAATAGTACAATCAATACAATCAAGCTGATGAAAAATACGACCACAGGAAGTCCCTGTAAAATATTTTCTTTTTTTTTGCTCAACTCATTTCATAATTGTCTCGTCCATTCATTTGTTTGTCCCACCCAGAAAGTTTGAAATTAATAAATATACTAGTAAAAATAAGATGACCGACCTGATATTCCATGAATGTATTGAACCACGACATTGTATGATGAAATAAGAATGATATGAATGAATACGAATCTTCTCCCTAATGTTAACAAGGTGTGGGAGAATCACATCTTCATAGTTTTGTTATTGTAAACAATCCAAAATTCATTCCATCGAAAACACCGAAATACAGTAATTGTGAGTGTTCTTTGATCTTTGCGTGAGCATGAATATGAGAGCTTGTCTGATTGAGAGGGAATTGAAATTCTGACCGGGGGTGCGGAAATAATGATAGGACACCCCTAACATTTTGAGATTCCGCCCGAATGGTGAATGGAAATCAAATGAGGTATATGCCATTTGTATCCCTGTCTTGGATAACTAAACTAGCCAACGTATGAGGACATTCACTTTCGCAGTCAACGTGAAAATAAGGATTTTCCGAAATTTTACCGTGACATAAAGATAGGACATCCTGATTTTCTGAAAGTGTGGAAAATTTTTTCTTCAAAAAATACTCAAATTATCAATTTATGATTTGATTCGCCGATGAGAAGAAGTTCATTCCCAATAGTCCGGATGGTTATGACTTCTTCTGATGTCATTTCCTCACGGAATCACATTATTTCAGCAGGTGGAACTTCGGTCATGTTCTGGGGCGCGTTTTTCAAATTCGAAAAGCTGCCCATTTCCTTCCGATCCAGCAGGATGGACTATACTGAGTTTCAGGCGACGCTCCATGCTACCTTCGTACCGATTATGAAGAAGAAACGTGCCCGCCACCTGATCTCCCAAAAAGACAGCGCTGAAATCCCAGCCTACACCCCTTAAAAACATTGTTCGTTGTAAAGAACATTCCTGTTCCTCCAAGCCCAGCGATTTCACCCAACATAAACCACATCTGGCTCATTGTGGTTCATTGTGTGTACAAGAACAACAAACGGTATGCATCGGTTGCCGAGTTGAAGGCTGGCATAAAAAACGGAGTGGGACGACATCGAGACTAAAGTGATTTCTGCACTCTAAGAAGCCTGCGCAATCGCACCTTAAGCCTAATCTCGAGGAAGGGCCATAACATCGATTACCAAGCTGCTGTTGATCCGTTGCTGTTATGCAGAAGTTTGTAAAAAATAATAACTCATGGAGAAAATCTTTATGCCACGGTAAAATTTCGGAAAATCCTTATTTTCTCGTTGACTGCGAAAGTGAATTTCCTCATACGTTGGCTAGTTTAGTTATCCAAGACAGGGAAAAGGGATACAAATGGCAAATACCTCTTCTGATTTCCATTCACCATTCTGGCAAAATCTCAAAATTTTAGGGGCATTATGTCGCGCACTGTAGTAAAAATATATTCTATTTGCTGTGTATTATAGTGGACTCACTGCCTGGCTACCTCAGGCATGCATATAATGTACTTTTATTTAGTGTCTCAAGATTACTGCAGTGGCCGTATGCAAGAACCGTTTTCCGGGAAAATGTGACGTCATTAGCGTAGGCGGAGGCGTTTTCCAAAAATCCTCCGCCTAATGACGTCACATTTTCCCGGAAAACGGTTTTCCGTTGTTCTTGCATACGGCCACAGGAGAAAATGTTCGCTAGGTCAAAAAATATTTCGGCTCCCAAGCATCCTCAATCTCCATCGACTCTGATCATCTGAGCATCTGATCAACTCCGAAACGGTACCAACTTGAAATATTGTGCAATAAGATACAATATGTATTTTATCTGACATGAAATGAAGATAATTGATATGAAGACATATTAGTTGTGTAATGTATGAAGGAATTGGATAAGAATATGGATATTTTGGGATTTGGAAAGATTCAAATAATAAAGGGTTGAAAATATTGATGGTGGGAAATTCAATTGCAATCGATACAACAATCGGTAATTTGGATGTTAAGTCCTTATTCCATGATCTCATATTGATTATTGATCGATCGATTGGGGTTGTATTTCTTCAGTGAATCCATCTTCTTCGATACATTATTCGTAGCAAACAGTCGAATAGTACAATCAATACAATCAAGCTGATGAAAAATACGACCACAGGAAGTCCCTGTAAAATATTTTCTTTTTTTTTGCTCAACTCATTTCATAATTGTCTCGTCCATTCATTTGTTTGTCCCACCCAGAAAGTTTGAAATTAATAAATATACTAGTAAAAATAAGATGACCGACCTGATATTCCATGAATGTATTGAACCACGACATTGTATGATGAAATAAGAATGATATGAATGAATACGAATCTTCTCCCTAATGTTAACAAGGTGTGGGAGAATCACATCTTCATAGTTTTGTTATTGTAAACAATCCAAAATTCATTCCATCGAAAACATTCAAATACAGTAATTTTAAATGTTCTTTGATCTTTGCGTGAAAATGAATACGCATCGCAATACAGTAACCCATCCTACAGTAACCCAAAGTTTCCAACAAATGGCCAATACAAAAAAAAAGAATTTCTTTTTGAAGAACTATCATACGACGAATGTCTCATCCCTAACAAATCTGTAAATAATCTGTAAATCTTAATTGTAAATTTGGCTACGCTAACTTCCCGGGCCTTTAATCTTCTCTTCAATGTATCATCTTCATCCATAAGGAAGCGAGGAAAAACCTCATCCTCCGTGGGTTCTCTTCTGGTAAAAGAAATAAGAGTAATGAGTGCTAAACAACTGACAGAAGATTTATGGAGACGAAGAAATTGAGAGAAGATGACAAGAGATTAATTGTGTCGTGTTGTAAGGATTGATCAACCGATTTCCATCTCCAAGTGGTCAATGGTCAAGTTATGCTCTTTTTTTTCTTCACCAATCTCATTTTATTATATTGAAACATATTAATATTGTATTTATATTCATGAACGTTGTTAAATTTAGAAAAAGATTTTGGGCATCGGACAAATGTGAAAATCATTGTGAAATACTATTTCGTTCTTTATTATTTATTGGCCTTACTTCACAATGCACAGTTTATGAAGAATCATTCGATCTTTATCAGTTTTACACTTTTGCTGTTATACATTGTGATCACCCATTTGGTTAAAAATATGGATATATTAAGTAAATAATTTATTTCCTTTCATTTATTTCTTTCTTCTAGATAGCGAAGTCAATATCATCACCTATTTATTTTTGTTCATATAATTTTCATGTGTCGTTGCATGCGTGTGCATGTAGATCATATATATATATATATATATAATTATTCGAATGCACTATATGTGCTTCGCAGTGTTTTGGCCTTTACTTCATGCATGAAACATGTTGGTATTGTATATTCAATTCATGTAAATAGTACATCGTAGCGTGCTTAAAGTGTGGAAAAGTAGCCGTATTCCATTCAATGCTGACTTTTCAGTGGCTACCACATCGTAAGAAAGTTGGTGGAAGGGAGGCAGAGATCCTAGAGGGAGAGGGAGAGATCCTAGAGGGAGAGGGAGCGATTCTAAAGGGAGAGGGAGAGATTTAAGCTAAAAGGTAGCGTGAAGATTGATCAATCGACCGTGAAAGTGTCAACTATGTTAGCTAATCTTGTGACATTTCAAGGAATGTTTCTTGACATTTTGTCTGAAGTTTCATTGGTCTTTAGATATTTTATGTAAAGAATTGCTCGATTTAGGCATTTTATTTTTTATCGAAATTATAGAGCAACTTATCGATTAGTTATGATGCTTCTTTTTACACACCCTCGCTTTATTTTATTTTCATTTCGATATTTTTGAACACCAAGGTGCGAAAACGGTCTGCACTTTTCAATCGTATCCTTCATGCACTTTCTTTCATCACTTATCTCGGACATATTGCAAATTAACAATCATTAAAAAAAGAAACATTTCAAAACCTAGACTAATATGCTGATACTCATTTGAAAGGATTCCATATGGTGAGTAGAGCAACATCGTTACTTGCTCTATCACACATGTAAGACCATCTGTTGAGATAAAAACTAATGATGATTTTCAAAATTCGAAAAATTGAAATAGTGTCATTTTTCTTCTAGAGAGCCCGTATAGATATTGTAATTCTGTTTGATTATAAATAAAAAACGCAATCCTTATCCTCTGGTTTTTATTTCCCACTGGTCCCCCAGTAGATTTCCCAGTGGGGATGGAGCTAGGGGACCAGTGGGAGATTTACTGGGGGACCATTGGGGAGGAGATAGGCACTGGGGGACCAGTGGGAGAAAATTTAGTGCCCCAGTGGGGGAGTGGGCGTGGTCTTGCACTGTGATATTGTAGAGAAGAGAGTTATAGTGAAATGACTGTTTATCCAAGTATGGACGATACGAATACATTCAGAATAATATACAATAAATAAAATAACATAAAAAAACTCAACAAAGTAACTATTCTAGAGCTTGTAAATGCCAAATCTCAAAGGGTCTAGGGGACCAAAAGTTTGGTCGTTTTGCCGGTCTGAATATATTGAAAGATTAGAGGAGGGGCATATCACGCGTGTCGCGTAAGAATCGAATAAACGGTGGCACATTGAAAAAATCGAAAATGAGCAGAGGTCATTTTTTGGTAGTCCATATGGTCCCTAACAAGGTACCGTCGAGCTTTTTTGCATATCTTCATTTTCAACGTCGGTAGACGTCGTCAAACTTTTTGGACGCCGAAAATTGCCGACTTCGGAGCTCTGTAGCTCTTCAGGATGTAGTTTTGGTATCAAACCGTCAACAGAAGAATTCTTCAGAATCTCAAGGAGAATGCGCCTGCATCATTGCCATGTCGATATTTTAATTAGTATTTTCGTAAATCCTTTTTATCGATTAGTTTTCTTAAAAATATAAAAGCCGAAAGTTTTCAATAGCTCAATCGATAGAGCTTGACGAGATGAATTCAATGGTATGCTGACGGTTACTGTATGTGGTTGTCTTCGAAAGTTATGACGATTTCAAGATTTTCATTGCATGCGATCACACGAGAGGAGAGTGACGCAGCCAGTGATCTACCCACTCTTCTATCTCGTGTGAACAATTTATCTATTTTTGATTTAGTTTTACTGTTGTTGTAGTGCATCCTCAAGACATTTTTGATAACTTTCAAACATTCAATTCAATAATTCAATTCAGAGATCATAACCATTAATCACAATGAGTAAAAATTACAATAGGACAGCAATGAGGCTTCAAATTTACAGGAATATTTCATCACACTCTCCCTCCACCACCATCTTAAAGTCATCTTCGTGTTGTCCTAGAATCTCCTCATCCCCCTCTCTCCTCCAAGTTGTCATCGTCCATCTCCAAGTTCACCATTACTCATTCAATTCTTCTCTTCCTGGTCGTGATACAGTACTCCTTCTTTGCAGCGGAAACACCGATTGTTAACCGGGAAATTTTCTTTTCTGGTTTTCATGATCACTGAAAAAAATTTCGACAATAGAAAAAAACAGCAAAAGAAAATTGCGCCAAGGAGGATCGAACCCGTGATAGTCAAAACAGAGCGCACACATGTTATCCACTACACTACACACTTGTTCTGTGATGGTTGATAGAAGAGCTCACCAACCTATCCGGGTAGATAGTGTAGGAACACCAAGGAATATCTCAATAAAGAAAAACTTGAAATGATCATATCCTTCGAAGACAACCACATACAGCAACCGTCAGCATATCATTCAATTCCTCTCTTCGAGCTATATCGATTGAGCTATTGAAAACTTTCGGCTTTTATATTTTTAAGAAAAATAATCGATAAAAACTATTTACGAAAATACTAATTAAAATATCGACATGGCAATGATGCAGGCGCATTCTCCTTGAGATTCCGAAGAATTCTTCTGTTGTCGGTTTGATACCAAAACTACATCCTGAAGAGCTACAGAGCTCCAAAGTCGGCAATTTTCGGCGTCCAAAAAGTTTGACGACGTCTACCGACGTTGAAAATGAAGATATGCAAAAAAGCTCGACGGTACCTTGTTAGGGACCATATGGACTACCGAAAAATGCATTAATATGTGGGGGTCAAAAAATGTGCCAACCACCCCCGATTTTATTCGATTCTTCGGTGACACGCGTGATATAACAATCGATAATGATTACATGACATGAAAAGGTACTCTTATAACATTGAAAGAAATCAAAGGACAGAAACTAGCGATCAAAGATCACTTAATCCTCTTAGCTGGCCATCTTCTTAATATCCTTCTGATTCATTGACCAGTTCAATGAATTATGCTGAACATTCTTCTCAGCCATAAACTTGACGATTTCCTCACATCTTGCTCTTTCCATAGCAACTGAAAAGTATTGAATTTTTAATAACAATCTCCCAATTAGTCATCCACTACTAATAATCCCATAGAAATTGTGCATTGTGATTTCAAATACTTCCTTATTCTAATTTCAACGATACATCAGTTATCGATTTTCGTCCATGCATGGCTTAGAAAAACGCGTATTCTTTTTTTCACTGGTTGCAAGACCACTCAATCGGAGTAGAGCTGCCAGAGGGTATGAATGGATCTATGAGTGGCTTACCATTCGTTAGAGGTCAAGGAAACGAATGCTCATGAGTAATTTTATTTTTTTACCATGCAATTTAATCGGTAGCAAAATAACTAGGATCGTAAATGAACATGTGGAAGAACTCACAGTATTCAGTTGGCTGCACTATGGCCCATGAAGCGAAAAAGTGAACGCTAGACTTGCTGAAATTAGAATTAATTAGCTAGCATTGTATTTTTAGAGCAGAATACGCAGAACTTTGGAAAATTACAAAGTAATTATTATTTCTATAAAACAATTTAGTAAATAAGTGAAAACGCAAACCCATTGACGCAATATATTTGAACATTTAGTCCTCCAAGTGTTATTCCAACTCTAGAAATACCCAAAATCTTCAAATCTTCAGACTCGTAGCCATAAACGTCTGAAAGAGAGTAATAAGTTGACATGAATGAGGATGTATGAAGACTGTTCTTTTCAAGTTTTCCATATTTTTATCAACAAATACAATTGACTTGAGGAATAGTTGAATAGAATAATATACCTTTCTCCGATTCATCATCCGTTGATCTCGACTACGCATCGGCATATTACCCTATTGAACTTAAATGAAATTATACTTATTCCATAGAATTGGTAAAACAAAACATATAAAAAAGAAAAAAATTAAAAGACGCCGAACGCAACGCTCACGCTAAGAGCCGCAGCGCGTCCAATGAATAGAACACTTTGTCAAATGTATGACGAGCGCGCAGTTTAATACTCGTAGTCGCATGGTTTTGTCTGGGGGACCAGTGGGAGATTTACTGGGGGACCACTGAGAAGAAATCTGCATGATTCGCCATCTTTAGAGCACTCTCTTGTCCTGGGAAACCACTGGGGGAGCAAAACCACGCCCACTTTTGCTGGGGCCCCACTGGGAGAAAAAAACCAGAGATCAAGAGTGTCCCTTTAAAGGCACACCCAAAAGTTTGAAACTCTCCGCTCTGGTCATGATCTCTCGCTTCCATTGTATGCCTGAGAGCTTTCCTAGAGCGGCGAGTAAAGTTGGCTAGGGGTGTGCCTTTATCTCCTCTCATACTTCTTCCTCTTCCCTCTATGATGCAATCATATACCATACATGACCGATTGGATAGGACCTCTGATTATGTAACAGAGATACTTCAAGGGGAGGGATAAGGGTGGAGAGAGAGGGAGAGGGAGAGGGAGAGAGAGGGAGAGGGAGAAAAGTTCAAGTGGTCCTGCAGAAGAACAAGTGGAATAGCTCTACACAATCGTTCTGATTATTCATTCATCATACTTGTTCCATTCATTATTTCATTCATATTCGATAATTATTTATTTATTATTTATTTATTTATTTATTTATTTATGACTACTTATACACCTGAGGCACTTATATTCATTGGTGGATTCTGCAGTACTGTACTAGTCATTGACTGTTTCTTTGTTCGAGAGAACTATACAATATAAGACCTCACTGATCTCTACTTCATTGAAAGATCATAAAGTTTCCTAAATTTTTCTACTGTGCATTTTCTAAAAGAAATGAAAAGAAGAGGAAGTATTCTTTTCACGTATCTTCTTCTTTTGTCAATACTTTGTTGACTTTACTAGTAGCTTAGAACTTTGACGACGTCTTCTCTCCTTTCAAGACATTGTCGCACTGCTCATCAAAATTTCACCTCTCCTTTCCATATCCCTTTCCTCCTCCACTTCTCCTTCTTCTCTCTCTCTCCCTTTTCACTCTCCTTCTCCCCCACCTCATGTTCCATGATCTCCATCTTTCTAATCCACAAAAGTGTCAGAAATATCCAGTCATCATGAGAAAGTTGCTGAACAAAGTTATATGAAGGTGCAGAACCAGTAGGAGTTTGAGTTAATTCAGATTGGAAGGAGAGAGAAAGGGAGAGGGAGAGGGAGAGGGAGGGAGAGAGGGAGAGGGAGAGGGAAAGGGAAAGGGAGAGAGAAAGGGAGAGGGAGAGGGAGAGAGAAGGAGAGAGAGAGGGAGGGAGAGAGGGAGAGAAGGAGAGAGAGAGGGAGAGAGGGGTATAAATGGTAATGGATAAAGAACTGTCAATTCTTGTTTTCATTGTGAAACAGTAGGAGGTCTCTTTCATTTCTTTAATTTCATATTATATTTCTTAGAATTTCAGTGACTGTATAGACATGAATTCTCCACTTTTTTCAAAAATGAAACACTTTTGTCCGGAGTAATAGAGGACTCTGATGTGTATTACTTCGCTTTCTCAATTAAATCATTGCCTTTCTACCCATATTTCAGTTTTTGTGCCAACCATAGAGTGAATAATGATAATAGTTTTGATAACAAATGTTGTCTTTCAACTGAAATGGAGTCGAGGAAGTTTTCCGATCTGAGAATGGTGTCCACTATGTCTACTTCTGATCTACAAATATAGACGGTTGGTAGAGAGGGAGAGGAAGAGGGAGAGAGGGGAGAGGGAGAGGGAGAGGGAGAGGGAGAGGGAGAGGGAGAGGGAGAGGGAGAGGGAGAGGGAGAGGGAGAGGGAGAGGGAGAGGGAGAGGGAGAGGGAGAGGGAGAGGGAGAGGGAGAGGGAGAGGGAGAGGGAGAGGGAGAGGGAGAGGGAGAGGGAGAGGGAGAGGGAGAGGGAGAGGGAGAGGGAGAGGGAGAGGGAGAGGGAGAGGGAGAGGAGAGAGAGAGAGGGAGATGGAGAGAGAGGGAGAGAGAGGGAGAGGTAGAGACATAGACACATTCTCTGTCATGAACCAATTCACCTCCGCTTGTCGCTGAATAGGTGTGTATTGCCTAATCGCCGCTTCTTTTCAAGTCATTCTCTCCTTCTCCCTCTCCCCCCTCTCTCTCCCTCTCCTTCTCTCTCTCCCTCTCCCTCTCTCTCTCCCTATCTCTCCCCCTTTCCCCCCTCTCTCTCCCTCTCTCCCCCTCTCTCTCTCCCTACCCCTCTCTCCCTCTCCCTCTCCCTTTTCATTCCACCGTTCCTCTTTTCATGCAAATGACTCCTTAAGACGACTTCTCCTCTACAAATCGTTCGCTCTCTCGACCAACCCTGCAATTTGCTCACCTCTTTCTTTATTCTTCTCTCCCTCTCCCCAACTCTACCTCTCCCTCTCTCCGTCTACCTCTCTCCTTATTTCGTTTTATATAATTTAATTATTATTAAATGTCAACCACACCTTTGATCATATTCTTTTTCTGCATATTATTATATGTATTCATCTTACAATTGTTCTTTCTATCTTAACCCCCTTAGAACAACCGTCTACTTTCCTTCGTCACTAAAACAAACACAGCCCTTTTAATGCCTCTGTTCCCGGTTGAGAGTACGGTAGTTAAAGGGAGAGGGAGAGGGAGGGAGAGGTAGAGATAGAGAGAGGGAGAGGGAGAGGGAGAGGGAGAGGGAGAGGGAGAGACGTTAAAAATAAACCAAACATTCAAGCACTTGTTGTATGGAAAGTTCATGGATGGTCTATTCAAAAGTGAAAGAGGCAATGAAATATTGTGCTTATTCTAATCAATATTTGTTTTGAACGACATACCCTTGAGTAATATTGACTGATCAGCTATTGAGTTACAGTAACCATTTATTTACCGTTTCATGTTTTTCTCTATGACAAATCTTATTGCGAAGTCTATTGATTTTTCCGATCTAGATAGAGATGAAGTTCGATGAAAGAAATTCAATCAATAATCGATATAAGATATTTTAGAGACCTTTTCTTATCAAAGATTAGAATCAAATCAAATATTGTTTAAAAATAGAATACGAGAGCGTTGCACGGTCTTCTTCTCTTCACTTTGAGAGCGCAGAACCAACTCTCATCGTTAAAACTCTGTCTCTCGAGAAATGAATGCGTTTTCGTTTGTCTTGCTACCATAGGGCCACGCATTCATGCGACCAAGCCTTTCTATTCACTCCATTCACCCCTCAGTTCGGTAGATCATCTCAAAGAGCTATGGATACTTCTACAGTTCCAATTACATTTACATTATGCATCGTTACATTTGCCTTACGCGGCTACGCCGTGACCTCCTCCGACGCGTCTCCTTCGATACGGCGGAGATTACAGCGTATTCACGTAGAGCATGATGGATATAGTGGACTATCGAATGTTTTATCACTGGCCTATTAGTGATCTACCACAGAACTTCGTATGCTAAATTGGTTGTTCAATCAATATATCGATTAAACACTGATCTTTTCGAGAAGTTAGACCATTGCCTTGTGAGTGAGATTATCTTGCCAACGCTAACCATCGATTTAACAACAATAATAAACACCATGATTATCAGCTTACATCGTTTGCCTAATTTCTACATTTCTACCTCTCCTAATTTCCCCCCCCCCCTTCACTCAGTCTCTCTCTCTCTCTCTCTCTCTCTCTCTCTCTCTCTCTCTCTCTCTCCTCTCCTCTCCTCTCCTCTCCTCCCCTCCCTCCTCCTCCATTCCTCCAAGTCATTCTATCATCTTTCATCTTCTCTTCACTCTGTCACCCACTATCACGTCATCAGTTATCTCTTCCTACTTCATTTATATTAGCCTCCCTCTCCTTCTCTCTCCAACTCTCCCTCTCCCTATTCCTCCCTCTCCCTCTCCCTCTTTCTCCTCCTCCTCCCCATCTGCCTCTTCTCCTTATCCATATGACCATCAGAAAGCAATTGGTGATGGCTCAATCGGGTGCTGATATGGGAAGAGAAGAATGAAATGGGAGAGAGGGAGAGGGAGAGAGTTAGAGGGAGAGAGGGAGAGAGGGAGAGAGGGAGAGAGGGAGAGAGGGAGAGAGGGAGAGAGGGAGAGAGGGAGAGAGAGGGAGAGGGGAGAGGGGAGACAGGAAGAGAGTTGGGTAAGAGAAAGAGTGTGTAAAGGGTCTTGCTATCTTGAGATCACTTCGGATTCTCTAACTCTTCCAGTCTCCCTCTCCCTCTCCCATAATCTCTACATCCTCCTCCATCCCTTTATCACTACCACTTGGTTCTCATCTGATTTATGTGCGACTATTGGCTTGATTGCCACCCCTCAAGACTTATCTTACAAGGAGTCTCTTAGGTCTTAAGTTGGCGAAAAGTGACGATTTATAGCTTATTGGAAAGCCCTTTCTCTGTAGAGTAAGAATGTGTGTTTAAAAAATCCTGCGGGGCTCTATGCACGGAGTTAAAAAATTCCAAAGTTTGAGCAATTTCTGCCTTGAAATTCGCGTCTAATGGCCGTGAAATCACCCTGCAATGATGGGGTAGTTCTGCGTTCTACTTCTCCAAGCTAGTGGTGGCGCAGTGGCAAAGATGTCGCTTACAATTTTTGCGCCGCGGGTTCGATCCCCGCCGAAGCCACTTCTTTTGCATGATTTTTACACTCGACTTTTTATGATTTTTTTGAATTACCTAATCAACATGACTGACAGCCGTGCATCTAATTTGTAATAAAATATGTCAGTGATCATGGCGAACTACAGAGAGAGGGAGAGACAAGTAAACGAGATTGCGTTATTGCGCTCTATGTGACAAACTTGGGGTAGGTTAGATGCACGACAGATGTAAAAAGAAAAATATAATAAAAAATTGGAAATTCACTCGGAAATGGAGTACGAGAAAGGTTGTTGTCTGCATTGGTTTGGCCTATAACGAGGCCTACAAAGATTGACCCGCGAGTCTTGCTGTTATTCATTCCTCGTGGCAGCTAATCTCTCTCCCTCTCTCAACTGTAGAGGAGTCGTTTTGGACGCACTCACAGAGAAAGGTCCATTCATGAATACCTGCACTATATGGCCAGTGGGGAAAGTACTCATGAGAAATGTTCGCTACACTAATTTGCATAGGTTGTCGTATTTCACTTTTAGATAAATGAATTCTCTCTTATTTAACAATATTCTGATGTTAGATAACAATAAAACAAATAGATATTTTGAAATAAAACTGTTAAAAAATAGGCAAAATTTACCTTCGTTGAGTCAAAATTATGTATGACGTTTACTTGTCTCTCCCTCTCTCTGTAGTTCGCCATGATCACTGACATATTTTATTACAAATTAGATGCACGGCTGTCAGTCATGTAGATTAGGTAATTCAAAAAAATCATAAAAAGTCGAGTGTAAAAATCATGCAAAAGAAGTGGCTTCGGCGGGGATCGAACCCGCGGCGCAAAAATTGTAAGCGACATCTTTGCCACTGCGCCACCACTAGCTTGGAGAAGTAGAACGCAGAACTACCCCATCATTGCAGGGTGATTTCACGGCCATTAGACGCGAATTTCAAGGCAGAAATTACTCAAACTTTGGAATTTTTTTAACTCCGTGAATAGAGCCCCGCAGGATTTTTTAAACACACATTCTTACTCTACAGAGAAAGGGCTTTCCAATAAGCTATAAATCGTCACTTTTCGCCAACTTAAGACATAAGAGACTCCTTGTTAGATGAAGACCGCATTAAGGTAACTTAACTTGACTTATCACTAAGTCTGACGTGCCTTGTTTAACGCTAACCACGCATATTTCCTCGAATATTATTGGAAGACGTTGAATTATCGTTTTAAAGATCCTACCCATGTAATGAATAATTTGAAACACTGAACCACCGAGTATCTTCGTTCTCTGTCCGTGCTTGATCACCACTCCTTAAGACTTATCTTAGAGGGCCTTAAGGTTACTTATCAGTGATTTAATGGTCAGTTAGAACGACTTATCACTAAGTTCATCGGACCATGATTTTCGTAGCGGTTACTTAGTAATGCATCGTTACATTTGCCTGACGCGCCTACGCCGTCACGTAAAAAAACATTACATTTGGCGACGCACGCGTCGACGTCAATTTTGGAGTGTGTTGGGTCCCAAGTGGAAAACCCTGAATGTCATCACGGGTACGGTAAAAGGTTACGGTAGCCAACCAATATTGATCGATGGTTACGGTAACTTCCTACCGTACCCCTGATGACAATCAGGGTTTTCCCCTTGGGACCCAACACACTCCAAAATTGACATCGACGCGTGCGTCGACAAATGTAACGTTTTTTTACGTGACGGCGTAGGCGCGTCAGGCAAATGTAACGATGCATAAGTCTTATTGCTAAATAGTTTGCCATTTGTTTATATATACTATGTACATACATACTATTATCTTTTTATATTTTCGTTTCAATAAAATAAACAAAACACCAAACCAGCCAGTCGCTTCATTCTCTAATTTTATGCCTTTAATATGAACTCATTGCGTCTCTTTTCGTAAGAATTCGCATACGAAATTCACTTTAAATCCTATTCTTCTCAGTTCTGAGATTCGATTGTAAGCATACCAATTGCTTGAAACAAATTCTCTGGAGAAGAAATCCTTGCATGATCACGTATACTAGTATAATCATGCATGATTCGACATTCCATGCATGATCATGCATGGAATATCCATCGTTCGTGATCTTGCACGAATTTTCCGTGATCATGCATGGAATAACAGAATCCATGCATGATCACGGAAAATCCATGCATTATTCGAGTATATTCCATGCATGATTATGCCACTAATTGCACGAATTTTACTTGGATCATGCAAGGATTTCAACACCAGAGTTAGAATTGTTAGATTTTCGTTGAATTTCTCCAATTTATGATTGATCCCATCATTATGTTATCTTGCCACACTTGTGACATTGTATTTTATGCTATTTGGCACCTTCTTCACAGTGATAGAACATAAAGATTATTATTATTAGAATATACAGTAAGCGACAAACTTGCATTATCGCTTTCAGTAGTTGTAGGTGCGAAAGTACATGAAATGAAACATGAAATCAACCGCTTTCATCTTACATCTGCCTATCTATCTTTATCTCCAGCTCCTCTATCTCCCCCTCTCCTTTTCTCTCTCTCTACCTCTCCTTCTCTACCTCTCTCCCTACCTCTCTCTCCTCCCTCTCTCCCTACCTCTCTCTCTCCTCCCTCTCTCCCTACCTCTCTCTCTCTCCCTCTACCTCCCCCCTCTCTCTCCTTTTCTCTTATCTCTTCCATTCAACCTCTCCCTCTCCATCGCCTTTTCCTATGAACCCTTTCATTAAGTACGATCTTTTCTGTCAGCTTCTGTGTTAACCATTGCTTTGATGTTCTACCGCCATGAGTACTGTAGGGTAGTACTGTATGGAAGTACTATAAGGTACTGTAGGTTACTGTAGGGTAATACTGTAGGGTACTGTAGGGTAATATGGTATACATGAGTTTGTCTTTTCTCTGATAGCATGAACACTGGTAGTGTACTAAACAGTAATATCGTAATTTTGAAAGCAAGAACAACCTCACAACTTGGGTCTTTCAAAGAAAATGTTTTGAACCTGAACATTGCGCACCTGTAGTGTGCTATCATGCTGGCAGACTAGTAGCATACCAGCCACTGATTAGCATATCCGGGAATATGTCGTGACCTATTGATAGTAATCTTTCTCTCCGTGTCTCGAGTCTTTCTTCATTGTCTCTCTCCCTCTCCTTATTTCTCCCTCTCCCTCTCCCTCACTCATTCATTCTGTTCTCACATTGTGAAGTAGAGGGAGAGAGGGGAAGGATGGACAATTCCTTACTCTTCTTCTTACTATTTCCATAGACTGAGAGATCATGGTGGAAGAAGGAGATGGGACGGAGGAAGAGGGAGAGAGCGAGAGGGGTAGAGGTAGAAGTCCGAGACTAAGACGGCAACATATTCACGCCCGTATTTGGTATGATTGAACGCTTCTGAAAAGAAAGTTGGGCTTCACACTCTTTCCTCTCCCTCTCCCTCTCCCTCTCCTTCTCTCCCTCCCTTTCTCCCTCTCCCTTTCATCCGCTGCATCTTTGTTGCGCAAGTATTGGTATGAGTATATGTGTATATCAGCTCAAGCCCAGTGACCTTTGTTAGATGGACTAATTATATTAATTATTCTGTAAATTTGTATTTTCAAACATCATTTAATTTATCGTTTTTCTTATGCAAACCGAACACATGTTATGATCGCTAATATTTTTATTTGTAATATTATTATTATTATTATTATTATTATTATTATTATTATTATTATTATTATTATTATTATTATGAATATATATTATCATATTATCCGGGCACTTATTTACTTTAAAATAATTTGCACTCTTTCTTTTTCTGTCCTTCTACCCCCATTACTATCGCGTAAGTATTCAATTATTGATTGATTATGGAACTCGATTACAGTATTCTTCTAAAATATCGATCGACTGAAGACGAATAATCGATCGATCGATTATGGTCTAGACGTCGGACATGCGGACTACCGTAGTTGATGCTAGTGGCGAGACCCGACTGCAGCCCCTTCCGCAGGTTATCTGTTGATTATTGATCGATTCTAAGGCTTATTGAATTTTCTAAAACTGTATGAAAGAGCAAAACCAGAGCTATATTCAAGTTCCCGTTAGTCTTGGTGATTGAGTTATGGGTTCTTAAGTCATAAATTTAGGATGACAGTCCATGCGATACAAAGACTGGATGGAGATCTGCTATCGACTGGCAATTACCCATTCGATTGTGGTAAGTTCTTAAAGGGTTTTCTAGTCTCGGTTAGGTACTTCCACTAAATGAATAGATGAGATGAATTTAAGTTTGACATGCACGTTTTAATTAAAAATGCATATAAAAATGTGAGATGTGAACTTTAATGTATTGTCTTCATGGTGTTTCTTGTACGTTAGTAAAACAGTGAGATACATGAATGATGAGTGTTTTCAATGTTTAGAAAGAAATTAAGCTACTCGCGAACAATTTTGCCCTAAGTATAATGGTTAGGTGACGTTAACACGATTAAGTCCCAACTTAATAACTAAGTAATCTTAAGGCACCTCGTAATTGTCTCATCCCTCTTTACCCTATCTATCCTCATCCTACTCTACATGATAGCACGGATACAGTATCAACTAGACGCCCTGACAGGAGTTCCACTGGAACAGGTACGGTATCTACACCACTTTGGGAAACGTCGCCTATCCTCACCACTCCTAAACCAGCTCCCATGAGCCGCAAACAATACTTAATTATTCATGTTTTGAGCGATTACGCGATTATGTGTGTATGTGGCCGGCCAAGGTGAGCGTTTATTTGGCCAGCCATTGGCCCTAAAGACTTATTTGGCCACAGGACGGCCACAATCGTTTGCTCAGATGTTCTCGTGGCGTAATGAAGGGATGATCGCACTTGAATAGAGAGTTCGTATGAGATTAGGCGCCCTTTCACTCTAGAAGGGGATACTGTACATGAAGGGGTATAAGAGGTATTAGAGAAGATTACATGTTACAAGGAGGAGATTTTAAGAAGTCAAAAATGATAAAAGAATTCTTTATTCTGATTCTTCATCTATGCTTGGTCTCACGCAGATCAATTTATCATTCATATTATCTTTTTGTTTTTCTCTTACTATGACTAATTGGCCATCTTTGTTCGTCTATCTCACTATATTTCATTATTCTCTTCTTACTAGTCACAGTGCTGATACAGTTGCCTTTCCTTTTGTCTCCTATCATCTGACCGATTTAGTTTAGATTTTAGTTGCTAATTTTCATTGAGTAGTGAAGTATTGAATCTATTTGCAAAATGAAATAAAACTCAGTTCTTTCGATTCATTAATTAGTTTATGACAACCTAGTCTTTCTTTTTCTTCTTTTATCTAATTTTCACTCCATGACCTATCTCCGTCTCTATACTCATTCTTCTATTGCGCATCTGTCTCAATCGAAGCCAATTGAATAATGTACGATTCTGTTACCTCTCTCCACTGCAATTATGCCATTGTGTCTTCTCCTCTCCCTCTCCTTTTCTCTCTCTCCCTCTCCCCTTCTCTCCTTCCCTCCCTCTCTCTCTCTCTCTGCCCCTCATTTGTCAATAGAAAAGAAACAATAGTTATCTCTATTGGAGATAAACATCTAGAGATAACTCAGAAATCTTCTTTCATCTTCTACATAATCAGCCACAGCGATAAAACGGTCAATGGGGAGAGGGAGAGGGAGAGATTATAGAGGGAGAGGGAGAGATTATAGAGGGAAAGGGAGAGATCCTAGAGGGAGAGGGAGAGATCCTAGAGGGAGAGGGAGAGATTCTAGAGGGAGAGGGAGAGATTCTAGAGGGAGAGGGAGAGATTATAGAGGGAGAGGGAGAGATCCTAGAGGGAGAGGGAGAGATCCTAGAGGGAGAGGGAGAGATTCTAGAGGGAGAGGTAGGAATAGTTACAGATGTAGAGGTAGAGAGCCTCCCTTGCTCGTTATTTTGTTCCAAATTACGGATCACAAAAACGAAGCAATGCTTAGGAGAGGTATGGTGGTAGACAACACTAAGGGTATTGAGAGGGAGAGGGATGGGGGAGGGAGAGGGAGAGGAAGAGGGAGAAGAATGGGGGAGGAAGAGGGAGAGGGAGAGGAATGGGGGAGGAAGAGGGAGAGGGAGAGGAAGTGGCCGCAAAAAGACTACAACTCCTTCCTTCCCGACAGATGTCTATACACTGTTTCAACGTCTTTTCAGACTGAAATTACAACAACTTCTCATTGGGAAGAAATGAACATATTGAACATGGCTTTTCATCTTTCCGCCTTCATCGGAATACTGGAATTGACCTTTCGATAGACATACCCTAAGGGGTTTCAGTTGATCTTTGATCTCATGGCTACAACATTCTTTGATCTTTGATCTCATGGCTACAGTATTCTTTGATCTTTGATCTCTTGGGTACATTATTCTTTGATCTTTGATCTCTTGGGTACAGTATTCTTTGATTTTTGATTGTTATCAGAAAAGATGAATTGATTGTGGATAGGATAAATAAAGGCTGTGCGATAGGATCTGTGACCTTCCGGAGCGTGCTAGGTAACCTTTATGAGGCAATCACATGCTACTTTGGCTCTGATAGAGTTGTCTTTGGACGAAACTTTGATGAGAGTGGTTATTTATTTATTTATCGTACACCACATAGTGTTCGAGTGCAAGAAAATATGCGAAATATCAAAATTATCAAAAGACGTGAGATGAGGTGACATATACCAAGCTCAGTGTAATTCTGATTGAATTTACTATTCTTGTGTAAGTGACGTAACAGATGAGCCATAGACTAGGTCGTTAGTTCTTCAACTTAGCCGAATTCGAGAACTTAACGAACTTAACTTAGTAAAGTCACTAACTAAATTAACGATCTTAACTTAGGCCACGAGATTTGTCTTTCACCTATCTTTTATCTCTCCGATCAGTTAGTAGCTATGAAATGTTGTGATGTTGAGGATTTGAGATAGATGGGATATCAATGAATAGATAGAGGAATAGAGGGAGAGGGAGAGAGAGAAGGAGAGGGAGAGGAAGAGGGAGAGAGAGAAGGAGAGGGAGAGGAAGAGGGAGAGAGAGAAGGAGAGGGAGAGGAAGAGGGACAGTGGTTGAAAATGTGATGGGAAACTGATAGGATGAGATACTAGAAGAGGCATAGGGAGAGGGAGAGGTAGAGGAAGAAGGAGAGGGAGAGATTGAAGAGGTAGAGTGATTTGCAGACCCCCGATTGTCTGTCCTTCGTGCTATGAGTGACAAGTTGAGGGAGAGTGGAGAGATGATGAATGAATGAATCATGACAGATTACTCTATCCAATAAGGGATTAATCATCCATACCTTACCATTACTCCACTCAAGACATTGTCGGTTTTATGTATTACCACAGAGAAATTACTGCTTACGAATTGGTTTTGTAGAGTGTAATTGGAGTTGTAGTATGAGGTCGAGGGACAGGAATAAGGGAATGAGAAAACGTTGGATCCCAAATTCCAAATTACTATCTTAGTTTAAAAATACGACAAGACTGTCGATTTTCGTATAAAAGTAATGAAAAGGGACAAAGGTTGTGAAGCTTCACATCACCAGAGGGTAGGGAAACAGTGTGCACAATGCATTGATCCAATTGAAGAATATGTTATTTCAGTCCGTTACCTTCCATTCGAACGCGACTGCACTGCCTATTCAGAGGTTCGCTCGAGCCATAGAGTGCAACTGCCCTCCAGGTATGATCAATCGATATTCAACTTACCGTATACTAGTACACATGTATTCATTGCAGGACCCAAAGGCGATCCAGGACCTCCCGTGAGCTATTGATTTTTTTTTTGATTTTTGATTTTTTTGTTTTAAAATATTCTTACCGTAACCCAGTTTTTATGATTCATCAAAACCTGAGCAATACCGTAGTCGTCTGTATTATAACTGGGTGAACCTACCGTAATTATGGTGTAGAGTGATCGTGTTAAAGTACTGTAAACTTGTTTCTGTGATTTCCCAACATCAGAATAGTACCGTAGTCGTCTTTGTTTATCAACTGTGGCTACCGTAATCGTGGTGTGTCTAGGGTCCACCGGGATTTCGCCGACGCGTGTTGGATCGTCCTCAAGTTGTCGACAGGGTGAGTATTGTGGTGCTACGTGTGCGTTCGTCTTTTTGACGTTTCCCAATATAGCAGCATCGTGTACACACACTACGGTCGCTCAAGCAATTCGGATTCGTCTACTCGCCGGACGGCACACAAATACAGTTGAGAGGACTGCCTGGACCTCCAGGACTTCCGGTGTGGTGTAGTCGACGTTTACTAATCTCCTTATTACGTAGCCATATCATTTTCAGACCATCCAAAGATAGCTATTTTGGTGTCGTGCATTGTATTTAATATCAGTATAGGCGAACATTTGGTGTAGATACAGTAACTATATCAATTCAGGGCCCAAAAGGCGGTCGTGGATATCCCGGATTCCCCGGTCCGATAGGATTAGATGGACCCAAAGGATTACCGGTTAGTTGATAACCACAAAAACTATAAAAATCAAAAATTTAAAATTTACTTTTATTTTTACAATCAAAAGTCTTAAGATCAACCGCAAGGAGACCTAATCTATTATGATTTACAGGGAGTGCCTGGACCAAAAGGAGACATGGGTGAACGAGGTCTACCAGGTCCAGTCGGACCTCCAGGATACGCGATACCTCCACCCAGAATGATGAGCAGACACCATACTGCCCAGGTAGATATTTGATTTTTAAAATAATTTAACATGTTATTTATTTCGATATGAAAACGGTACAAGATAAGCTGGTATAAAAAATCAGGCAATGGTTGTGATGATAAAGAGTAAAGACATTTTCGAAACAACTTTAAAAACAAAAGTTTTGTCATTTTCAGAACAATCTGAACACCGATGCTATGCTCGTACAGGTATGATTTTTATCTAGCCGAAATAATTCTTGATCAGAATTCATATATGTTTCACGAATTCATCAAAATCAGTTAGAGAAATATATTACCGATATCTTTTTTACCTCCTGTTCTCTGGTATTTCAAAACTTAAAGTCTACTTAAATATGTCATTGACTTGAAGTTTACTTTAAGCCTACATCAAGTGAAAATGAAAAGTACACATTAAGTTTTGAAATGCCAGAGTTCCTGTTATTGATCTTGCCCCAATAACACAGATGGTTCAAAGTTTATAATTATTTGTCCCCATGAGCACTACAATAGCGTGTGGTACAGTACCACATCCATTGCAATTATATCTGTTCCTGATTCAGGGACTACCCGGTCCTCCCGGTCTACCTGGTCCTCCAGGACCGCCAGGAGCCCCAGGCAAGGAAGGTCGACACGGTGGAAAGGGTGAACGAGGACTGCCTGGATTTGATGGAGAATCGAGGGTAAGCTTTCTATTCCAAAAAAATTGAACAGTTCATCGATCTGTTTTTAACACAATACTTTATCTTGATCGATAGTTTTTTTTCATATCTGTCGTCTGTCGTCACTTTGACTGTCGAAGAGAAATGTTCATGGCCAATGAAAATGTCCTATATCAGGTCGGACCCAAGGGTGATGCAGGTGAGCGAGGAAAGGACGGCGCTCCGGGTCCTATGGGTCCTCGAGGAGAGAAGGGCGAGAAGGTATACTGTATTCTTGATCTGCTTTATTGATTTCCTCACATTTTTTTTCGTTTTTTTCCGCTTGACACTTTTCCCACTTTTATTATTTTCTTATTTTTCCTACAGTGCACTTCACATCCACAGCAACCAATCATTTCTCATCCACGCATGCTCCCTGCTTATCCCGGTCCACCGGGACCTCCAGGTCCGCCAGGACCTACAGCATCACCAGGACCGCCAGGACCACCGGGACCACCTGGAGAACCAGCGTCGCCTGGTTTGCCCGGTCTGCCAGCCTCACCTGGACCGCCCGGACCTCCTGGACCGCAGGGTCCAATCGGTGAAAAGGGCGATATGGGCGTTGTTGGAGACCAAGGCGTACAGGGTCCGCCGGGACTCCCCGGTGCACCCGGTCGTGAAGGTTCAACGGTTCGTAGTACACTTGCACTCTTTTATCCATTTCACTTCAGTAGTCATCAAGCTATCTTATCGCTTTGTAATGATAAGGTAGTACCTTAGTCTTTTGATAGACTACAGTAATCTTTTGGCAGGGCGCCAAGGGTGATCGTGGAGATCGTGGTCTCGATGGCGTTCCTGGAGTGCCAGGCAGAGATGCCTCCGCGTCTCAACAAGGACGAGAGAAGACGCTCGCGGTTCCTGGACCGCCTGGACCACCAGGTAAACAATCTCACTTTTAATTTAACTTCAGTGCTTTCCTTGTGGATACAACAATAATTTCGAAAAAAAAAACAATTAAGAATTTTGTAAATTTCGAAAACGTATATTTTCAGGACGTGACGGAAAGGATGGAAGCAAGGGCGAGAAGGTGATAATAATACCAATATCATTTGTTCTAACCAATAATTTTAACACAAAATTTAAAATATGATCCCTTAACGAAAAAAACTAAACCAAGTGTAATTTGTTCTAGTTCACGTTATCTTTCGTTTTTATAAACTCCTGTCCAGTTTTCATTAAAGATTAATACGTCGTTGAATAACTTTTCAATTATTGACTTCACTAACCACTTCAAATAGGGTGAACGAGGCGAAACCGGAGAGGCCGGTCCCGTCGGTCCCGCTGGTCTACCGGGCAAGAGAGGACGAAGGGTAAGATGATAAAAATCATTTTGAGCTCCTTTTGAGCTCCCCATAGAGCTCCTTTTGATCTAGCGTGTTCTCTAATAAAGCTCCTCTTGAGCTCTTGTGTTATCTATAGAGCTCCTTTTGAGCTCTATGTTCTTGTTTTATCGGATGAGTGGTGTGTCCCACTCTTATTTATGGGGATATTTCAGAGGAACTAAAAGGAAGATGATTTAAAGCACCAGTAACTATAATATCTTTTGTTCTCGTCCATTTGTCCATTCGAGTGTTTGGTCCTTGTTTTGTTTATTCGATTACGCTTCTTGAGTATTGTGCCTAAACCCGCATGACCGTAGATACAGGGATTTACAAAAATAATAATAATGTTTTAAATAATGTAAATTTAGGGCAAGGATGCCTTGCACATCAAAGAGAATCCAAATGCTCTGAAGGAATTGGCAGAAGAATTACTTCCGATTATTAGGGCAGAGATCAAGGAAGGACTACCAGGACCTGTTGGACCACCTGTAAGTCAATGTATCGTCTCTATAATGCTATCGAGAGAACGAAAAAAAACAATATTTCATGTGTAGAGATAATTATCCTCAGTGATTGTGACATCTGTGAAAATCGTTCCGATAAAGTCCACAAATCAATAATTTCAGGGAAAACCAGGACCGAAGGGATCGCCGGGTATTCAAGGACTACCAGGTCATCAGGGAGATAAGGGAGACAGAGGAGCCATGGGACCACCCGGATTACCGGGACAACCCGTATGACCACTATTATTGATTAATGATCTACCAGTGGCCAATCAATATTTGTTTTACGTTTTCCACCACAAAATGAGATGGTCATTATGACACATTTGCTTTGCGAAAAATTAACTGTTCAAAATATGTTTGTTCAGGGGAATTTTGATCTCGACGCGGAAGTCTCATCTCGTATCGCTGGGCCGCCAGGTCCGCCTGGCGCCAAGGGCGACGCTGGATTACCCGGTCAACCGGGTTCTATTGGATTACCGGTAAATGTTTTGATATTGCTAAGATTGAACTATTTTGACAAACTTATTGGGTGAACGGATGTAGGATCTCTGAAACTTATTTTTGTAGATTTCATTGAAATTTTTGAGTGAAATGACACTTTTCTATATAAAATTAGAAGAAAAATCAATAGAACTAAATGTATAAAAATCAATAAACAGGGACCTCCTGGACCAATGGGCATGCGTGGAAGTCCAGGCATCGAGGGAAAGCAGGTATGTACTGTAGTATGTATTGTGTAGTCGATCGATATTTCAGCGTAAAAATAGAGGGTACGGTAAGTTTCGTGGTGAGATCTAGTGATTTGTGATTGTCGTTCTAACTTGTGATCAGTATTCATCACAGCACCATGCGAAATAGCGACAACTGGGGGTTATCGATTGATTGCATAATTGATCTTTGATCTCTGATTTGTTACAGGGTAAGATCGGAATCGCTGGACCAAAGGGAGATATGGGATCACCTGTAAGAATCGTTTAACTATTATAATACGAATACGAATACTTATTTATACTAAATATCACAAAAAAATTCCATTTTGCCCCTGAAAACTGATAAATCATTGATAGAGGAAATCATTCAAACGCTTAGAATATGAATATGTTTCTTAACTTTCATAAGAGATATGTGTGATCTCATAGGGCGGTCGTTCTCTTGTCTGTTGAAAAAATATGATTGTTATTCATATTCTGAATTCTTACCGTTCAGGGACCAAGTGGATCGCCGGGAATGCAGGGCACCAATGGAGAACGTGGACCGCCCGGATCCCCGGGAGCAGCAGGAGAAAAGGGAGAGCAGGTAAGATATTTACATATAGTAATGAATATTGATTGATTTATTAACTACCGTTATCTTTAGGGTATTCCTGGTCTCGACGCGCCTTGCCCGACCGGACCCGACGGTCTGCCACTACCGTACTGCTCCTGGAAACCACACGATGTAACTATGCTTGATAACTTTATTGATTTAATGATTTATCGATTTTCCCTGAAACTCTGAAATTGAAATGTAATCGAACACTTTCAGACAAATGTCAAAGTAGACTATGGGTAAGCTACCGGCAGGGACATTTATATAATAGACATATTGTTTATTGATTTATATTACTAATCGATAACATAGATGTTAGACTAAACTAGTGTCGATGTTGTTAATGTCGTCAATTATTTTATTGTCCGGTTGAAATCTTAATCACATTTTCAGTTTATACTGATCTTTGATCTTTGACCTCTGATGATTCCGATCGAACTATTCTATTCTTTGTACATATGTACTAGGAGTTGATGTAATCTACTAATCGATAATTCCAGTCCGAAGAATCCGGAGTCATCGATCGACCCACATTCCGCCGGCGCCGAGGCGGATAACAACTTTGTCGCCGAGATACTCGCTGATCTTTGATCTTTGTCCTCGGTCTGTCCAATTCAACACTGTCTTACCGTATAGTTCACACTGTCTTACCATGTCTTACTGTAACTAATTCTATCTTGAAAAATCGATACTAAGTGTGATTTCAGAACATAAGTGGGAGAGTTGAACCCGCTTGTAATTTTATTGATTGATTTTGTATTCTCTAAATAATTATCGATTAATTCAGGGCAAAGAATGGAGAAGGCTTGCGGTATGAAGAAGTTGGACAGCGAGTTGTCGTCTGATCATTTTAAAAAAAATTGGTTTTCCCGCCTTTATAGTGTTTAAATTTTCCTTACCGTATGCCTTTCTTAGATTCAAATTTGCCTCGTCCCTTTCGTTTTTATTCCAGCTTTAGTATTGTATGGAGTGTAGTTTAAGTATTTATCATAACTTTCTCTCATACATTTAATTCAATCTCACAATTTCTTGCCAAAAACGGGTTCCTTGCTCTTTTCTTTCTCCATTTTTTTTTCAAAATTTTAATCAATAATCTTTGTTTTGTCTATACATACTCGTGTTGTGCTCCTTTCTCATCCCGAATCAATCAATAATTTTATTTATCATAATTCAATCAATAACCGCCTCGATCTACCGTAATCATAATTCGATACCGTAACCCCATCATGCATCCCCGTTTCGCACAAGTACCACACATAACTCAAAACTTTCACTTTGTCGATTATACAGTCCCACTCGATCGCCCTCCCTAAAGGGCTTCCCGTATATCATTATGACGGTATATGTCGCCTTTCGGTTTATGAAGTGAATAAGCAAATAAAAATTATTTCATAGTCACGATCATTGACCTCCAATAACCTTACCGTCACAGAAACAAAAAAAATATTTATAAATCGGACACTGTTTTTTGTACCAGTTTTGGAACAAATCGAGCGAAAATCAACCAGTTATCGTCATCATGTCATCGTCGAGACTATTAAGATAAATTTTATTTGCTTATTCACTTAAAAGGCGAAAAACTAGAGGCCTTCATGGAGGGTGATCGATCGGGACTGTAAACGTATTAAATTCCTTACATCTAGTATTTCATAGAGATTTCTTGCAACGATAAAACTATTGAGATTGTATTGATCACACATATTTATGCAATATTTTCTATCAAACAAACAGAGATCAGAGAATTATTAACAATGTACAAATGAATTAGAAAAAAATTACTCATAATACCGGAAACAGAATCAACAGCTTATGATAATCAATAGATAATAAACAGTATACACGTATAAGTCCAAAGCCAGTTTAATCAATCAATAATTTATCTTCATTCAATCAATAATTATCCGATGATCGCCTTGCCCGGTTTATCGGCCACTTCGCCAAGATGTTGGTATCTGTGAATCGATCAATACATGAGTTGTCCAAAGCTACCGTAATCTCGATAAAAATCAATAAAACTCACAATTTGGCCGGTTTGTTGCCAGCATCGATTCTACCAACGAAATCACGACGAGGATTCTGCATCGATGGATCCTGTTTCGCACGAAGGATATCCAGAATATTGATCACTTCTGTAATAAGTCAGTTGACGATAGGCAATTGAGTGTTACTGTAGTACCATTCGGTGCCCAGAGTGCGCTCTTCGGACGACGTTTCACCTGTGGTCCTGAGCTAGACTTGCGGCCAGCTGAGCTCGCAGACACTGAAATGCTTTGTTGAGATTCAAGGAACAGTTATGCACCTTTACATTTACCTTACGTGCCTACGCCGTAACCCCCTCCGCCGCGTCTCCGAGGCGGCGGAGGGGGTTACGGCGTAGGCACGTAAGGCAAATGTAACAGTGCATAACAAAAAGTATGCACGCTATTGATTATCGATCAAAATCAGCCCAAAACTACCGTACTCAATCTGATCTTGACACGATGTTTATCGTCAATTTCCGGTTCCGGTTTACTGGCCGTGCTCTCATCCTCCTTCTCCATCTTCCGCTTGGCCCCGTGTCCTCCACACAGATGAGAGCGCTCACGACGCATCTGGGAACGAGATTACGGTATTCATATGGTCATACGGTAGATTACAGTACTCATAATCATAAGTTAACTAAATAAATAACTGCAATCATGAATACCTGTGCCTTCCAATTGAGATAAGCCAATCCTTTCAGTGATTGTTTATTGAGACGAGAACGAACCAATGCCATCGGTCTGTAGATTAATCAATAGATGGATGGCACAATCCCAAAACTACAGTACCTAGCACATATACGGCACCATTTTATTAATATAATCTTATTTTATTTTATATCTGTCGTACACTCTCAAAATCGATCTACATTATCCCAAATCTACCCAATTAATCAATACTCCTGTCTGACATATCGATTCACATCTACAGTATCCGTGCAATGTACCGTACTTCTTCTTTCGTGCCGACAGATCCACATCCGAGCAATCCATATCATTTGCTGTGGGCTCCTGCGACACTTGACACCAGTGATAGAATACCTTAATTTAAAAATAATTTTTAAAAATCCAATGGAATTTACACTATTTTTATCATGCTCATGAACAAATAGTGGATGAATTGATTATGATTAACGCAAAGAAGAAGTAGAATCATTCGTTCCTTTATCCACATAATATTACCATTTCACTCTACACATAATCGCCGGGTTTAATATAGCGCAAATGCTCATATCACTGGCAAATCTTATAATTACCCATTGCAATTAAACCTAACACTGCCGATTCACTGTTTAACTAAATTTCTCAACAATTCGAAGCTACATTAGCACCTCCCATTCATCTCATACTAGTCAAAATGAATGACTACAATACCATGACCCTATCGATCGACAGATACATTTCCCTCTAACCTCCGCGTGACGTTCCGAATGGTTCATATAATTGGATAGATGTCCTGTCAACTCCACCATTAGGACCTTCATTTGGGATTCACTGCAATAGAAATCAAGGTCAGAGATCAAAGATCGGATATATGTCCACTTCATCACCATATGAAGTCATAAATAACAACTGCACTTTCACTTCAATAAAAAATCAATAACTATGTCAGTGGAATATCGATATCATACCGATCCTTGGCCTCCTTGATCACTTTACACGGGAATGTATTGTAAGTGAAGAGATCGGACGAATCCCGATACGCGAGAATCGACTTGATTGTCTGCAAATCAATAATCAATAATATGGAACAGTCAATAAACTATTGATTGATTGTATAGACAACATCATCATCTACTGTACACTCTCATGATCAATATAATCCATAAAGCACGGAAATCTTTTTGTCGACAAAAGTGACGTCACAAGTGTACCAGGAGTTTGTCAAAAAATCCTTCGCATACGCTTGTGACGTCACGTTTGTCGATAACCCGTTTGTCAGCGTATATGCATTCGGAGGCAGAACTACCGTAGCCTAATTCTACCGTAATCACCAACATTCTTGCATTTGTCCACGTCATCAGTTGAGAGTTCCGGATTGCGCAGCAACGTGAACATCGGCTCGAACTTCTGCAACGAAATCAATCAATCGATACACCAGAACACAGATTGTGCATTGACATTCAACGGTAAATTTCAGCGAAACAACAACAAAGTCAGTTCTCGATTCGTCATAGACCAGAATATCGTACCTGGGTAATATTATAGATGAAGGAGTGACTCTGTCGTAGTGGCCAATATCTCGTCAAACGAAGGGCTCGCATTCTCGCCTCATAGTTCGGTTGATACTGTAAAAACAAATATATATTAACATTATTAGCAGTATGTATTATGCATCTGTCAGATGTTGACGATTAGGGTTTGTGAATACGAAGATTCCTTATGTTTTGACTTCAGCCGCCGTACCAAATCTATCGAAAATGAGAATGGAATAAAACGAGAGAGCAAAGGCAAATGAAGAGGGTTAATAAAAAATGGACTTCAGAAGTCCAAAAAAAATGAATTGGTACGGCGGCAGCATGGATCTAAAATTAATCAATAAAGGAGGCGGAGACAAGATAAGGAAGAGTGACGTCACATACCACAGATATCTCATCGCTCTCATCATCTTCCTCATCCTCGTCTTGGTCCATTGCCTTTTCCTTCTCCTACAATCGATTGATTAGCCTTTATTGATCGACAAATCAACCGTCAAAAATCAATATCAGGTTTAAACTACTAACTATGGTCACATTAATAAATCAATAATAAGTACAGTATACCTGTTGTACCACTTCGATCTGTTCATCAGTCATTGGAGCCGCCATCATCTCGCTGAACAATCAATTGATAATATATCAACAAAAATATAAACATAATCAATCAATAATTAATTGGCATTTTCCAATCAATAGATCGAAAGATTACGGTAATCAATTCAAAAGACAGACAAATCAATTGATACCTGATAAGCAGGCCAAAGTCAGTCTCTCGTAGACCGGGCATCTTCTTAATGGCTGAAAAAGCCGTTGAGTGATCCGAATAAGCATCACCTATAAGCAAATTTAGTTGTCAAGTTTGGTTGGCAAAAAATTCATTATCCGAATTGGAGACCCAGCACACTCCAAATCTCCAAGGAAAGAAGCTAGCCTAACCATCGGTCAATAATAGCTTTCTGTCATAACCTTTTACAGTATTCTTGGCGGCGTAGACGCGTAATAATGTTGTAATTATGATAATAATTTAAATAAAAAACTAAAAATTCTAACCTCCTTTAAGTGCAATTTCGTGGATATATATATTGCCCGAATGTGCAATGAGAGTGTGAGAGATTAGACGACCCGTGCCCAGATTGGGACGAAGACCTGAACGAAGATAACTCTCATTTCTGTTTAACAAAATAGTAATTTGCATAACTTAATTTATACTCCACTTGCTTCATCCACTCTAACAATAAACCCCCTACTCTGAGAGCCATATAGAACCATTGCTTCAATCTTATCATTATTGGTTCCGTTTCGACTTGTAATATTATCACGGTGTCGAAAAAATATTTATTTATTTAAAAAAAAACGAAGCCCCAAGAACATGATGAATTCGCTTCACTTCATATTCGTTCTCAACTTGCACATGAAGAGCATATCATATGCATGCATATGAAACTAATTGTATGGACTCAAAAGTTCGACCAATTATCAATCTTCTCAAATCTCTCAAACATCATAGGAAATCATTGTGGCCAAAACCAGACGGGTGTGGACCACTCCCCTCCGCCCCCCTTACCACTAGTCATTCTCTCCACAATGGGTATTCTCTTCAATCTCTCCACTTCTTTCTTCGTCTCCGACAATGCTGCCAACTTCTCCGCCCTCGTGTAGCCCTTTGTTGACGACTGACAAAATATTCATTTTTCTCAATAAAAACAACAATAGTCCAGATTAATTCCAGACTAATTGAAATTCAAAATAAAGGTAATTGGTAAGCGAGCGACCATGTAAAGCCGACGTGACTTCCACGAGGAAAAGCATACCGTCATATTCAAGGTCTTCTGAATCCTCTCGAGACATGCACGTCGAATGAATCGACGATTATCGATCGATATTGGAGACGAGAAGGGCGCATTCTTTACCTAAATATACATACAGTTCGCCCTATTTTGCCATTAGTTCTGTTTAATAAGATATCTATTAAAGATATTTTGATAAGCCCCGAAGTGAATTTGCACTTCGAACCCAGTAGAAAAGTGTATCACTCAATTCGGAAATGTGATCGGTTAATTAAGTGTGGTGTTGTAGAGTCGTATTTCTTCCAAATAAATAATGATTTGAGATTTCCTCATGCATCATATCAAGTATGATAATAGTATTTATATAATAAAGTGATGTTTATAAGTCAGGAAAATAAAACAAATACTGCGAGAGTGTGTGTAAAACGAGGGGTTTTCTCTACTTTTGTTCTCTTTTTATGAGATCACGAACACACACCTCGAGCATGACATTCTTTCCAGCCGCGAGGAATGAAGTCAAACACACTGATGGACGACTGTTCACCAGCGCTGGTGTAACGAGGTAACAACGACGGGTAAGAGGAAACTAGAAATCAATACTGATCAATCGATAATCATGATCATAATCTATCAATAATCATAAATCTCAGAATCTTAATTAACTCTTTTTTTAAAGCTTCACTTTCAGTCATTTCAATAGCTTGCCAAATTGGTCAATAAATTATTATTACTATCACTACTGCACGCATTACCATATTCCATGCAGTCTTCGGTGAGGGCGTAGCCCATGTGAGACGTACGGTAGAGTAGGAACCATCGTGAACTGGATGAACAATGCACGGAGATGATGATGGAACCCATTCAGTCTGAGAGAATCAATATGATCAATAATATTAGTGTCAGGGCTAATATTAAACACAAACTAAAGAAATGAACCCTCTCATTCATCAAAGATCAAAAATCTCATACACTCTTCCCCATATGCCAAATCTGAAACATCAACCCACCTAGTCTCCTCTCCTCTTCCCCTTTCTTCCTATCTATATTGTTAATGTCCCTTTTCATCTATCATCATTCTCTTCTATCCATTCCATTGTTCCCTTTGGATATATTTCAGTACACTCATCGTTGTATGAGTATGGTAAAATGTGTAAGTGAAACCTCCGCCCACCTTGTCTTCCTCTTCCCTCAATGCATTGACCTGTCGTTGCATCTCCTCTTTCTGCTTCGCTACTTGTTCGTCTTCTTCAACCTAATAAAATACGACAATAATAAACTAAAAATATGACCTTTATCAAATACATAACCCCCTCAAATCTCTGGAGAATCAATATAATACCATGTTCCTTGCTCTTAATTTACCACAAGTCTCGTTGCACCTCGGGCGTAGATAAATTAAATTAATTACATAACCATAGGGAAGTGAGCGATTAGCATAAACAGACATTCAGCAGTGTTAAAGCTAATCAATAATGTAATAAATTCAATCGATATTAACCGTCTTATTGTCCGCGTTGCTTTCCACGTTGATCTTCTCGTTTTTGTCATCTCCAGCGTCTTCATCGATCAAGGACTGCAATAAAGTACGAGGATCGAGAGTAACATACGTGGGCGGCATTGTCGCTAGCGGCAGGACCCACCCGGTTTTGGCACCGAACCCACCCAATTTAGTTAAAATTCACTCAAAAATGAAAACCACCCTCCCGATTTGTGAGCCCGACCCACCCGATTTCACTTTCCAGCGGCAAAGGTTGCCCACGTATGGAGAGTAATATGGACTGAACAACAAGTGTCCACATATCTAATCTTCTCGACAAAAGTTCCAAAAATAAAAGGAAATAAAAGAAAAAAAACTGTTCACTTTTCTTCCGCCTCTTTTTTCTTTTCCTGACTTTTAATCACCACACTGCCCCATTTGTATATGTAGCTCATGAAACATCAACGGTTCTACCATATCTAATCAATAATGTTCTACCGTATTCAATCAATAATACCTTGGACTTCCTAGTGAAGAGTAGCTCATGTCTGACGAGTTCGGAATGGGCGACCCTCTCATGAATCAGTTCCACATCGTAGTTCACTGATTCCGATTTGTTCGCCTCTTCCTATAAATATCGATTCACCTAACTATAAGTATTGATTGATATCCACAAATATCGATAGATTTATCTACAATATATCTATTGACTACTAAACTGCACAAGGTGCCATAACATCAATATAACTGCATCTACCGTACTCTTGCAACGATATCCTACCGTAACCTACCTTCATCGGGATACCGGATACGGTAGTACTGACGAGGTCAAAGAGTGGGAACATGGTTCCATGGACGGCGATTAGTAGACGATCACCGTTCGCCTCACAATTGTGTACGCACACTGAGAGTGTGGGCGAGTACTGTAAGAAGGTGGGGATTATCGATTGATTAGAGATATTATTGATTACCTCAGTGAGCATCGTCTTCGTCACGACCATCTCAGAACCCGACGGATACAGATTGAAGATGAAGAGGTTGATGTGATCGATTCGTTGATAGCTGAACAACCGATCGATAAACGGGTTACGGTAGTTTCCATGAGTAGGATTACGGTAGCCGATCGTAAACTGACTAGTTCTTATCGAGAGCTTCAACGTCTTCGTTTCGTACATCGATCAATTCGATGACCTGCTTGGCGAGAGCCGCAACCTCATCGTCACTGAAGTGGTCGAATTATTGATTTAGAAACAAGAGGTAGATCATTCATTATAATACTTTGAAACGAGGAAAAATCAGAATACATCATCGTGATTTCACCACGCAATCGCATAATGTGCGTAGATGAATCATTAAACGCACACACGAGCTAATTTGAAACTCCACTCTCTGGCAATGCTCTCTCACTTTCTTTGTCTACGAGAGCATTGTCAGAGCGGAGAGTAAAATCAGCGCCTTTAATTATTATAAAGAATAGATTGAATACCTCTTGACATATGTGCACAGAAAGATGCTGCCCTTGTTGTAGAGGGGAGCCAATGGTAGACCACCGTAGTACTCGCCTACCATATCCAAGTCGTCGTCATTGTTACTGAACAGGTGATGACAAAATCGATGAATAATTAGAGAATTTGGGGAACGGGGGGGGGGGGGGGCGACATCCTGTAGCCAAGGGGCTGAACGCAGATTCCCACACTGGCTAGACGCGAAAATTTCAATATTTTAAGAAGTCGAGCAGAGTTTAAGCCAAGAAAAGTTTGCTAGTCCTGTTTTTTTGCCAAATCCTCTAAAAAATCACAAGTCATTCGAGAACAAATAAATTGATAATAACAAATGACTAAAACTTACTTTCCATAACGTGGAAATGAGTGGCCGAATCCTTGTGACACTAAAAAAGCCAAGCTTTGCATTTAGTTATTATAGTCATTATAGTAAGATCAAACAATTCGAAGAGAACTTACGATGTTTAGCAGCGACCACCATCTCCTTCCTTGGCATTTGCGACATTCTTGAGTGACGTTCCGTGATCTCGGTTAGCGCCTGAGGGAAAGATATTGCTTTCAATCTTCTTAGCACTCCACCCTCTGGTATTTCAAAACTTATCGTTTTCATTTGAAGTATACTTGTAAGTCTACTTCAAGTGGTGTATATACTGTAATTCATTTCGTCAAATGTTCTTCCACTTGAAATAAACTTTAAGTTTTGAAATACTACAGATCCTCATCGACCAAACCCGTCTCGCCTTTGCCGCACGATCATACCTCAATCGCCACAGCCACTCCGGATGGAACGTAATCGATCGTCATATCTCCCTCTGTTGGTAGACCTGCGTCTGTGAGTTGCTCCGACAACTGTCAAAGATTACGGTATAGACACATCAATCAATACTAATCCCACGAATCAATCAATAATCCAATTAATCAATCAATAACCTCATTATAATCGATAAGATCTGTGCCCCAGTTGTCGGAGAGTTGCTTGCTCTCAAAGTCAGCGAGTACGAATCGCAACAGACGAGAACCATCCGGGAAGAGGTCCGAGATTACTCGATGAACCTACAATGGAGAGATTGTGAATACGGTAAATGTCAACTACGGTAGAAGTGAGTATCAATTTTCAGACAGCGGTTGCAATAATACCGTCAGTTTTCACATAATTCGTTGGATTACGGTAACAAAAAATGGACAATCGATCAATCAATATCACCTCTCACCTCTAGGGCAGTCTCTACGCCCATTGTCCACAGGGTGCGATTGATCGAAGACACCTGAAAACCAATATCGATTTTCTCGTTTAATTGATATAGATCTAATCTACATAAGAGAATTTCGGAGACATTTAAATAAACTTTTAAAATAATTCAACTTTAAAAACTGACCGTCTCCTCGCCCTTGACTTGCAGTTCTATCGGCTGAAAAAAGTACTTGATTATTATTGCAATATTTTATATCACAATAACAGTACACAACTGGAAGAATGTTGTAATGCATTCACCTATCATTCCTCTACTGTAATTCAATCACAACATTTAATCCAATTTCGATAGTACATTATAAACAAAAAGAGATGTGAGAAGTAAATATGTTTCAACACTGAGAGAAAAACGATGCAATCAAAACGGAACTGATACGCTGTCAAATGCTTTAAAGATCATACATTGCCATACCTCGCAGTGCGAGGATTGACCCACTATATAGGGCCCATTTTAGGACACTTGATAAAAAAGGGAGCTAAAAATGACGATTTTTAAGCGAAAATTACGAATTTTGTGATTCGACCCACCCTATTTCGAGAATTGACACACTATATAAAAATAAACGGCGAGGGTACCGAAAATGTATGTTTAAAGATCCTATAAAAACAGTGAGCCGTCAAATCTCACAGAACTTCTGTTTCTTTCCAACGAGACAAATTCAGTCACTCCTATCCCCTTGAATTCGCGTTTCACCCTCATCACAAATACCTGTCTTACATATTCTTACAAGAATGGATAACTTACACAGTTGGCATCTTGTCCGAATCGTGGACCATGATCCAACAGCATGATGGTCTTGTGTGATGGTGGCAGCAGGTAGTCCGATGGTTCAATAGAAAATTTCGGGGACACACCCTCCAGCATCATTATCGATCGATTTCAACGACTGACTTATCTTCAGCTATTATCGATTGATTACGTCTGTAAGGACACTATTGATCAATCAAAGTGTTGACAATTACCGTATCACTCCAAAAGATACAATCGTTCCGAAACGGTACGGAGTCTAATCTACATGGGTACATACCGCGAGATAAGATTTAGCTAAATACTTTATTTAAATTACATTATAAAACAAAAACCGGATACGAACATGTACACACACAGTCATCATATACAGCATTGTGACAGTGTAATAAAAGTGAAGCGGATCTGGAGAAAAATCGATAAATCAGGCTATGATTTATCGATTTTTGTGAGATTAAAATGAAAGGAATAGCACATTTTACAATGTATTATAGACGAGCAAATACGGCATGGAAGCAGTTACAGTATAGTAGGATCAGATAATCATCGAGGACAATGAATCAACAGGAGGTAGATCAATAAATCAATCGATAATTGCGTGAACAATCAATAAATCAATCGATAATAGACTACTGACTAGTCATGAGAGCCTTCTGTAATTGACTCTCAACAAGCATCCTCTGGTAGTTCCAGTAATGAGTACGAACGGGATCGAGTGACGTCAGATCATCGAGCAGCTGTAAATCAATATTTAATAAAATAATAACAATAATCATTTATATTAATCGAGCGAAGAAAGTTGATACTAACGCTGGTAAATCTCAAAACTGGATTCTATGCTCAACATGAAACACGCATCCGACTGTTTGTGATACAATTGATCACAACAAAAGAATCGTCACAACTTGACGAAATATAAAGAGAATACATAATCCCAATTATTATTATTATTATTATCACTTCACCTATCAGTCCTGCATTTGCAGTCGCACCTGTCACGGGTGTATCAAATAAATAAATAATAAGAGTACCTTCTTGGCCTCCTCCGCACTATCGACAACCGCCGCTCCTTTCGTCTTCATTCTCTCCAGTAGAACATCAACAAGAAAGGCTGCCATATGGAAGGAACGAGCTGTCTGATATTTATTACTATTTTTTAAAAAATAATAATTTTAAATGAAAAATGTTCCGTTAACCGAGGGAGCTCCCTCTAGCATTGCTAATCGCAAGAACTACTCGACCAGACAGAGACAGATAGAATCTGACAGATGAAGATAGGTATCATACCTTCTCCGTTCCTTCATACGTCGCCTGCACTTCCTTGATTAGCTCAGCACGCGAGTCCAGACCATCGTCATCCAGGATACTGTAAAAGGGATGATAATGTATCGTCATCAAGAATACAGCAACCATGGAATACAGTATGATATCGAATCGCATCATTCGTCTAACTACTATACTTGTATAATATACTAGCGAGTGGGCTAGGCTATAGATGAGTGCACAAAACGATGATCAGAATTAGATAAGAACATTCTATAATCACACGTGTTCAGTATCGTCATTGGAGGCATATAAATATTTATATTATTGTTATATAATAATTATGATAATTGAAGAGTAATATCAACTACCGTACCCGCAGAGATAACTCCATACACTCTCGTTGTTGGGCACCTTGAGTGCAAGCTGTTTGGCAAGGCTGCAAGTGAGAGATCAAGATAGAGAGTTCAAAGATCAAAGATCACAGGTACCGTACTCACTTCACTTCCACATCTAACGTAGCCTTGTCGGAGAGACGACCGCTCGTCTGTAGAATGAAGTAACGATAGTTCCATGCAGAGTTGTTGCGAGGATCCTCAAGTATTCACTTTTTCACTTACTTTCTTATCAAAAATCAAAAATCTCCTACTTCAGGATCAAAATTTGAAGTTGAAAAATCAATGAATAAATTATATTTTCACCGGAATTTCGTATCTTATTCATACCAGTAGGTAGTGGTACCAAGAGACTTAGTGGTACAACGCTTGTGTCAGGTTCAATCCAATAACTAACGAATTACTAGAGATAGAATCGTTAGTCAACTTCTCAATTTCACTGATAATTGGGTCATCGACGTCGAAGAAGAAGACGAATCTTTTTGCGTTGTATTTTCCCCCCCCACAATATTACTCAAAACTGAAAAAAAGGCACACCCCTTTGAAATCACTAACTCGATTTCATTTGTAAATACTCCAAGAGAAGAAGATCAGAAACTACTATCAACTGGTCAATCAAGGGATGGATGAAACGAGAAAGTGACAGGCAATGGAGTTGTTTCAAAAGGAAAGCAACAATGCGAAATAAATGAAAAGAATCATAGTTCTCTAGTTTATTATATACCAACAAACCTCCATAATAAGCTTCATGGAGAAGTCCAGTTCTGGCTGAGCTGGTAGATCAAAGGCACGCACGACCCATTGTCTGTAACGAAAAAAACATTAAATAAAGTTCATTTAGCTGAAACCGCATGGGCCTTCTACTGTAGCGCTGACAATTCAAACAATAAAGTCAGTTGCCGATCGCCAACGGCGTGTGTCTACCGTACCTGTGCTGCCATGCGTGGTAGTTCTTGTTCTCATCTTCGAGAATCTCAGCAGTAAATCGCATCTCCGTACTCGCATCCTTCAACCATTCAACGATCGCACGACGATGATGCCTGAGAGATCAAGACAATCAATCAATATTATTGATTGATCAAAACCAAGCAGTTCAATAATCTCACTATACAAAACTAAAAATAACCGATATTTCCAAAATATCTGCGTGCCAAACGGACAATCAACTCACGAAGTAAAATATAGCCAGCCAGATTCATGTTTCATCTATAGTGTAAGAATAACTGACCACACTTGGTAGTTCTTCGGATTCTCGAGGATGATATCCTCAAGGTAACGCAGTTCATCGTGCAGATCCTTGCCCAGTGCCTGTAGGCACTCACGACGATATTGCCTGTAAATGTGGAAAATACAAATCTCGCCATTGTCATCCGCACTCTGCGCACAATGAACATACAGTAATGCAAACCACGCACCACAGAGTGTAATTAGCAGCATTCTTCTGGATACAATCATCGGTCAATTGGAGAACACGTTCGCTCTTCTCGCCTGATCGAACGACCGCACGGAAATACGCAAAGGCATCAGCGACTGAAATTAGACAACATTCAATTACCAGTTCAATTATCAATTCGATCGAAAACAAATCTGCCACCCACATCGCAAACAATCGATGACTGATCGATAAAACAAGTCCTTTATATCTCTTTTGCATTCCCCTCCTTTGTCTATAAATAGGCCAAAGATACCGTAACCCTCTCACTTACAATCTTCATCATATTTGATACGCACTGCCGCGCACTCTTCAGGCGTCTCGTAGATAGGTTTAACGTCTTTCCACGAAGCTTTGTCCTGAATTTAATATTTGTAAACCAAAAATCTCAGCCAAAACAAATGCAAGTTTTTTTCTAGCTCTACACCATACATTCTTTGGCTGATTGCATCTGTTAAAGTAACTCGTCCGTACCCAAGCTGGACTACCAATAAGAACAGTCGACGAGATAGAAGGATATCACAACAATTTTAATTGATAGAATAAATTAAAGGATATTCATACATGTTGGACATTCTTGATAATTAAAAAAGCAATATTTTTTATGAATTATCAAATACCAAGCTGAATTAAGATTTAATCCTCCATAAATTCATAATCTCAACCTTGTATAGAGAAGAAGTCGGAATCAGATCACCGTCAGACATTTCTGAATCACATCAGCCCAATATCGATCAATTAATCACTGCTCATATCTACCGTATCCAGATATCACTTCGTCTGGTCTTAAACCACTGTGAAAAATCTACTACAAGGCAATGAATAAATACACTTTATCACAAAGAAATAATGTCGATGGAGATAATATCATATATGGAATAAACAAAACTTCTGGATCTGAATGAATAGATGGGGCAGAGCTCAAGATTGAAACATATAGAATGTCAGTTATGGAATCAATATTTCATGGTGCTACAATCACTAATCAATCAATCGATAATAATAATATAATCAAGAGTCATGCACTAATATGAGAGATTATCTGACTGGGCCGAGTTATGCATGGTCAACGTGTTCGACAGTTTATATGAAAATCTTCGGGGCAAGCTTGTGCAGGACTAACTCGACCTAGTTAGATAAATTCTGATATTCTCTAGCATAAGAGGCAACTAATATCGAATATGCACGACTCGTACGAATATCAGACTAGCACTGTAATATCGATGTTACGATAGACATGAAAAACTATATGGGAGAATATTGATCGATTGCTAACTTTGAGAAAGTGTAGAAAATATGGGCAGCGATAAAAATATATGCACCATATAAGTCTGAAGCACAGATACGATTGCAAAGGCCATTGCGAAGAAGATACACGAAGGAGGAGCAGCAAAAGATACTCAAGCAGTGACAAAATCGATAATTAGGATAAAAATGAAATAGAATCAAGACAAGAGCATACAGAAAATGGGAAAGTGGACAATCAACCCAGGCAGATTTCACGACAAACATTTCACTTAGGCCTTAACATCACATCCTATCACATCAAGAATACGACCCATGACAGTCTGTTTGAGACCGAGACGTTCCGCTTGCTGGTTGATCTACAATATTTATCGATCAATCACATACAAACTACAAATGTGCACCTCATGTCTTCGTGTTAGAACAGTAACTTTAAGTTATAGGCGGTAAATAAATAAATAAATAAAATAATTTGTTTACCTTGGCACGGAAGTTTCTCAGTCTAGTGGATGCATGGATGAGAACGAAGAAGAGAGGCAGAAGGAGTGAGAAGGCGAGCACCATGATCTGAATGGATCATTACATGATTAAAGGATTATTTATTTATTTATTTATCATACATCATAAAGATGTTTCAACAAGTAAAATTAACAAATTAAAATTAAAAAAATCTGCACACGGGGAAAACCTAACCGATTTATCACATTCCCCGATGCGTTTAACTGAAGGAATAAATAATAATATTATTATCGTTATTATAATCAAATAAATAACACGCATTATTAAACGGGTAAACTGAATTGTGAGTTCCACATGGGAATCCAGAACGCAATAACCGCAAACAAATCAATAATCCCATTTACAGTATACTTCATTCGTACCGATGGGAAGACATGGAATACAAAGTAGAGAGTGGCTCCGAGTCCTCCGTACATGATGAGGGGATGATCACGACGAGTCTGCAAGTGGAATTATAACTTAGTCGGCCTTAAATGACCCTAAGCACCAAGGTTAAATTATTACTTAACCGACCAGTATCAAGATTAACCTATGACTTATACGACCTTAAGTAACCCAATTAACTATGTTGACTTATGATTTAGTCCATCTTAAACCTAAGTCTTAAGGTTAACTTACGTTGACGAACATCGAGTTCGGGTGCAGAGCCAGGAAGGCCACGGTGCCAGCGATTCCGATAGCGGTTATACCTGTAACAGGGAATATTAATAGAATTGATTCATTTACACTCCATTTCATGGTGATTAATAAACAACATAAATAAAATTATTATTATTATAATTAATATAGTTAAATATAAATTATTATATTATAATTAATTAATGAAATAACCAAGAACGAGATCTCTAGCGTTGAAGAAGGACGAGAGTACGAAGAGGGCGATGAAGAAGGCGAAGTAGTTGGTTTGATAGTACAATAGATTGGAGATGATACGGTTGTTCCATCTGGCCAAATCATTGAATGGTGGAGCCTTAATTATCAATCGATAATTATAGTAACAGCCATAAATCCACTCTGCATTGCCTATTTTCTTGCATTCTGTCAAGCTCATGTCAAAGAAACGATAAATTATTATTATTATAGAAACGTATGGAAGATTTAGAAACTAAAAGAAAACAGATCGATAATCGGATCATCATAATCAATCAATAACCAATCAATACCTCATATCTGGCCTTATCGACGAGGAAGTCATCCATGTTGCGGAATTGGGGCAACTCGACACCTTGCAATGGCGAGAATGTTCCTGAAATAATAATTATGTTGATAGACGTAGCAGACGAAATATCATAAGACACATTGAAACCTTTAATTTTATGCATTTTACATTGAAAAAATAAGGGTGAATGCAAACAAAATAAAATCTAATATTAGTACACTTTAATAATCATTAACTTAAATATTGTTAACTTACCAAGATCGGGCGCAGTTGAGGTAGAATCGGACATGATGAATTGATAAGAACGACTTCTCCTGAATGGAGAATCAATTTGCGATTGATGAAGGGCAAGATGCACTGTGCAAATACAAGTAGACACGTAGAAGAACATAAACAAGAACACGAATAGAGACAGACTACAATACAAATTGATCAATACTCCCCATATCATATTGGAGAATAACAGATGTGTGCATCGTACACTCCAAGGCAAAGAAGTCATATGGTGATGAATGGATGGCGCGACAGCTATAACTCATGGTACTTCAATTCAGTCCAATGCATTTCGAGAGGATTCGAGAGATTGTAGCATAAAGATAGCTAGGATGTGGAACAGACGCAGGTTAACGAGTGCGCGAACGTTTAAACTGATTGGATTACTAAGAATAACACGCATAATAGATTATAATCCTCCTATAGTGTTAATTTTTCAAGTCGACGGGGTGTTCGGCGTGCATTAATTGGCCTTGTGATTGATCAAGAGACAGTTACCCACAACTGAGCATTCAATCAATCAAGCGTACGACAAATAAGTAATCGCAAAGTATTGAAAAAGAGGTCAAAACGAGAGAAATAACAGAAAACGTCTTGCAAAACTGCAAGAAAACAAATTTCAAAATCATCAAGAATATTACGGTAGGTCAATTGGAGCGCATTATTAACCGCCAAGCTTACTGTACTCTATCGTGAATTGGTTTTTTTTGTTTTTCAGTTAATCTTTGATCTTTTACAAGACAACTCAATAGGAATAATAATTTACAATATTAAACTTGATGTATGTGTCCTTGGAAAGCATAGTTGCTCATTTACTTTTAATATGTGTATAATAATCTTATGCACCACATCTCTAAAGAATAAAAATTGACTTGTGCGGAGATTTATCAATGCAAACTTTTGTATTGAAAACATATCGAAATTTCAATATACAAAATTCATATGTATACTCATTACTTCCATACCACCGTCAATTGTTTTTTTCAATCTTCACTATTTCTTTACTTGTTTTTGTCGTAATGTCAAAGTTATGAAATGGGTTGCTCTAGAATTTCGCTGATATCTAATAGCATACTGATATACCCATTGGTAGATAATATTTTTTGGCGAATATCACTTTATCCTCATAGTCAAGCCACGGTTAGTGTTCATAATTGATTCAGAATTGAGAACAACAAATATCTATAACAGGGAATATAATTCCATGAATTTCTATTTGGTCAAACAATCAATAATTAAATCTTCTTGATGATGCCATAATTTTTTTCATTTTTATAAATCGAAAGCAATCATTTGGTTTGTCTTCTACGATAACTTTTGAAGAGGAAAACATCAGTTATTTGCAAACTATTCGTCTCTATTATGGTGATATTGATCAAGTGACGTTAATTTAGTGATAAACATCTAAAGTCATCAATGAATCTATCAAACTTCACGAGTGAAACGTGGTCTGTACATGCTTATCATACAATCATTCGATACAGTTATCAGCCATTTCTTAGTTTCTGTTATGTTACTCTTGGTTCACCAACCATGGTTCAATTGGTACTGGTTTGACCATAGTTGAAAGACAGAATCTTTATATTAAGTTTTGAACAGACCAGATTTATTTCAGTGTTTGATCTTTGATTTCTCGAATTACCCAATGTTTTTGTATGCAAAAACAGATGATAATGATTAATAAATCAATATTCCATTATCGTTGATTAGTGGAAGGGCAGTAGATATTTATCACGGGACTGGGTTGAGTCCCAGAGAATAAAGACACAAGAAGAAGATGAGATATGAGGAACAGTTGTTCATTGACTCACACCTCAGCAGATTTGATAGACACTGGCCAATCGAATGTTTTTTTCTTTCCAAAGTCCTAGATTTTGTAAGATTTGCATCTTTTTACACAATAGGGAACTATCTTTAGTAGATAGTCTCTTTGCAAGCAGTCTAGTATAATGTAATAAATTATTGTATTATATTGTATCATAACACTAACTTTGTCACAGAGTGTCAGTCATTTTTCTTTGAAAACCAGACAAACAAGCTTGCGTTAATTTTGACGGTTTCTATCTGGTTTTCGAATACTGTATGACAAGGGCTACACTCCAATCTATTATTGATCATATTCATCATTGACTTACTGTCGTTATCTCTTCTTCAATTATATCAATAGAGTAGAATAGAGGCAACGTGGTGATGTTTGGCTCTTATCTCTTCTATTCTCATGGTTTTAATTCGTTATCAGTAACCTCCATTTCGTCTTTTCTTCCTATTCATTCTTCCTTCTTTCACAGTCAACAATCTATCATGGCTGCTTCTGCATTATTGATGAAAGATCAGACTATTCTATTATTGATTTTTATTGTCAATGGATTTGCTCATTTTAGCTGTTTCTAGTGTTCTAATAAAATACGGAATAAACCCACTGCAATAAATGGTGGAGCGACTAATATCCGTTTTGTTAGTTTGAACTTTGAACTTTCATTCAAAAACTGATCTTTATCTCGCTTTATCCACCTATCAGCCTTTTAACATTGCGACCTTCACCCTAACTGATAGACACAGCGAACTTTATACAGTTATCCCATCGATCTCTAACAAGAAAAACTTGACGATTCGTCTACAATTCATATTGTCCATTACAATTAGGTTTTACCTATATCCTGACTTTTCGTATTTTATCCTGGGCTGTCAGTCTAATGTGCAACTCCCCATCTACAGTACCCCTGTATCTACCGTAATCACATCCCACCGTCAGGCACCAGTCAGTTCCTGACACGAGTAGGGTCCAGCAGTTGTCCACGTCTGTTTTGTGTAGAAAGATTGTGGACATATGTTTAGTGGCATTCCTCTGTTCTTTTTCTTCCTTTGCCGATTCCTCTGCCATTCCCTTCTATTGATCCTTCTTGATCTACCGTCCAACCCTCTTCCTCCTCAATATTCTAGAAAACATTATGAATCATTCAAATGCCTTTTGATCTTTCGTAGATGACCTTTTCTCACTGATCCACACATCTGTATCTTTTGTCTACATATTTCCCTATCCCTTTTCTTCGTCTTCCACATGTCTTTTTACTCTCAATGATATATCTATTCCCTTCTGTCTTTGATCTATCAGCCTCTCTCTGTCTGCGTCTCTAACCGTCTCTCTCTGTCTCTCACTCTCTCATTCACTCCTCCCAGTCAGTCCCCATTGATCTTCCCATTGAGAAATCACAAGATTCCTTCCTCCAATCGGATCGATTCCTTTTCTTGTACTTATGGCTCAGTTTATGGTCGTAGGCCCTCTAGTACTTTTGTACTATAATACGTTACTTATGCACTTACCACCTGACGTTCTCATCCATTCTGATACCTTCTTCATTTTTTTTATCTACTCACAAGTTGTCAAAGTTGATTCATTCTTCTTACTCATATCGATTAGTCATATTTAGTAATGTCTATATTTTGATTCATTTCTGTTCGTATTTCTCGTTTTATTCTAAAGTGAGACCCCCAAACCACTCTGGCCACACTCTCTTACTTTCTTGGTCTGCGGGAGACTGTGGCCAGAGCTGGAGACAAATTAGTCTGGGGTGTGCCTTTAACAGATCTTCACATATTGCTGTGTTGTCCCTTTGACATAGAATACAGAAAGAATATGTGATACGAAGAGATCTTTGTAAGTTAGAAATTCTCTTCAATTTGCCTCACTTTGACCGAATATGTTTCATCTTTATCATTTCAATGTCGAGTTCAACTTGCTTTGATTCCTCGTCGTTTTCTCTCCCTAATCCCATATATTCTTACATAAATAACACAAATTCCCGCTAGGGCCTCATCCACCATATATCATTGATCCCACTCTGATCTTTGATCTTGGCACTTGAGAAAAAGTTATTGAGACATCCCTGACCATCTTCACCTTTCCCCCATTTCCCTTTGTCCATTGTCCCCGTTTATTTCCCCGTGTGTAGATTTCTTATTTTTAATTCGTTAATTTTGCTTGTTGAAACATCTTTACTGTTGTATTATAAATAAAATAAATAAATTGATCATTAAGGATGAAGTATCTGTTTCTACTCTTGGTCGCTGTCTCGACCATCTCAGCCTACAAGGATGAGATGTTGGACTCCAACAGAATTCCCACCAACACTGATGACGTCACTCTAGGAGACACTTGTGGAGAATGCAAGAGCGTAAGTCTCAAACTCCGCCCATTTTTCCATATAAACTCCGCCCATAGAAAGATCAAAGATCATCTGTTACAGATGGTTAAACGTTTCATCGAGGCTATTGATGATCCCACCAAGCTCGCCGAACTCAAGATGCTCCTCTCCGCTCTATGCCATGAGGTTCGATAACTACATACAAAGTTCAAAGATCAAAGATCAAAGTTCAACTTTGCAGACTTCCTACGCTGAGGAGTGCAAGCTCATCGTCTCCAAGATTGACGTCATCATCAAGAAACTCGAGCCTTACCTCGTGAGTACTACCGTAACCACTTCAACTAACTTTAAGATACAGTATCCTAGAGATACCGTAATCTGATACTGGTTGTCTTGAACTGACTATTTTTAGCGTGATGCTGAAGCCGTGTGCAAGAAGATGCATCTGTGCTCCAACCCCAAACTGACCAGCTTCCATCGTATCGGACTTCTCTATCTCAAACACGGCATGGGCAAGGTTGATGGAAAGGTACGGTAGTTAGTGGAGTACGGTAGAAATATATACGTTAGGGTGTTCAATGAATCATTTTTGAGAGCAACAGAGCATGTTTACGAATGTTTCGAACTGTAGAAATGACCCCTTTTCATGATATATAATAAATATATTAAATTGTTTAGTGAGTATTATTTCAAAATCAATTTTTTAACGTTTCTTGTTATTTTCAGAATGACTTCATCTGCGACGAATGTCAGCTTGCCGCCATTGAACTCAAGAAGGCCGTTGACGACCAGAACCAACGTGCTGCCGTTAGTCCCGCCCCTCTCTGACTCAGCCCATTTTGATCTTTGATCAATTTCAGATCAAGAACTTCATCTCTGAAAACGTCTGCAAGCACATCCCCAAGTACCAGGGAGCCGTGAGTTTTTTTGTCACTTAATATTAGCTTAACCTTAGTCACTTATGCTGACTTAATGATTAAGATACTAACTTAAGACACTAAGAAAACTCTAAATTTATCTCTACTCCAGTGCGATCTCATGCTCGAGGAGTTCCTTCCTGAACTGTGGCAAGAACTCGATGCCCTCCTCGCCTCACCCAAGGCTGTAAGTACATTACTAACCTTAAGTTACCTTAACTGTCCTTAACTGTCCTTAACTGACCTTAACTGTCCTTAAGTGACCTTAACGTTTCTTAAGTGACCCTAGCTTTCAAGTATCTTAATTTACTCTACTTCAGGCCTGCGCCCAAATCGGATTCTGCTCCTCAGCCCTCGGACAGTCCAAGTTCAACAAGGTCGCCGCCTTCTATCGTGGTCTCAAGACCATCAACTGAACCCTCTGTGCTTAATGACTTGTGACTTATGGATACTTAGCCATTAAGTATCCTTAAGGAAGGATTCTTGGCCACTAAATCATCGTGCTATTTATCCTTAAGTGTACACCTCTATTTTCCCTGCTTTTCCGTATTTATCGATCGAAGATCGCTATTGTATATCACCATCCATCGTATTGATATTTGTACCTATGCTCCTATCGTTATTCTTTATCTTCTTCTTCTGCTGTCACACCTCTTCTGTGCTCAGGCTAAATGAATAAACGTGATTCATTCGATATCATCGCTTCCTTCCCTTCATGTGTCAGTCCTGTCCATATTCTATGCTTATTCTATGCCCGGTACTAATTTTACTCTCCGCTCTGGCAATGCTGTCTCGTAGACAAAGAAAGCGATATTGCCAGAGCAGAGAGTTTCAAATTAGTTCGAGTGTGCCTTTAAAGGAAATGCACTAAAAATCAATCTTCATAAGCACAGTATTATCTCGTTTTCGGAAACTTATTGCCTGAGCCATTTGGACTTTGTGCAAACAATAAATAAAACTTTAAAATGAATATTACCAGAAAGATGTTTGACACCTTCATGTCCGTTCATTTCCCTATGTCTTCTCAAAACAGATCGATCAATCGATATTATCGATTAATTTGTTCAGCCTGCTACGTCCCCTAAGCAGACTCTTGCTACATTCTTCAAGAAATCCCAGCATATTCAACTCAAAGCTGGAGGACAGGTTTGAATTACCCAGTCGATGTGTTTCATTGTCAAGAAACAAAATAGACTGACTGACAGGCTAACTGAGAATAACCTTTTTTCATTTCCACTTCTGATATAAGATATTGTGTTGGGCCTCATTTGTTGACTTTGCTCTACAATCACAACCTACATACTTGTTTCTCTGATCTTTGATCTTTGATCTCTTTATCTTTTTTTCAGGTTCTTCTCTCATGCTTCGAGTGCAAGGCTCTTGTTGATGCTCTCGTCTTCGATCTCAAACAACCCGAAACCTATGTAATCAATTCATAATCTTTAAAACATCTAATGCATAACATCGTACTGTAGACAGTATACGGTAGATTCATCGATTTCCTTTTATAGAACGATCTAGCTGATGATCTCCGCAACTGGGCCTGTCCCAAAATGCCCGAAGAATGGAAAGACGGATGCGAGGTCTGCTGTAGATTGAAATTATTGATTCGTTTCCGACTTGGATCCATTAGATCTTTTGAAACCGTTTGAGGCGTAAAAAACAATCAATAAAGCAACCCTAATCAATAAAGCAACCCTATCAGTAATGCAACCCATAACAAAAAATATTCTAAAGGAACACAGGATATTGTTTTTTTTCTCTGGAAATGTTCTATTCTTTCTGGATAAAAAAATAATAAAGGATCTTTATTCAGGACTTCCTCGGTATGTACGGTCCCACCGTAGTCTACATGACCGTTATGCAAATCGAACCTGAGAAGCTCTGCACATCGTTCAAGGCCTGCGACACATCTTCAGGTACTTAGTGACTTAGAGACTTATTGTTTGGTAAAATGACTTAATTAAATGGTAATGAGCCTTACTGACTCAATGACTAGCCATATGCTTCAAGCTGTTGCGCTCAAGCAGATGTCCAAGGAAGAAATGGAGTCGATGAAATGTGATGCATGCAAAGCTTTCTCTGCCTTCATGGAGGTGAATAGTTATTATCAACCTACTCAATCGATAATATTATTCTATCTTGTGTAATCAATCGATAATCATGCTTATCACTAATCGATAATAAATAACCACCTACAGTACGAAATCGCCCAACCCGACTTCAAGACTGATGTTATCGCTGGTATCAACAACAAAGTCTGCTCGAAGCTCCGTGATTTCAGCGCTTTCGTATGTTTCCTAAATTTATCCTGCTGTTTCGATTTTAACGATTATAGAATCAATAGCATGATTCATACGGTACTTTTCAGTGCGAGAATCTCTCCGTGTCCTACGTGCCTAAATTCGTCGACAGAGTGGTCAGACTCCTCAAGAACAATGCAGTGTGTGCGAAGGTTCGAGACTTTATTGATTTCGTTTTATTGTGTTAATTAAAAACGTGTTTTCAGATTGCTCATGTATGCTAAACTATCGTGTCTCCGGAAGAAATGTGCTGAATTGTGGACTAAACATTGTATAAATAATGTTCAAATTATAGATATGCGTATAGTTTATGTATAATACAAATGACACCATCATTATTTGAGATGATAATGAGGATTGTCGGCACACAGATGATTCAGTCTTTACCTTAACCCATAGCTTATATACAATTGTGACGAGCTTAAAAAATGTGAACAATGTGATTACAACAACACCAAACTATTAGCTAATTTATTTATTTAAAAAATCACATTTAAAGTGCATGCATACTTATTCTTGTACATCTACCAATATTATTAATTTAATTACATAAAATAAGAAGCGGGAGATAGAGCGGCAGTATGACATTTTGGAACTGCCGTTGTGGAACGAGGACATTTTGGAACTGGACGAATAGGAACAAGACATTTTGGAACTATGCCGAATAGGAACCATGCCGTTATGGAACCAGACATTTTGGAACTACCCCATTTTAGAACCGGGACATTTTGGAACTCGGCCGTTTTGGAACCGGGACATTTTGGAACTCGGCCGTTTTGGAACCGGGATATTTTGGAACTCGGCCGTTTTGGAACCGGGACATTTTGGAACTCGGCCGTTTTGGAACCGGGACATTTTGGAACTCTGCCGTTTTGGAACTCGGCCGTTTTGGAACCGGGACATTTTGGAACCGGGACATTTTGGTACTCCCCGTTTTTTTCAATTTTTATCGATTGATACACTTTTTCGCTCTTTAACATACCCTTGGAACCAACTTTTTTTGAATGCATTCATTATTTGCGCAATTCTCAGGTTTTCATCAGTTTTTTTTCCACACAATGAATAGTATCGTTTAAAAAATATTTCTTGCTTGTTTAATTGTTAGACATACTGAAAAGTCATCCGAAAGTCCCCGGAATGTGATTAAAGCTAAATCCTAGTAAATATGAGCATCCCCTGTAACCGTGATAACAAAACCGTGGAATTTAGTTTGGTCATACATCGCGCCAAAGTTACTTTTGCTCATTCTACATTCATTTGCAAAATGTAGCGTCATTCCGCATTTTTAGACGGATTTTTCTCTCCTAAATATACTTTATTTCTGAAAAACGTTCAAATCACGGCGAAGATTGAACTATGTTGCCTATGTTGAAGCAAACATAAGTTATTTCTTCTGGCTAGAAAGGTAGTTTGGTTTGCTTGTCCTTTGAAGAGTTGTGGTAAGACTCTATATTCTACGGCAGTGTTTTACAGTCCGAGAGACTGTAAAAATAAACAAGGATTTGGCTTGAATCCCATTTCGTTGATTTTCGCATACATTGAAGATGGAGATGGAGACTCGCGAATGTTTATGCAATCCTTTAGTACAAATGATATGCAAAAATGTCAGTGCACTCTTGCCCACCCCATATTGTAGTGGCAAACCCGCTGATTTGATACTAGATTGTCGCGGGTTCTATATCCGTTTCTGAAACTTACAATTTAAAAAAAGCGTGCCTTTGCCTGAAGCTCAAGCAGTTATTTGTTTGTGATTCTATCAATCAATACGCGCAATTAGGTAAAAACATTTTGTACACAGTATGCAGAATATCTTTTGCCATCTTTCTGTTTCACGTTTGTTCACGAAAATGTTCGTATAACCTTTGATATGTTTTACAGAAAAGAGAAAAAAGTAGCAAAAAGTGAAAAGCAAAACGGGAAATACTAAAATGTCCCGGTTCCAAAACGGCCGAGTTCCAAAATGTCCCGGTTCCAAAACGGCCGAGTTCCAAAATGGCCGAGTTCCAAAATGTCCCGGTTCCAAAACGGCCGAGTTCCAAAATGTCCCGGTTCCAAAACGACCGAGTTCCAAAATGTCCCGGTTCCAAAACGGCCGAGTTCCAAAATGGCCGAGTTCCAAAATGTCCCGGTTCCAAAATGGGAGAGTTCCAAAATGGGGGAGTTCCAAAACGGGAGAGTTCCAAAATGTCTAGTTCCAAAGTGTCTCGTTCTAATTCGGCATCGTTCCTATTTGTACGGTTCCAAATTGTCCTCGTTCCACAACGGCAGTTCCAAAATGTCATACTGCCGATAGAGCATATCCATAGGAACAAAACTATGAAATTCTCTGGTGAACAGAGACAAGGATGAATAACTAATGCAAATATAAGCATGAGGTAAGGCGTTATAGGAATACGACACGCTATTTAAGTTCATTATCAAATAAGCTCGGGGTGTCACTTCGTACTCGTTACCCTTTGTGGCAAGTTAAACTTAGGGTTATGTCGGTTATGTTTGGGGTTTTGGTCAGGGATGGGATGGTTTTTACTCGGGGTTGGGAAGAAGAAATCTCGAGGTTTGGATATCGGAGATGTGGTGGTTCTCCATCTCAAGGATCATGAAGAACCACATCGTACAGTATTTTTGACGAGGAAGATAGCTCTGGAGGGGGGTTGAAGGAAGAAATTGAAGAAGTGAGGATGGTCCAGCAACGCTAGAGTCCAGTCCTGAACTTACTCTTACAGTCAACAACTCTTGTGATGTGTTCTGTTTCACAGTTACATACTTCCTATTAAATTACATTAAAACAAATTGCGCATCTAAAGATCAAAGATCATACTTCAGAGAACTTCCTGAAAGATTCGACAATGTGTCCCTAAATAATCAGCATTGGTGCAAGTTCTCCAGAAACATTCGAAGCAGAGCAGAACGGGACAAAGAGTGCATCCTTCTTCCTTTCATCCACATGGATAATCGCTGCCTTTTCCGAATATGTAGGCCTTGGGGCAGGGATTTCTGGAGGGTGGTGGACAATCACTAATCGAAATTATCGATTAGTAGGTCCGCGGGCGGTGCAGCTTTTGAAAACAGATTTGTCGGTCCCCCCCCCCCCCTCAACCCTAACTACCCATATGGGTCCCTTTCAGAATCGTTTCCGTCGCAACTGGTGCTTCCCTTGTTAGTAGTAACTATTAGCTTTTAGAATATAATAAAAACGCAACAATGTGTTACAAGTGAATGGGGGAACTGGTTTTGAAACCATTACGTTCAGAGGCAGGTCTTCTAAAATTATGGTTCCTCCGCAGGCAGCTTTGCAATGTATCAAATATTTATTTCTCCTATTTTGGTTTACTTCTGATACTTTTCAGACCCGCAGCAAAGATTCTGCTGATGTCCGCTCGGTTGCATTTCGTACGCTTAAAATTGCGATTTCTCTCTACGATCTCTCACCCCTTCGTCTCTTTTGATGAAATCTCGTATTTTCAAAGTTAGAGTTGGTTAAGTCAAAGTTAGATGTTAGAGATGTTCACAAAAGTTTTTACTCTATCGCTGAAGTCTGATTTTTTATCTTTATATTTTGATCGTTGATCTTTGCATTTTGATCTTCGATCTTTGTTTACAATTTTTCAAACAATGAGCGAAAATAACAGTTTTTCTTAGTTGTTGAATTTCACTTGTTATTTTCTGTTAAAAGAAGATAAATCTCACATTTAGAAACAAAAAAGATTTATGAAGGCGATGTCGAACCAAGAAAGTAATTTCACGCATGCACAATTTAATGATAAGTTAGTACAATTTGCCTCTATGCCTACAGAAATGACAATAGCATTGATTACAGGATAGGAAGTGGTCCCGTCGCAGTGCAAGATCAGTACTCCTTGTATGGGAGCTCAGCACGCCCAGACAAATCAGTCGTTTAGTGGCAACCATTCCTTCCCAAATGGTTCAGTACTTGATAAAAGACATTAAATTGCAAATTTATGACCCAGCGATTAAAATCCATACTTCTTACTTTGTATCTTTGAATGTATAATATACTAAATCACAAAGATATTATAGTTATGTAAAAATGTTTATATGATCAATAATTTCAATGCGCCCGAATAATTTGTTTTGAATCTTTTGAAAATAAAAATTGCAGTTGTCTTGTGATATTTATCATAATGCATCAATGCGCATTATAATTCGTATTTTAATTTCTTAGTCTTTTTGAAAAGAAGCTATTATTTATGTCGGAGCACATTTAGTGATCAATGTTTCCTTTCACCTCGTTTTCAGAAACGGAGTTGTCTGAGAATTTACAAATATAGAAATGATCAATAATGAGGATGCAAACTAAACATGCCAATACTAATCATAGACAAATAAATGCGAAATCAATGTAATTATCTTAATCAACTACAACAGCACATAATATATCTAAAGATATCAAAGAAAAATAAAATGAAGGTAAAAAGTCGTTAAGAAAATACTTTGAAAAACATCTAGTTTATCTAGTCTCTAGTCTTTATCTAGTCATCTAGTCTAGTTTGTAGGTATCTGTCAGTACATTCTGCACTTTATTTGCCCTTTTAAACCCATGTAGTCTGATAGTGAGTTCATTCGATATCTTGCCATGTTTTGCATGAAACAATATGTAAACATTGATCTTTGCTACTTCCTTGACGCATCATATGGGCGGAGTCAACAATCCCTCAATTAGTAACTCCGCCCATTTCTCTAACGCAACTAGTAGCTCCGCCCATTTCTATTGACGGACACCATATAAAGTTCCATTTTCTTAGTTAGAAATCATAGCCATTCGACTTGATTATTATTCAAGATGGCTTTTGTTGCTGGAGAGGTTGTCTACTCAGAGGAATTCATGGAGTGGTGGTATCACTCCTCTAGTCAATCTCTCAATATCTCCATTATTGGAGGAGACAAAAAAGAGTCCAATGAGGACTTTCGTCCTTTAGTCGACAATCGTATGGGAGGAGCAATTCCCGCTCTACCCTCTACAATCTACAATGGAAATACCCAATGATGATGCTACAGTAATCTCCCCTCTATTCTCCATTACTATATCTACAATTGATTCTACCTCAATTCCAATTATAACTACCTCCACCCTATACATCGTCTACCTCAATTCCAATTATAGCTACCTCCACCCTATACATCGTCTACCTCAATTCCAATTATAGCTACCTCCACCCTATCGTTTACCTCAATTTCATCGTTGTGAAATATATCATAGTTGCTGATGATGTATTATTTTATGCACTGATAAATGAGTTCTGTTAACAACTTTTCTTCTTTGTCACAAATATGAATCGCAAAAGAGAACGAATGGTGTGGGATATGCATTGGATGTGGATTGGTTGGGTCGGGATGGGATGACCATAGGGCTGCGTTTCTCTAATTTATTTACAGTTGTTATTGAAATCTTGGCAAAATGCCAAAAAAGTAATGTGCTATGGTGCACAACAATGGTGGACTAACAATCTGCACTCACTCACTTTTGCTCTCTCTCTCTCTCTCTCTCTCTCTCTCTCTCTCTCTCTCTCTCTCTCTCTCTCTCTCTCTCTCTCTCTCTCTCTCTCTCTCTCTCTCTCTCAACTCTTTCTCTATCTTATCATAACCGTTCTCGACTCGCTGTGATAGGGATACTGTAGAAAGTAATCATCGATCAATAGTGCATAGCTATCGTAACCTCTTAGAGTTTTCAGATGCACTCTCAGGATTTTCAACTTTGTTCCCAACATCGATGTCCACGCCGCAATATTCCAATCTGTGAAATGCAAATGACCCACGACTTTAGCACAAACCTTATAGCAAAGGTGTCTAAAAGCTCATAGTTGAATAACAAATTGGCTAATGGAATATATTGAATTGTAATCAATGAAAAATAGGAAATCAAAGTGATGTAAGGAATAATGTAGAAGAATATACAATTCTCGAAAAAATGAAATTGCTACTGTATGAGAGTAGCATTGATTATGTAAAGTACATTATCATTATGTCGATCAATAGTTCATAGAATATCTTTTTGTATCGTTTAATATCTTTGCATCATAATGAAGTAGCCTATTGTAATATATATCATACACGTAATATATAATATTATTGTATCCTGGCACCACTATGGATAATCTCTTTTCGTGCCTGGCACAAATTGCATCGTGATACATCTGTTGACATTCGAATATCAAAATATCTTATAACTAACACATCTTCCCATTTTCTCATTTCACCAGGAGCATAATCCCAAATTATGATCGTCATCTATACGTGTAGTATTATATAATCCTATCTATACTATGTTGTAGTCCATGCTAAGTTTCAAAATGAAAACGAAGAAACCAATGCGCACAATGAAATATGATGAGATGATTGAGGAACTATTGACTATAGTCTAGCTTTGATATATCGTCATCAATATGAGATACAACCAATTATTTATTTATTTTATATATTATTCGAACATAAAAGAAGAAGAGTGGAAGTGGCAACAAATGGGAAGAAGCGAAGGATATCCGTCACTGTAGTGATATCGGATGAGGGATTGGGAAATCATTGGAGAATACGATAAAAGAGGAAAACCAAATGATCGGAGATTTTGAGAATACCTAAGAAGTGATGAAATTAACAGACTTGAAAGTAATGTATTAAGAAATTACGCTTGAAAAATAATGTGTGTGAAATGTTGAAATTTGTTTCGAGATGCTAGGGGGTTTACTTCCAAAAATTAAAATGCACTTATGATAGTTGAAGATTAAAATTCCGAATAAAAATATTGGATCACTATAATTCTTAATTAGATTCCTTTCGATAAACATTGTTATAAACTAGTTTTGATCAAGTGAATCAAAAATGTCTTACAAGTCAAAATGAACCCCTGTACGTTATAAAGGCAAAAGGAGGGCGAATCGAGAACTAAATGTTGATTGTGAAATGTTATGTTATTGTTTAAGAAATAGTATCTTCTGAACTTGATTTATGCACTACACATTACATAACAGGGAAATTAATGTGGTGTTAAAATCTTTGAAAAGTAGATGGAAATGTAGTAAAGTAGTAATGGAAAAAGATAAGGGACAAACTCTTACAACGGATGTTGGTAGTAAGAGTTTGTAAAGTACGAAGCTGTGCTACTTTTGCAAATACTTTTACAATCACAAAATTCACAGTACTTTTCACTTTTCCATATTCATTTCCAAGATTGTAACACAACATAAATTCTTGAACACCCTGTATTCAAACTCCTGGATTCATAGATTCAATGAAAATCATTTCGTTACTATTATATTCGGGTACAATTTGCTTTTAAACTTTTCTTTAATGTTCATATGCAGTTATATTTCACTTTTCCATCCTTGGTTTCAATAAATCGCACATAGGACGCATGGATTCATGTTGTTGATCAATCGATCTGCTGCTAGCTCTTCTATAACTGTAAAGTAATCCTCAAAATGCTGACATTAATCTCTAATTTGGCTTCACCATGGTCTTGTTTACATCTGACTATAGGACCATGTCCTACGTAGAGAATCCGTAATATAATACTGCACATATAATCTTATTTCAATTTCTGGAATGATTAGATTATGCAGAAATGGAGAAATTATTTTGTGCATGTTTGATCATAAAAGTGCATCCAAGTTTAAAAGACCAAAGAAGGAAATAAAATAAAAATATAGAGATTCAGAAAAGTGACTCATTCAGATGAGCTATGAATACAACAGAGCAACATTTGCCCTCAAGTATTAACAAATAAATGTTGATTGGAGTAGTTTTATACATTTCTAGTATTGACCGTATAAAATGCACTTGTTTATTTGGTACGAGAGTAGCCAGCCATAGCCACAATGTGTTTCTGCGTTTAGAGAGACAGCACAAGTGAAAGAGTACGTGGATCAGAGAGAATGAGGTTCAAGAGAGGAAAAAGTGGGACGTTGATCGATTTTTCTTTCTCTGTTTAGCAGACAGTAGCAAGGCAATTACACAAGTACATTTATACGGACTATAACATAGATTTTAAGTAATCGGTTTTGTTATTAGAGATCTTTAGTTTCCACTAAGTGGTTTGATAAACATTTTAATGCCAGATCCTGCGTTTCTCGAGGATATCCAGACCGAGTTTTGTATTGCGTGTACTCGACATATTCTTCCAGAGCACAATCTTTTTGTAAAATTATTCTGCGCTTGTTCCAGTATTTCTACATATGTCTTTTTTTTCAGTACATACACTCAAATCAAAATCTCTCAGAGATTGGTTGTCTAACTGGACTACCATACAGAAAGGTTAGCTTACTCCGAACACTGTCAGAAAGAAACGCTGGATAATACTCTCTCGCTCTACATAGTAACGGCACTGGAGTAAGCTAACTTTGTATGAAAAAGTCGAAATATCTGAAAAAAACAAAAAAAATCTGTGCCAATACAATTTCTAGAGTATTTTAGAGTCATTATTTTATCAATTATTTTTCCCCTCCACTAAACCACTTATTGTTAGTGGAAACTAAAGATCTCAAATAACAAAACCGATTACTTAAAATCTATGTTATAGTCCGTATAAATGTACTTGTGTAATTGCCTTGCTACTGTCTGCTAAACAGAGAAAGAAAAATCGATCAACGTCCCACTTTTTCCTCTCTTGAACCTCATTCTCTCTGATCCACGTACTCTTTCACTTGTGCTGTCTCTCTAAACGCAGAAACACATTGTGGCTATGGCTGGCTACTCTCGTACCAAATAAACAAGTGCATTTTATACGGTCAATACTAGAAATGTATAAAACTACTCCAATCAACATTTATTTGTTAATACTTGAGGGCAAATGTTGCTCTGTTGTATTCATAGCTCATCTGAATGAGTCACTTTTCTGAATCTCTATATTTTTATTTTATTTCCTTCTTTGGTCTTTTAAACTTGGATGCACTTTTATGATCAAACATGCACAAAATAATTTCTCCATTTCTGCATAATCTAATCATTCCAGAAATTGAAATAAGATTATATGTCCAGTATTATATTACGGATTCTCTACGTAGGGCATGGTCCTATAGTCAGATGTAAACAAGACCATGGTGAAGCCAAATTAGAGATTAATGTCAGCATTTTGAGGATTACTTTACAGTTATAGAAGAGCTAGCAGCAGATCGATTGATCAACAACATGAATCCATGCGTCCTATGTGCGATTTATTGAAACCAAGGATGGAAAAGTGAAATATAACTGCATATGAACATTAAAGAAAAGTTTAAAAGCAAATTGTACCCGAATATAATAGTAACGAAATGATTTTCATTGAATCTATGAATCCAGGAGTTTGAATACAGGGTGTTCAAGAATTTATGTTGTGTTACAATCTTGGAAATGAATATGGAAAAGTGAAAAGTACTGTGAATTTTGTGATTGTAAAAGTATTTGCAAAAGTAGCACAGCTTCGTACTTTACAAACTCTTACTACCAACATCCGTTGTAAGAGTTTGTCCCTTATCTTTTTCCATTACTACTTTACTACATTTCCATCTACTTTTCAAAGATTTTAACACCACATTAATTTCCCTGTTATGTAATGTGTAGTGCATAAATCAAGTTCAGAAGATTTATTATTATTATTATTTATTATTTAAAACACATTTATCAAGAGTAGAACTCTGATGTGCATGGGGAAAAACTCTTCTTACTTCCGACAGTACCAGAACACTGACGTTGATCTTCATATGCGCGTCATCCGATTTCACAAATCCGAGATGATCGACAGGCAGTTTGGAGTTGACCGAAGAAGTTGACTTCCCAAGATACTATTTCTTAAACAATAACATAACATTTCACAATCAACATTACTTCTCGATTCGCCCTCCTTTTGCCTTTATAACGTACAGGGGTTCATTTTGACTTGTAAGACATTTTTGATTCACTTGATCAAAACTAGTTTATAACAATGTTTATCGAAAGGAATCTAATTAAGAATTATAGTGATTGTTGTGTAGATACCCCATTCCCTATGTACATTGATCATCTCTATTCCCTATGCATATTGATTAGAATATGTCATCATGTAAATACGTGCACGTGCGCGATCAGACTACAGTCTCTCTGATCCACGCACTCTCTCGCCACTCTACCTCTATCTCTAATGCTCTCTCGTGTCTGGCCCCGCCCACTCTTATGTCTAGATTCCCAATCAGTCTAGATCAGTTCTCCCTTGATCCTCGCACGAGATGTGCCCTTCTCTAGCCTTGTATATTCTGTAATTTCCCTAGTCTGCTAATAAAGCCCTAAGTAGTAAACCCTTGTGCACTCACACTACAATACACGACATCGGGGCCGACAGCAATACATAACAACTGGCGACCAGGGTTCACCGAGGACAACAATATCTCTGTCTAAGGTATACGAACTATTTTCTTTGCTTTGTCTCGTTGTGAAGTGTATGCTGCTAGCTTGCTAGTGGTAACTGTTGTGTGTGCTACTATGGTGTGGCCTGCTACTATGGTGTGGCAATCGTGTGATCAGCGCTACTAGGTGTGGCAGAGGCTGATAGCTACTAGGTGTGGCAAATTAGTTGATCAGGCTACTGTGTGTGGCTCGGACTGATCATAGCTACTAGGTGTGGCACGTGTCTGATCGAAGTACGCCGAAGGCTCTGCCCAAATTTTGATTTGGTGGTTGCATCCTTGCGGTGGAAAGTTGATCGAGTAATTTCATCATCTGGTGAAATTGACCAAGACAGTGACAGATAGTGATGCAGAGATGGTGGAGTGAAATCAGTCTGAAAGAGACTTAGTAACTCACCAATCGATTGAAATTGTGATTTCGTCATCAATCGAAATACAATCAGTACAATGGCTATAGAGACAGTACGAGAGCTCAATGAGCTGATTACATCACAGAAGGAGGTCATTCATTCAATGAATGAGAGGATAGCTCTACTACAGATGGTAGTTGAGAGTTTGAGCAGCAGTACGGCTGACTCATCAAGAGGAGAGACTCGGATATCGGTCGAGGAAGACACAAGGATACAACCTACAGCAAATGTGGCAAGAATGTTGAGGTGTGTATGGATGGTAGTGGTGATCTGAAGGAGATCAAAATGATGCGTGTCGATAAAGGTGACATCAACACTACAG
>CALSFV010000318.1:0-110000 GCA_943737045.1 Parapristionchus giblindavisi | reverse complement strand
GAAATTTACTTGACCTTCTGCTCTGTAACCATCCCAGTCTCATAGACCACGTCAATGTTGGCCCGCCGTTTTGTAAATCCGATCATTACACAATTGATTTTAAGATATTCATAAACCACACTGCTCCTGCCACCGTACTGAAAAGAGATTATAAAGTTGCGGACTATGGTCTTATTAATATGCAATTAGCAAATGTAGACTGGACGAGTTTGTTTTCCACACTGAAAGACGTAGATCAAATGTATGATTTATTAATTAAGATTATTCAAAAATCTATTGATACTCATATACCATGGACTAGAATAAATGTCACCCATGGGAAAATCCCCCCTCATATCGAAAGACTTCTGCACAAAAGATTCTGTGCATGGCAGAGGTCAATCAGTAGCAGTGACCCGCTTGATAGACGTACTTTTGAAATTTTAAATAAGAGATTTAGGAGAGAATTGGATAGATACCAGAAATCCATAGAGAAAAGAATAATAGACAGTGAGGATAACAATAAGTTCTTTCGATACATGAAGCGCTGTTCGAACAAAGATAAAGGTGTTGAGGGTCTGAGAGACAATAATGGTCTCCTCGTTATGGATGACCTAGGCAAGGCTAATGTTCTTGCAAATGCATTTGCAGAGGTCTTCACTGTAGACAACAATATACTTCCCCCACATTTACCACCCAATATCCTAGAGAACTATCAGGAACCACTATTTCTTCGATACGAAATTTGTGCATTAATTGAAAAGTGGAAGAAATCTTCATGTCGAACTCCCGAAAATATCGATCTCTCATTCATTAAGAAAGTAGCCGTTCCCATTGCTGAGCCGCTTGAAATGATCTTTCGCAGTTCTTTTGAAACAGGAGTGGTTCCGTCCCCTTGGCGCCACTCCATAGTTACGCCCGTTAAGAAATCGCCGCCGTTTTCAGACCCGCTAAATTATAGACCAATTTCGATAACCTCCTTTTTCTGTCGAATATTCGAGCGCATTCTATGTAAATCTATAATTACTCACTGTGAATCGCTAGAAATCTTTCCAGATGAACAATACGGTTTTAGACAAAAAAGATCGCGTGAAATGCAGATGCTGGAAGTATTAGAACATTGGACTTCCTCTATAAGTGAAGGCAAACCTGTTGATGTTATTTATTTTGACTTTGCAAAAGCCTTTGACCGAGTGTCCCACCCCAAATTAATTCTGAAACTTGGCGGCATTGGATTATCGGATAGAACTATTGAATGGATTTCTTCCTATCTGAGGAATCGTACCTTCCAGGTTAGAGTAAGAGAAAAGTTGTCCCATTCCCAAAATGTTACTAGTGGAGTTCCCCAGGGGTCTGTCTTGGGCCCACTTTTATTCCTAATATATACATCTGAAATCCCTGGTATTGTTCAACATAATGGTGTTTTTGCGAGAATGTACGCGGATGACATTAAAATCTATCGTTCATTCGAAATTGGAGATGCTCCTACTCATTTACAAGCAGCAATCGATTCAATAGCAAAATGGTCTCTGGATTGGCAACTGCCATTGGCGGAGCATAAGTGTTGCTCACTTCATTTAGGTAGAGCAAATCCAATGAGAAAATACAACATTGGGACCGTAAACCTAGAACAGCAAGAAATGGTCAGGGATCTTGGTTTCATCATTCAGAAGACTCTAACCTTTTCGAACCACAGCAGGCTAACGGCATCAAAAGCCAAAACCGCTTGCCACATAATCCTTAGAGCATTACTCACCAAGAACGTGACTGTACTGTTAAAAACGTACTCAATCTATATCAGACCAATTCTAGAAAGTGCCTCAATAGTCTTCAATCCATATCAGATAGAAGATAAAAAGATTTTAGAAAGGGTCCAAAACTATTTTACCAGACGAATATTCATGCGTTGTTTCAATGCCACATGGGATTCAATGCCCTCAAGCATGCAAAGGAATAAACAACTAAATCTAGATACCCTTGAAACACGAAGAGAAGAAATCGATATCAATTCAGCTATGAAACTTATCAGAGGAAAATATAAAATCTCTAATCGAAAACCACATTACTTTCGCACTTATACAACTCATAATGGTCTCAATTTTAATAATCCAGGTTCACGCTTTCACTACAGGCATAATAGTTTCTTTCCTAGAGCGGCAAGGCTTCTTGTACGACCTAAAAACCGGATTACCTTTAGTTTCCCTGAGTGAAAATTGATTGATGTGATCTTCCTATTTCCCATAATAATTCTATTCCGACAGTTCTTTTGTTCACCAATAATCTGTTCCTCTTATTCATTCACACATTTTATTTGTTCTTTACTGTACCGTGTTTCCTTGTGAACGCATAAATATTATTATTATTATTACCGTATCGGCATAAACTAGATGTTTTTCAAATTTTAGATGTTAATAATTTAATAGATGTTTTTCAAAGTATTTTCTTAACGACTCAAATATTTAGGTTATAATTAAACCTTAAAAATTTAGGTTATAACTATCCATGTTTACAATGAAGGCTAACGTTAGGGTGGGATACCCAGCCATACAATATCCTTCGTTTTATTGTTCTTTGATCTTTGATCTTTAGATATATTCTGTGCTTTTGTAGTTCATTAAGATAATTACATTGATTTCGCATTTATTTGTCTATGATTAGTATTGGCATGTTTAGTTTGCATCCTCAATATTGATCATTTCCATATTTGTAAATTCTCATACAAGTTACTTTCTTAATAACTCCGTTTCTGAGAACAAGTTGAAAGAAAACATTGATCACTAAATGTGCTCCGACTTAAATATTAGCTTCTTTTCAAAAACACTAAGAAATTAAAATACGAATTATAATGCGCATTGATGCATTATGATAAATATCACAAGATAACTGCAATTTTTATTTTCAAAAGATTCAAAACTAATTATTCGGGCGCAATGAAATTATTGAACATATAAACATTTTTACATTACTATAATATCTTTGTGATTTAGTATATTATACATACAAAGATACAAAGTAAGAGGTATGAATTTTAATCGCTGGGTTATAAATTTGCGATGATCATTCGACCTTTATCAAGTACTGAATCATTTGGGAAGGAATGGTTGCCACTAAACGACTGATTTGTCTGGGCGTGCTGAGGTCCCATACAAGGAGTATTGATCTAGCACTGCGACGGGACCACTTCCTATCTTGTAATCAATGTTATAGTCATTTCTGCAGACACTGAGGCAAATTGTACTAACTTATCATTAAATTGTGCATGCGTGAAATTACTTTCATCGCCTTCATAAATCTTTTTTATTTTTAAATGTGAGATTTATCTTCTTTTAACAGAAAATATAAAGTGATATTCAACAACGAAGAAAAAAAAATTGTTATTTTCGCCCATTGTTTGAAAAATTGTGAACAAAGAGCAATGATCAAAGATAAAAAATAAAGATAAAAAATCAGCTATAGAGTAAAAACATTTGTGAACATCTCTAACATCTAACTTTGACTTAACTAACTCTAACTTTGAAAATACGAGATTTCATCAAAAGAGAAGCAGGGATGAGAGATCGTAGAGAGAAAGCGCAAGTTTAAGCGTAAGCAATGCAACCGAGCGGAGATCAGCAGAATGTTTGCTGTGGGTCTGAAAGGAATCAGAAGTAAACCAAAATAAATATTTGATAGATTGCAAAGCTGCCTGCGGAGGAACCATAATTTGCCTCTGAACGTAAGGGTCTCAAAACCAGTCCCCCCATTCGCTTGTAACATATTATTGCGTTTTTATTATACTCTAAAAGCTAATAGTTACTACTAACAAGTGCTATATTTTTCATATAAAATTCTGCAATGTATTAATTGATTGCTTGTCGCTTTGATTCATTTGGATTCTTTTGACACAAATTCGAATCTTTCAGGAAGTTCTCTGAAGTATGATCTTTGATCTTTATGCGCAATTTGTTTTAATGTAATTTAATAGTAAGTATGTAAGTGTGACTCGGAACACATCATGAGAGCTGTAGAATGTAAGAGTACACTAGCGATCAGAGATGGTATTGACGATTAACGAATTAATGAAATTCGTTAATTTTAACGACATTTTTCGTTAAAATTTAACGATTAACGAATTAACGAAAATAAGTTAATTTTCTTTAATGTTTTCGCTAATGAAAATCATGCTGGAGAAGCCCATTTTCTGAGTCAATCGAATTTTCATGAACAATCTGTGAAGACAAAAAAGTTGCAAAAAATATTCCACCAGTCGTGCACCATTTATTTTATGCTAAATCAGCTAAATGATCGCTAGAAACATCAATTAGGGGGCCCTCAGGGCCACGCACTTTTTTTGAAAATTCGCCAATTAGTGACTAGGGTGGTAAAGACTCCGAACGTTTACCACTGCGTTATGGGATAGATGAGTTGGCTGCGCTGACTTCAAACATAACCCCCTCATATCTCTCTTGGTATTCGCACAAGAGAGATATGAGGGGTTTGCATTAACACTTTAGATTCCTCCTTTTTAAAAGACATTTAAACATTTAAAATCTAATCATTGGACATATTCATTATTTTGTTTGTTTTACAACTATTATTTCCGAAAACAATTGTTATCTATATTTTAGGAAACTGTAATTCTATTCTGTTCATTCTATTCTTAGAAATGAACGTGTTTGGGTAAAAAAATCGAAGTTTGAAAAATTAACGAAAATTAACGACTTTATTTTCGTTAATTTAACGACTTAACGAATTAACGAAAATTTTCATTAACGAACATCTCTGGTAGCGATGCTGGAACATCCTCACTTCTTCAATTTCTTCCTTCAACTCCCCTTCTTTCAAGAAGTTCATATTTTTTTTAAAATTATGATTTTCAAACTAAAGATGCGTTATGATATTTAGAAGCGATTGAGCAAATAAAAAGTTGTATTGCTATTATAGCAAAGTAGTGAAAATTAATTAAATGTTACATTTTTTTCGAAATTTCCCGATTCCAGCGTTCGTTAATCTTTGATCTAAAACACACCTAGACAATAGTTTCTTAGAATTAGCTGAATTTTCAATTGGAAGATATTTCCAAGTACCAGTGTAGTTCACTCATGGAGATTGTAATTATCACACATAAAACAGAAAAAATTATTTTTCATAGAACATTATTTCTACAATGTTTTCCAAACAATTCGGCACATTTCTTCCGGATACACGATCGTTTAGCATACATGGGCAATCTGAAAGCACGTTTTTAATCAATAAAATAAAACGAAATCAATTAAAACAATGAAATCGATAAAATCTCGAACCTCACCACACAATGTATTACTCTTGAGGAGGCTTATCACACTGTCGACGAATTTGGGCACGTAAGACATGGTGAGATTCTCGCACTGAAAAGTACCGTATGAATCATCTTATTGATTATAAAAAAGTGAATAAATGAATGAAACATACGAAGGCACTGAAATCACGAAGCATCGAGCAGACGTAGTAGTTGAGACCAGCGACAAGGTCGGTCTTGAAGTCTGGTTGGTCGATTTCGTACTGTAGGTAATTATTGATTATCGATTAGTTTCTATTGATTACTACTAGCTTGAATATTATTATCGATTGATAAGGTTGTTAATACTTATTCACCTCCATAAAGGCAGAGAAAGCTATACATGCATCACATTTCATCGACTCCATTTCTTCCTTGGACATCTGATTGATCGTGATCGCTTAAGGGACAGGGTAAGTCATAATTCACCAAGTCCTCATTACCAATTAATTGAGTCTTTAAAGGCAGCTGGCATCCAAAAATTTCGATTCGAAATAGTTAAAATAGTTGATCTCATGTTGATAAGCTCAAAGAACTATTCAGAAAAATGTATTTGAAAGTTTGAAAAGACGCTCTGGTAAGAAGTTGGAATACTGTAGCCTGCTCCACACCACGGGCGAGGTGTCTGAACTACAGTGTAGCCTAAAAGTCATCGGACACTTTTTCATTTTTTTATAACTTTTGATATAGGAAAACAATCAAGCTGATCTTTTGAGCCAATGTACAGAATTTATCAAGGGATACAACCATGATGTTTTGGTGTAATTAAATTAGTTCACTGTTGCATAGCAATAACGCAATCGAAATACACTTTTTTGAAAATTTACATTTCCTTAGTGAAAAGTCCTGTTCTTCTGAAACATTGCGAGAGTGGAGACCCCCACTAGGGCTGCACAGTCAAACAATCGGGAATGTCTCCGATTCCGATTTCAAGCTGTAGGAGGGTTGCAACTCTGACTCTCAAAATTTATAACTCAGCTTCTAGATGTGCTAACGACCCGTTCTAAGTGCTGAAATGATGCCAGTGGCGAGTAATGTTTATTCCCAGATTACGGTAGTCATAGCTCGTCATTTGTCCTCGGGGTATAAAAAATTTTTTTGTTGTGAGGACCGATTTTGACACCCTACCGTTCATAGGGCGGGTCTTCTAAAATTATGGTTCCTGCGCAAGCAGCTTAGCAATGTATCATATATTTATTTCCCTTATTTTGGTTTAATTCCGATTTATTTCAGACCCGTGGCAAAAGTTATGCTGAGGTCTACTCGGTTTCAGCGATCAAAGATCAACATACAAAGATCAAAGATCAAAGTTCAGCAATAGTGTAAAAACTTTTGTGAACATCTCTAACATGCACATGTGCTTTGCAAACAAGAGATTTCATCAATAGAGGCCCAGGGATGAGATCAATAAGAGAGAAAGCGCAAGAGCTGTGCAGCCCTAGTGGGGCTCTCCACTCTCGCAATGTTTCAGAAGAACAGGACTTTTCACTAAAGAAATGTAAATTTTCAAAAAAGTGTATTTCGATTGCGTTATTGCTATGCAATAGTGAACTAATTTAATTACACCAACATATCATGGTTGTATCCCTTGATAAATTCTGTACATTGGCTCAAAAGATCAGCTTGATTGCTTTCCTAGATCAAAAGTTATAAAAAAATGAAAAAGCGTCCGATGACTTTTAGGCTACACTGTACAGTATGCTAACTCCATGGAAAAGCTCAAAATAGCCCATTATTGAGTTTTATTCTTCATAATTCCTCACTGCGGATAGAATTATCATCAAAATATTCAATTTCAAGTCGTATCCAAAGAGTTGGTGTGGCAATTAGGAAAAGGTTCCCGCTATCTGGAGCAGACTGTAGTTTTTTAACAGCGCCGTTCTCCTTACCAGAGAATTCTTATGATATAAGATGTATATATTTCGAAACAGAATTTCAAGCTCTTTTATATGAGATCAACTTGTTTTTCGTTTCCCGGTCCCTTTAAGTCATTTTACCTAACGATAAATCTCTAAGACACTCAGTACCTGTGGATGAGTCGCAGGCCTCGAATGATGTGCAGTTCTGATGTTCAAATGAATGATTTATTGGGCACGGTAACCTTACAGTATGTAAAATTCTACGTACCTTTCCATCAACCTTGCCCATGCCGTGTTTGAGATAGAGAAGTCCGATACGATGGAAGCTGGTCAGTTTGGGGTTGGAGCACAGATGCATCTTCTTGCACACGGCTTCAGCATCACGCTAAAAATGGTCAGTTCAAGATAACCAGTATCAGATTACGGTATCTCTAGGATACTGTATGTTAGAGTAAAATTAGTTGGGATAACCCAAACTGGTTACGGTAGTACTCACGAGGTAAGGCTCGAGTTTCTTGATGATGACGTCAATCTTGGAGACGATGAGTTTGCACTCCTCAGCGTAGGAAGTCTGCAAAGTTGAACTTTGCTCTTTGATCTTTGAACTTTGTATGTAGTAACCTCATGGCATAGAGCGGAAAGGAGCATCTTGAGTTCGGCGAGCTTGGTGGGATCATCAATAGCCTCGATGAAACGTTTAACCATCTGTAACAGATGATCTTTGATCTTTCTATGGGCGGAGTTTATATGGAAAAATGGGCGGAGTTTGAGACTTACGCTCTTGCATTCTCCACAAGTGTCTCCTAGAGTGACGTCATCAGTGTTGGTGGGGATTCTGTTCGAGTCCAACATCTCATCCTTGTAGGCAGAGATGGTCGAGACAGCGACCAAGAGTAGAACCAAATACTTCATCTTTAATAATAACTTAGTCTTACTTATGTAAGAATATATATATATATATATATATATATATATATATATATATATATATATATATATATATATATATATATATATATATATATATATATATTGACTATGAGTCTAAGATGAGGAGGAATCAATGGAAGTTGAACTCGACATTGAAATGATAAAGATGAAACATATTCGGTCAAAGTGAGGCAAATTGATGAGAGAATTTCTAACTTCCAAAGATCTCTTCGTATCACATATTCTTTCTGTATTCTATGTCAAAGGGACAACACAGCAATATGTGAAGATCTGTTAAAGGCACACCCCAGACCAATTTGACTCCAGCTCTGGCACACTCTCCCGCAGACAAAGAAAGTAAGAGAGTGTGGCCAGAGTGGTTTGGGGTTTCACTTTAGAATGAAACGAGAAATACATACTCCTCGCAAACAGAAATGAATCAAATTTCCAGAAACAGTGACATTACTAAATATGATTAATCGATATGAGCAAGAAGAAGAATGAAACAACTTTGATGAGATGTATGAAGAATCAGTCAGAATGTAGAAGAACGGTCTCAACAACAAAGTTTCCTCGAATCTCAGTGATTTCAACCCTTTCGTGTGATTCATTCATTTATTCTACTGTTTTTATTTTTAACGATTTTCTAATCAACATGATTCATAGTACGTACGAAGGTTCGAGATTTTATCGATTTTATTGATCTCGATCTTTTTTATTGATTAAAAAACGTGCTTTCTGATTGCTCATTTGTGATTAGCTTTTTTTAAAAGAAGAAATGTATTGAATTGTGGACAAAACATTGTATAAATAATGTTATAATTATAGATATACGTATAGTTTATAATACAAATTACAACATAACTGTATGAGATCGCAATGAGGATGAATGACTAATACAAACGAGGAGGGCGTTAATGACCGAAAGATAGATAGCTACTTTTTACTATGGGTGAATGGCATTTACGAGAACAATGTGATATTAAATTGGGGACTATGAAAAGATTATATAAATGTGTGGCAAATTTAACAATTTTAGCAGTGATTGCGATGAATTCATGAGTAATAAATGTTTCTAACAACTTTCATAAACCGGATCAACTTTATTTGTTCCATTGTTGAAAGTCGAAACAAGTCTCTACAGTGGTGAAGCGTCGTAGTTCGACCCGGACAATATCTGAATTATATTTTACTTAAAAATTCATGAGCCATTTTCATGACGTTTAGATTTAGTTCAGATTCTTTAGTTATGATTGATATTTCTTATCGAACTCCCACCTTCTACATTGAGAACATCTAACAGTCGATGATCTTCAGGAAGAAGATGACATGACGGCAGGGTACTGTAATCAGGCACGATTACATATAGACGATCACAAACTGATTTAATAAAATTTGAAAAAAAAAGTTACCGAGGTTCCTCTAAGAATGGATGGTTCATGCATGAGACAGCTGTGGAGTCTTGATCACGAAGTTTAGCCAGCAAATCGAATCCGAGACTTTCTTTAAACGTAGTAAAATCATATTTCAAGATCATTAAATCAGTCAATAATTCAATCTTTTACTCCTTAAACATGGGGACCCACGAGTTTTTTCGTGACTAAACTGGCCAGGCAGAATTATAGATCACATCTCCCTGTATCCAAAAACAATTTTCTCTAAAATTATAGGTGCACTGGAATACCGTAATCCGAGCTCAAAGTTCGTTCTTACCCCAAGATGTCCTCAGCGAACGCGCGCAATTTCAAATATGAAAGACAAATGTATTGCAAATTGCAAACGGGAATCGAACCCGCGTAACGCGGTTACAAGCGCCGAATACTAACCACTGAGCCACACGCTCTATGCGCTCAATCTCTCAATTCTAATAGAGAATAGAGTGTCACTTCCTACCTCCCATGTTAGAGATGACAATTGTGCACCCCAATTCTCCTGGTCCCCCTTCTTTAAGAGTGCACATATTTTTATATGAGGAATATGTCTATTAATGGCGATTATGTATCATTGCGAAAAAAGACATAATTGATTCATTTAATCATGCATCACTATAAGAAAATTGGCTAAATGTGGATAGCAGATGATATTTTGCGATCGAAACATGTATTGTCGTTATTGAATCATGCAGATGTTGGCAGATGATGGGTAGAATTATGAAAGTTTATCATGAGCACGAGTATCCCACTTATCACCTGTGCATATAGAAATGTGTACAAAAAAGTTTAAATATCAGTAGCAAACATGATATGATAGTAGTAATTGATAAAATGATGTAAATATTAGTATATTAATAAATAAATAAATATTATTAGCATTATTACTATATTTGATCAAATGCATTTTTTTTTCAAAAATAAATATGTAGATAAATCAATATTATACCGAATTCCTTATCCTCAGTATTATCGACCATTCCCTCCATGAGAAGTTCTAGACTGTGAGCCAGACAACGTAGATCATCTAAAAATCGATAGTATCAATCTTATCACTGACTAGATCAATGAATTCAAAGGTACTGTACATCTGAGATTCTCTTCATGAGTGAGATACATGCCATCGATTGCATCAGGAATCTGACCGTAGTCTGGAATAAAATCAGTTATCGATCAGACGGCGGATATTGTTATTGATTATTTTTATTACCTGTAATTCTAATGGCGGCATTTACACTCACTTCCACTGTTGAGGGATGAATGTTCTAGAATATTTCAATGTTCTTGGTTCAATTTTGAGTCATTAAATTGTAATTTGTAGTATTTTCAAATAACACTCAAGCAACTCTCCACGCTGGAAACACTCTCTCGTAAACAAAGAAAGCGTGAGACTGCGGCCATAGCGGAGAGTTAAATTTTTTATTATATTTAATGATAATGAAAATAAAAATGAGACGAACTCCTAGCATGAATCCTTCTCGATGCATCAATGCAGTTGCATCTATCATCTGTCTCATAATACGAATGACAGTTGCTGGAGGAATACGCTGAAAAGTATACGGTATGATGAAGGATATCATCTGGTTTCGCCTTGGTTGCTCAGTGAAATCCGAGAAATTTTCTAGAACTTCCCCCCCCCCCCCAGCTCTCAGAATACGAAATCAAGATCCCTGCCCTAACTCATTCTTCTGCAATGACAATGAGTGCTTATAACATAACTATTATATTGTATTCCCCCATTTCTCTTAAATTTTTTAGTGTTCTTTAAAATATTTAACATATTTGTCCAATGTTCTAAAGGAATGAGAGCTTACTGAATTTCAATAGACATTGGACTAATTCATGAAACGTTCTTACCTCTCCAATAACTTCATCAAGGGTACCATCCAAAACATCTTTCACAATATACACAGCACCCATATAATCGTAAGCCTCGAGTACTTGATGAATCTTAAGATGACTTAGTCTATTAAGGTCGTAAGTACGTTTGGTAAATGTTTAAGGTACATCACAAGCTAATTTGAAACTCTCCGCTCTCGCCACACTCTTTCACTTCCTTTGCCTACTAGAGAGTGTAGTAGAGCGGAGGGCTTCAAATAAACTGGTGTGCCTTTAAAGTCTCGAGAGCCTTTTCCTCACTTACATTATCATGAGGTAGACATCTAGACATAATCAATTGTCGTAAGCAGTCTCTCATTTGATCTCCATCCGCAATTTCGTATTTCTAAATCAAACAATTATTTGGTAGTTTTCAAATTAATTTTGTAAAATACCTTGATGACGACATTCTTCTGTGTGCAAAGGTCGGCTGCGAAGCTGAAGTCATAAACCTTTATTTTGTTGTTGTTGTTGTATTCAGCATAGGATTAATTTTTGTTATTCTGTTTTGAAGGGAAGTATGACTAAAAACGATGATGAGATCAACGAAATCAGAATAAACTAATAAATAAGATGAGCAAAACACAAAATAATGTTTGATAAAAATTAATGAAATTATTCGATTTTTTCATTCGATAACACCAACCATTCTCGTTCTCGATACGACTCCGGACATGTGAAACGTTTAGCGAGGTCGAATGTCATGCCCTGTAATACTTTTATTAAATGTTTTCTGTATCTTTAAAGGTACCCGTAACCATTAGTGAATAGTATCTCACAGAACACACAAAATTGCTCTCGTTTCGTGCGTTCAGCAAATATGTACTAATCTATGATTATGAGCATTGGTCGTTTAAATACCTCAAGAACGACTCGATGAAAATCTCCCCACGTTACACTTCGCTTCTTTCGCGGACACAGAACTGGACTGAAAAATATTATATTTTAAACATAATTTATTTAAAAGTAATTACCTATCAAGACTGGATGCTGATTGCGTAATGATGCTTCTCTTTCTGTAAGTGGATTTTTTTAAACCAAACAACATATGCGAGATCAAAGATCAGACTAAAATCTAGAGATCAAAGATCAACCTTGTCTGAAGCACGTCTTCATTCGCCGATAGGTGATTGAGTTTAGATGAATCTGAATTGTATATTTGTCCCATATACCATTAGTATATCACATTACCTCACTAGAGTAGTCTATGATATTTCTTTTTTCTCGATTCTTTTTTTCTATGACGGAGTCTCTATTTGTTGTTGTTCATGTGAATTTGACATAGACACTAATTATTTTGGGACCGACAAAAAGAAGAATTAATATTATATGTGGGAATACAAATAATAATAATAATATTCATTATTGTTGTTGCTATTATTATTTATTATAATAATTATTCTGTCCCTTCTTGGTTGTTACCTGAGTCAATGACAGAATCCATTGAAGAAGCGATGGTCCTGGAAAATGGATCATTTTGTTGTTGTACTAAAGAGAGACTGGAGATGATAGAGGACAATGGGGACTTATCGTGATCTTTGATCTTTTGGATTGACCATATTTGTGTGGTATACTTACATACAACAGAAACGAAAGATGGGATCAAATGAAAAAGAGGAAATAGGGATCATATATCAGACTTAGACCAAGAATATTGTACCAGAAGATGACGAAAAGAAATGTTCTCACTGGCGCAAAAGAAAAGAAAAAAAATTACAAAATTTTTCTTATTTTTAATCAAGCATAGATGTAGATAGATGAGAAAATTTGTCATGTGTATAATGTCGTTTTCAAAAGTCACGTAAAGAAAAAGGAAAGAGGCGAGAGAGTGTGCAAAACAAGGAGAGCTTTTTCTCATGTTCTTTTCCTTTCGAGACAATTGACCATAGCATAAATACGAATAGATTAATCGAGAATAAAATGAGTATAGTCGACGTATAATCTCCATGATGTATGGGAGGGATTTATGCCACCTCACAAGGGGGCGTGGCCTATTAATTGTCTTTTGAGACCTAATGGTATAATACAAAGACTTCATACAGTTAAACTCAGAACTACTCCGCCCCCATATGAAATTCATTTCATCTCATTTATTCTATTGTACAGAATGGAAATAAAGATCTTTTCGTCGAATGAAATCGCCCCTATATGATGTAGGTGGGCTCAAAACAGATTGTTTTCAGTACATGACAGAGCGTTGAAATATTATGAGGCTTAATATAATATTTTAAAGGTTACTAATCTGCATTAGTATGTGAGTTTAATACATTATATCAAAAAAATACAAACCACTCTACCAAAGCTTGTTACTTTGATCTCTCTATATCATCTTCTTTCGACTATTACATAGAACTCTACTGTTTATAGGACAAGAGGTTTATCGTGAACAAGGAATTTCCAATGGCCCATATTGGTCTCGAGCCAAACTAGAGAGAAACTATTGAGAGAGGAGTGGCAAAAAATATGTGAGGAGAAAGAGACGTCGAGGGAAAGGCCAATAAGAGAACCTTATTCTAACCACTCAAGGTAAATTAAATGATGAAATTGATTACATTTCTGGAATACCGAGAAAGAAAAATAAGGGGAAAGAAGAGGGAGAGGGAGAGAAGGAGAGGGAGAGAGTGAAAAGTAGAAAACTCAGACCCAATTCCCTCCTCCTTCTTTATCCCCTTCACATGTCTCTTTTCAAAGATACCAAGAATAAGGGAAAGAATAGTCTCTCTCTCTACTTCTCTCCCTCTCCTCCTCCCTTTCCATCTCTCTCCCTCTCCCTCTACCTCTCCCTCGCTCTCCCTCTCCCTCTCCCTCCCTCTCCCTCTCCCTCTCCCTCTCCCTCTCCCTCTCCCTCTCCCTCTCTCCCTCTCCCTCTCCTCCTCCCTCTCCTTTTCTCATCTGTCTGCCCCTTGTCGTCACACCAAAGAACGGCATTTCCCAAAGGAGGATCATTCCAGGAATTCCTTTCAGACATTATTATTCTTTTTTTAAATGGATAGTACTCATGAAGGGGAGTTCTCTTTAGCATCTATAGAAATGAAAAAAATTTAAAAAATAAGGAATGAAAAACAATGAAAAGGAGAAAACAATCGGGAGCAAATTGGAAATTATCATAACTGCTATAATCACTATGATCGACTTTCTCGAATGGACTTAATACTGTTATTACTACTTCTGCTATATTAATAACTGTAAACAAGATGATGTTAGAAAAGGTCGATCGTAATATCAAAGATAACGAAAGAACACACGTACTCGTGTGAAAAAGATTCTCGCACTACTGCAAAATACTATATAGTAATGTCTGATTTAAGGGTGTTATGTAGTAAGGCGTACAATTTATCTGCACCGTACAGTACGTTGCACAAAATGAACTATAGTTATGCCGTTCTGAATGTGTTGGGAGCACCAAACATTAATTATTACCTAAAACTTCAAAATATGCTGAAATACTCGTTCGTTCTTTTTTTCTACTTTTAAATAAAATATTCTTTTTTTAAATAATAGATGGACGAGAAGTGTTGAGGATAAAGGGATGGTAATTAGAACGGGAAGATAATGGAAATAGATCGAAGTAGATGTCTAATTGTAAGTTTTATATTATTTAATAGCTTTCGTAGATTTTCAATGTTTTCGAAACTCGAGAAACATAATTCATATGAGGAGAGACGAAGGATGAAAGAAACAAGTAGAGTTATAGGCTGCTTCTCCCTCTCCCTTTCCTTATTGCTCTCCCTCTCCCTCTCATAGTCCATGTATAAGAAAGACATGGTCCTCAGATGTCCCAAATGTTACATTTATTCATTCTTTTATTTATTTATTTATTTATTTCTTTATCCATCAGTTAAAATCAAGAATAATGAATGAATGAAGCAATAAGGGACACAGCGTTCTCATGACTTTCAAAGCAAGAACGACCGCTCAACATACAAACTCTCTCGAATACAATGGTCTCTCCTTTGTCTTGCTTTCGAAGAAAAATGGCTTGGACCAGAATACTGTGGGGAGTGATGGAGTTCCGTCGCTTAAGCGATTTCGGTTGGGGAGTGGCAGCTTTAGCTGAACAATGATATTAAGGACGAATACGAGATTGAGTTATAATATTGTGAAGGGGCAAATTTAGTATCCCTGCACGGAATATATGGGGAGGGGAAGAGACAAGCTCTTGGGTGAGGGAGTTCCACGTGGACAGAGATCTAGAGGCACAAGTGGAAAGGGATTTGGGAATACAAAAAAGTAGTGATATCCTATAACGATGGCTAATTCTATTACAATCAATATAATATAAGTGAGAGGAGTCAAATAAAGAATAGTTATGTACTGTGCTATGGAGAAATTGGAGATCACGGATGACTCTTCTATATTCTAATGTGGGGAGTTGAAGAAAAGCGTTGCGTTCGTTAAAAGGTAAGGGAGCAAGTTTGCATTTAGCAAAAAGTCTATATGTGAAATTTCTTTGTACACTTTCTATTGAATTGGTCAGGCATTTAAGGGTGGGATTCCAGATAATAGGACATGATTCAAGAATTGGTCTTATATAAACAGTATAAGCTTTAGATAAAAGTGAATGGGAACGAGAGTGGACAGACAAGAACAGCATATTAATAGAAGCTTTGGCCTTGGTAGTTATCACTGATATATGGTGATTAAACGATAAATCAGAGCTCATGTGAACTCCTAAGTCTCTTACAACAGGTGATGAGGAAAGGGGGCAACCATTCATAATATATGGGTACGAGCCTTTAAAGGGCCAATATGGAGGACAGTACATTTGGGGGCAGATATAGTCATATTCCATGTGAGACTCCAATCAACAATAGAATCAATAGCCGATTGTAAATATTTAGATTCGGAAGGAACGTAAATCTTAAGATCATCAGCAAAAATACCGTATTTGACACTAGAGGGAATTATAACAGATAAATCATTAATAAATAGTATGAACAAGAGAGGGCCAATGCTGGAGCCCTGAGGCACTCCAGAGGTGATGGGACTAGGGCGGGACATGGAATCTCCTATAAGCACCGATTGTGAACGATTAGATAAGTAAGAATGAAACCAAGATACAATATGAGGCGAGATTCCTATACATTTAAGTTTGTGCAGTAACAGTCTATGGTCGATACTATCAAAAGCCTTAGCGAAGTCAAAATAAATAACATCAACAGAAATACCGGCAGAAACACACTTAACATAATAGGAATGGGACTCGCATAATTGCGTAGCTGTGGATCTACTACTCCTAAAGCCAGCTTGATGACAATCCAGAATATTATTCGAATCAAGATATTCAGTAAGTTCTTTGATCAAAATTTTTTCGAAAATTTTCGAAGCAGTGGAGGTTAAAGAGATCGGTCAGCTATGTTATTATTATTGGATTTTTTCGGGATGGGTTTGACAATTGCTACTTTCCATAAGCTAGGTACAATAGAAGTAAGAAGAGTCTTATTAAAAATTATGGTTAAGGGAACAACAATTGCGTATTTACATTTACAATATACAATATTAGGAATGTTATCAGGAGATGTATTCACTTTAGGTATTAGGTCAGATAAAGCTAAAAGTATCTGTTGAGGAGTTATATAGGCGAGATCGAAAGATGATTGGGAATGAGTAGGATACGGTAATGGGGAACTTTGAGGGGGAGTTTGGACGGAAGAAAAATAATGAGAAAAAGCGGAGGACTTATCTATATCAGAAACAAATATACTACCATCTATATTAACAACACCAGGCAAACTACTACTATTAGACTTAAGCTTACGCTTACAAAAAGAATAGAACAATCGTGGGTTGGAGGAATTTATAGCTCTGGTTTCTAAACCACATTCAAATTCACGAAGAGAGAGATCAAATTTACGACGAAGGTTAATAGTGTGAAGTGCATTAGGGGCAATTGATTGATAATAACGAAGCCTATTATACAATATCTTAATTCGTTTGGGATACATTGAATGATCACTAACTCTACGTTTAGGTACAAATGAATCGATAAGCGAATTTATGAAATCTGTGAAATAAGTAAATGATTGGTCCACTGATAGGCTAAAGAGGGCAGCTGACCAATCTGTGTTAATAATATTGTAATTAATAGATTCCCAATCTTTTTTTTTTAATTTCTTTTTTTAAATTGGAGAGTGGTCTCTGGTCTTCTGGAGGATTTTATAAGGATATGGAAGAATTTCATTATCTCTATATTTCATCCAAATATTCATTTCCTTGTTGAAGGAGTCTCTCTCTCTAGTTCAACTTCTTTTCAACTTCTTTCCTTTATCACATCAACGAATCAAACCAATTCATATTAATATGAGATGGAGAAGTATCACAAAATCTACATGAAAGAGGTTTATATGACATTGAAACGTAGTGGAAATAAAAATATTAAAGGAACATAGTTTTTTTTTAATATAACACCTTTATCGGTAGAATTGCTATAATATGAAAAAAGTTTTTTTTTTAAATTGGAGAGTGGTCTCTGGTCTTCTGGAGGATATTATAAGGATATGGAAGAATTTCATTATCTCTATATTTCATCCAAATATTCATTTCCTTTGTCGTCATAGATGAATTCCATCCCCTCTTTCCGCATTAAAAATTGTCTACGTCGACATCCGAAATAAGTTGGGATACAAGGGTAATCGCATTCGTTTTTTGATAGAAAGAACATGGAATATTTATAGAGCCTTTCTCTCTTATACAGGAAAATAAATGATTTGATTTCATTTCATTTGATTTGAAGAAAACGTCCTACCAACAATCACTTTAATCTTTTTTTTTAAAAAGTAAAGGAAAATATCATCAAATTTCGAATTTTAACAAGTTTAAAAATAATAAAATCACTTCACGTTTCGAATGTACCGTAAGCATTTTTTGTTAAACAATCAATAAAATATATTCGCTTTGAGACCTCACACACTAGGTTGCCACGTTTTCAGAATCATTTTAGCTTGTTTAGCTTTCAATTTTTGGTTATAAATACAATAGGAAGTGTTTCAGCTCGTACCTGAACTCGGTGTGAATGAGCGGAGTGTGGAGAAATTGGCCAAGTGGTCGTTTCGACGAATGCTCATCGGTTTGTTACTGACTTTCGTGTTATTTCATAATGTAGTCTGATTAATGGTCGTATTTAAGTTGTCTTACACGATCAACCGACCGTGCGTATACAATGTGCGCTATCGGAATGAGTACAATCCAGGATACAATCGAGAAGCGCCCATGGTAAGCTAGTTGTGATCACAATTATGATGTAATACCAGGCACTATTCCAGAAGCCTAGATTGGGTTGTATCCCTTGCTAATTACATCCCTTCCTTAAAAGCAGAAATTTGACTCAAAATAGTAGAGTGAATAAGGGGTTTTGTAACCTTTTTATTTCCCTTAGCGCGTTTTCTCTAGTTGAGAAGATAGCAGTTTAAAACGACTTCCTTGTGAAATGAATTGATGATATTTTGTTTCTTCAGACATACAAGATCACTCGAGATTATCTATGGAGTGAAGAGGTTGACTTGGAGAATGTAGCAAAGCAGAAGATGGAACTGAAAGAATTACTCACGAGGTTTGTATGATGTTGTGACCGATGAACGTATATGACTTGTCGTACTTCGCCTCATGTCGATTGATACTTATCGATTGATTCTAGATGTGATCAGTTACGACATAGCAAAAGCCATCTAGTCAAGCTAATTCGGCAGCAAGAGGGTCGACTAGGCTACATTCATGATGAATTAGAGGTTTGATATGCAATTATTGATCGAAATTTACTGATATTTGATCTTTTAGTTGGTGCGTGATCATCGATTGGAAAGACATATCATGCCTGAGTGTATGATGATTGAGTTACAAGGTAAGATCGAACTAGACCGAACTTTTTATCGATTGATTCTATCATGATGCATAGCTATGTTTGACTCTCTTACAGTTACGATTCGTGTAGAAAATCAATGGTTGATGCAGTAAACCAGTGATTTACTACGTGAATCGTAAAAAAAGAATCGTATCACGTTTTCTCGAAAACGCATAAACATAAATATTATTATTAGTAGTAGTAGTAAAATCTCGTCAGAGGATGCGGCTCGTTATCGGAAGTTTATCACGAATATCCTCTCGGATTCCATCAATGATACACAGGTCTGGTTAAAGGCTCTTTTTAATTATAAAAAACTCCATTATGAACGTACTCATTGTCAGTGATATAGATTGTATATGGTAGGATTGGAGAGACCAACCGACCGCACCATAGGTCTAATAGCTACGTCATACATGGGCGAGGTATCTGGAGCTCTGTTCTACAGGGGGCATGCGAACGAAAAATGGTGAATTTTACAGGGGGGCCTTCACTTTTTTCAAAAATTTCACCAAAACGTCATTTTTTACAGGGGTTTTCCACAAATTTTCGAAAAGCCGGAATTTTACAGGGGGCACCCCCATGTCGGCGCCCATGTATGAGCTACGTTACAAATTTGCAAATTACGGTCGGGTTTTCAAAAAAAAAATCAAAACTGCGGTCAGGCTTCGTAGTTTGCAACGTACTTATCGACATATGGACCGCACCACAGAGAGAAAGGCAGACGAATTATAATATTAGTAATTAATCATACTAGGATCAGTATTGATTATTTGAAATAACTTTCTCTTTGAAGAAGTTATCGATCGTCTCCAACTTCACATGCACCGATCTAATCAATCAACAAGTCAATAATATTGAGTTAGTATCTTTTTTCCGATAATCAATCAATATTTTATCCTTTCTAGGAAGTTATTCGAAGTGCTCATTGCTCTTCGATGTCGTGTGCTCGAATTGGGGAATAAAGCCGACGATACTGTCGTCTACAGTATCTACAATAAGGTACGGTAGATGCTGCAAATCAATCGACAATTGAGTATTCCGTTCACAGTGTAACGTTCTCCTTGATGACATTGCTGCAGCCCCTGAACGCGCGGATACGATCAATATCGCGCTAAGACTATGTGGGATATTATTGATTGATATGTTTCGTGATTTATTACGGTATATAAATTGAAAATACGTAGACTACTGTATTGATCATTCTAGCAGCCATTCAGCGAGATGTAGAACAAGTAGCTGGTGTACGACCCACGAGGTTAGTTTACGATTACAAATCATAGACAAAGCATGCGATGTTTTTGAAGAGACGACATGATAGTCTGTAGTTGTGTATCATGTGGCACTGTAATTGTCATTCGTTCATTATTATGGCATAGTTTGTTGATTATTCGATATAGTTACTGTAGCTACAGTAGCCAGATATGTAGATATAGCTACTGTAGGTACTCTATGCTACTCAATCAATCATCAATCCATTTTTTCAGTTGTACGGAGCCACAAGTTGATACTGAACCGAATACTTCAACCCCTGCTCCTACTCCACCCCAATCGAATGAAACACACTCCTCTCCGAGTACAGCTGATGAAGTTCCCACTTTGGCTCCATACGAGTCCGATGAAGCTCCTGGCGAGTTTGGTAGAGCTCCATCTCCTGCAGCATATGAATCATATGAAGCTCCTTACGACCCTCATCGAGCTCCATCACCAGCTGCATATGAATCCTGTGAAGCCTCATACGAATCTGATAGATCTGAACATTCTCCGGCTGATGACTCTCCTGTGTTTGTCGAATCATTCGGTGCAGATCAATCGATACCATCTCCTGAACACCCTGCAGTCCCTTCGGAACCCGCTGAGATCCACTTGGATACTGTATCAATGTCAATGAGCATCACAGATACGGTATGTGGTTATCGATTTACCGGTTCGCGAGTGAAATGAAAATATGTTGCACAAGGAGGAAAGGAATGAGGGATCCTAGGGATATATTAAAATAGGACAATAAACTCTTTGTCATCCTGATATATGTTGAGAGCTGCTACGCCTCACAACCTAGGGAAGATGCGGCTGTTGAGAATTGTGTGCCCACTGATGGAGATCAATCGATGGAGGTTTGATGTAGTTTATAGTCATCGATATCAATCAATTAATCGATAATTTCGTTAATTATTTTACAGAATTGTGATGAAAGTGAGAGCATTGATGAAGAACTACCGAAGAATAAGTACAATCTCAGAGTATGTGTTCTTTTGTTTATTTTATTTTTTTATTTATTTGCATAATAAATACGAAGTACTGATTACAGAATCGATCAATGCACCAACAGGAATCGATTCCGAAGACTCCGCCCACAAGAAATACAAGAACGTCTAAGAAGACTACGGTAACCACAATAGATTAAATCAATATCTTGATCAATCAATTATCGTATGTTTTATAGACTCCTCCCACAATAAATACGAGAACACCTAAGAAGACTACGGTAACTACAATAAATTAAATCAATAATTTAAACAATCAATAATCGAATAATTTACAGACTCCGTCCACAAGAAATACGAGAACGCCTAATAAGACTACGGTAACCACAATAGATTAAATCAATACTTTGATTAATCAATAATCGTATATTTTACAGACTCCACCCACAAGAAATACGAGAACGCCTAAGAAGACTACGGTAACCACAATAGATTAAATCAATAACTTGATCAATCAATAATAGTATATTTTATAGGCTGGCATCAGAAGTACTTCAGCCACACAGAAAGCTGCCGAGAGAGAGATGGAAGAAAGATTGAGAAAGGTATAAGGTAGATTGAAATCGATATCTTGATCTACCGTACTCTTTTTCTCAGGGAGTTCTAAATGCTAAGCGAGAGATGAAGAGAAGATCGGCCAAGGTTGAGAAAGAGAAGGAGGATAAGGTGGAAATTACATCTGTTGTCGTGGTTGGTTGATCAATACTTATTGATCTTTGATCTCTGATCTTTGTTAGGCGAAGAAACCCCGCGTCATTGATACGATTGACTTGTCGTCTGATGATGAGGTATTGATGGATATATCGATTGATTGATTGGAGTTATTGATTGATTCAGAATGACAATATGCATACTGGTGTCGCGGACGTAGTAACTATGAAGAATACAGTCGCCACGGGCGAATCCGCAACTATGCGTGATACGGTACTTATGAGAGATATTAAAATAGCACACACCTACGAGTATGCGTGGGTGTTATCGGACTACTTTTCGGTTTTGGCGCTGCGCATTAACCGGAAAGTAGTCCGGGTGCCTACTAACTACATTAAGAATTACTGTAATTACTGTATTGTGAGATCCGATCAGATCTACCGTATACCAGTGACTCCTGATAAAGTGATCGTTATTGCAGGATAACAATGATGTCATTGTGTTGCCTGAGCAAGCTACGTCGTCTTTGGCCGATAATTTCGAAAAGGTAATCGATTACAGTATACCCCTTGCTACCACGGCTACAGTAGATTTCTTCGCTCATATTGCATATACACCACATTCTTTAATTGAGATATTCACCTACTGGTTGTGAATTTAACTTACCGTAATCTATCTCCATATTTCTACAGTATTCCTTGTTCAGGTGGATTTTTTCGCTTGCCCACCACTCTCATGCTCCACACCGATCACTTCTCCACGTACTAAGAAACGACTATCTCGATTACCCAATCCGCGTCGATTCACGGTGAGTCCATCATACTGTAATGGTACCTTGATTACAGTAGCAGGCCTAGTTGTGGGGATATTGTAGTTGTGGACTACAGTAAATACTGATGGGGTTGGAGTGTACGGTGGTTTTCCGATTACAGTAGCGATATGATTTCATTTCACGGTTAAGATACGGTAGCTTTTGGTTCTATTCCGGTTCCTTTTGTGATGACTATGGATGACTATAGCAGTGATACACTGTAGGCAGACCCGGAACTTCTATTCCGAGACGAACGAGGTCTGTCTCCTGTGACTGGACGAGGTCCACGTGCGAGATACGCCATCATGATGCAAAGGTCCCGTCGCTTCATCAAGGTATACGATATGAATATATGATTATCGATTGATTACTCCGTATTTATTGATTTATTATCGTTTATCAATTGCAGGAATTTCATCCGGAGGACTCGTCGATCATGTGTCTAGATATACCAATTAAGTAGGAGGCACACCATATGGTGCGGCGAGTGTGCACAACCACTCCGTTCTTTCCAAAATGGCCTCTTTATCAATTGTTGTTAATTCCGTCGTGAAGTTTTTCTCTTGTATTTGCTAATTATTCATCTGTTCAATTGCGTTTTCGCCTGACATTTGTCAATATATCTTAATAAGTAATAACTAGTTTAAAAAAATTATTTTGATCTATGTGTAATTCAAATATAAAATCGATATCGTCATGTGTTGTGTTCTACAGGACTCACTCATATGAATGTCTTTAGCTTCCGATATAATGATCTATTATTTTGGATCCGATTATCACAGACTACATTCAAAGCCATTCAAAGTATTCAAAATAAATGACAATGAGCTCTGATTAATCAGGTATTCAATCTCTGAATACCACAAACGAACTACAAAAGTTATAACACGTAAAGATATTGTTCTCGTTTGCTCAAAATTCCATGTTAAAAGAACAAGGTTTTAAGATGGGATTCCTTTATCACAACGAAACAATTCTGTTATGAAACAAGGATGCATTTGGGTGAAACAAAAACCGTAATGGAACGAGAGAGATAGTAGGGAAAGGGATGGTGGATAAACTGGCCATAACAACCAGAGTACGGTGGGTTAATCACAACATAATCATCAATCGATAGCAAGAAAAAATCGATAAATGGACACGATCCCTATTTCCTTATGAGTTCATTCAAATTATTAAGAGCTCTATATATGGAACAATTCAAACACGTCTAGAGCATAGTGGGGGGTGGAGTGGGAACGAAGAAACAGATCACAAAGAATATTGAAATAGAATTACTACGATCAATCATCACAATTGCATATAAATTTATTTATTTTAATAAATAAGGGGTGGGGGAAAGGCTGGTGGGTGTCGGTGCCACGGTTACGGTACCAGAGAGCTTGCACTCCCGGTTCTGAAGGCCGGGTTTGCCCGAACACCTCTATCACAGTGATTGCATGGGCTCAATTATAACAATGGAGGGGGGAATCAATCGATAATCTATAGCTCAGTATGCTCCTCCTCAACCTTATTTCCTTCGTCACTCTCCTCCTTCTTCTCTTCCTCTACATCCTCCTCAATCACTTGTTCTTCCTGTAATCAGAGAAAATCAATAAAATGATAGCGGGAAAAATTAATAAAATATTCCAGAAATAGCTACCGTACCTCAACTACAGCGTTCTCATCGACATTGATCGACTTCTTGAGGATCAGTTCGATACGCTCAGCAAATCCAGACTGGTCCTGCAATGTTCATCAGGTTAGTGCTACCGTAACCCATGAGTATGCTCTGCTACAGTATATCTATCATTGGATACCGTACCTGGAGAGCAAATCCTGATCGGAGGGTGGCGGTATCAAAGAGAAGTTCAGCAGTGAACTTGGCCATGGCATCATCAGCATCAGACTCCACACGCTTGAGGAGTTCCTAAAATATAACAGGGATTAAAAATGAATAAAGAATCAGCCGATCAATCGATAACTCAATCAACCAAGCTACCGTACCTTGACGACGGGATGACGAGGGTTGAGCTCGAGTGTCTTCTTCTGTGTGGCGTAGAACTCCTGGGTAGGGTCCTGAAACGTAGAGGGTTACGGTAACGTATAGAGGACTAGGGTACGGTACCTTAGCCTTGGCATAAGCCTGTGACTTCATGATACGTTCCATGTTGGCGGACCATCCATAGGAAGAAGCGACGAGAGCGGAGGGAGTCTTGACGAGACGTTGAGAGACAACAGCCTTCTCAATCTTGTCCTTCAGACCTGAAGTGAACAATGACTTAGTGACTTAGCGTTAGGGTCGAATGACTTAGTGATAAGGTCGTCTAAGTACTTACCGTTCTCCTTAAGCCAAGTGGTAAGAGGCTTGAAGGTCTCCTCGAGTTCCTTCTGGGCTTCCTTCGCCTTCTCTCCATCGTCAATGTTGAGTCCTTCCTGAATAGAGGCAAATGATTAATCGATTACTTAGGCTAAGTATGTTACTAAGCATGTCCTTAGCCACTAGTACTTACCTTAGCAACGTTCTGGAACTTCTTTCCATCAAATTCGGGCATGGCCTGGATGCAGTACTCATCGACGGGCTCGGTAAGGTACAGAACCTAAAGCACTAAGCCGTTAGGTCAAGTCAGTAAGTCGGTAATCCATTAGACCAAGTCGCTAAATCATTAAGGCACTATCGACTTTAAATGATGTATTGACCAACCTCGTATCCCTTGGCAAGAAGACGCTCAACGAATGGTGAAGACTCGACCTACAATCATGAGCATTAAACAAGTACTTAACCTAAGTCCTTAGCCTAAGTAACTAACAAAGTACCAACCTCCTTGCGGCTAGTGCCAGCCATGTAGTAGATAGCCTCTTGCTTCTCCTTCATACGCTCAATGTAGGCTGACAGAGTTGTCTGCTTCTCGGCATCAGCAGAGGAGAAGAATCTACAATCAATCAATCAATATTCATATGACACAAATAATTAGGGGCTGCAGTATCCAAGGAGGGACCATCTCTACATCAACCATTTAGGGGCTACAGTGCTCGAAAACTACCGTAGCCAAGGCGGGGCAGTAGGATAGTACCCAAATGACTACAGTACCCAAACACTACCGTACCTAAGGAGCTTGGCGAGTCTCATTCTGTTGGATGGATCCTCCATAACTCCGAGCTTCATGTTGGTAGAGAATTCACTCCAGAAAGCGTCAAACTGAGTTCCATCGAGCTTCTTGATCATATCGAGCACCTTACGGACGAGCTTCTTCTTGATGACCTTAACGAGGATGACTTAAGCTAAGTACGTCATTTAAGGATACGACTTAAGGTAGGTAAGGCTAAGTACCTTGAGGAGCTTGTGTTGTTGGAGGTTTTCACGAGAGACGTTGAGGGGAAGGTCATCAGAGTCGACGATACCACGGATGAAGGAGAGGTACCTTTAAATCAATCAATAAATCAATATGTAATGGACTACCGTAACCCCAGATCAGTTAAAGATAGACTGCAGTAGTCCAAACGAAGTGATACTCACTTGGGCATCATATCATGGAAGTCATCAGTGATGAAGACACGATAAATCAATATGTAATGGACTACCGTAACCCCAGATCAGTTAAAGATAGACTGCAGTAGTCCAAACGAAGTGATACTCACTTGGGCATCATATCATGGAAGTCATCAGTGATGAAGACACGATAAATCAATATGTAATGGACTACCGTAACCCCAGATCAGTTAAAGATAGACTGCAGTAGTCCAAACGAAGTGATACTCACTTGGGCATCATATCATGGAAGTCATCAGTGATGAAGACACGATAAATCAATATGTAATGGACTACCGTAACCCCAGATCAGTTAAAGATAGACTGCAGTAGTCCAAACGAAGTGATACTCACTTGGGCATCATATCATGGAAGTCATCAGTGATGAAGACACGACGAACGTAGAGCTTGATGTTCTCGAGGACCTAAATCAATCGATAAATATACCGTACTCCCAAAGGGTGCCGATCGATCTGGGATCCGCTAGCACGTACCTTTCCATAGTTCTGGAACATGTCATTGGGAGACTTCTTGGGAACGTAGAGGATCGATTTGAATGATACTTCTCCTTCGGCGGTGAAGTGTACGTGGGCAAGGGGCTTCTCGCTATCCTTAAAATTAACAATTTAGTACACATATCGATTTAAATTAAGCACAAATAAAATAAAATAAATAAAATAATATGGAATCAATATTTTTTGTATAAATATTGATTGAAAGAAAATGAATACCTTCGTGACACTCTTGTAGAACTCATCATATTCATCACCCTCAACCTCGGCAGCCTTTCTCATCCAGATAGGCTTGACATTGTTTACTCTCTCCCAATCCCAGGTTGTCTTCTCAACCTTCTTCGTCTTCTTCTCAGTCTCTTCTTCCACGGCTCCATCTTCCTTCTCCTGTAAATCAATCAATAAATAGATCAATAAATCAATAAGCTAGTTATATACCATAATCCTCAAGTGACCAAAACTACCGTACTTTCTCCTCAACCTCTTCCTCCTCTTCTACAGTCTCAGTCTTGGATACCCATTGGTGAATATTGAAGTTGATGAATTGAGAGTACTTGTGCACGAGGTTCTTGAGGGTTTCGGGCTCGAGGAAATCAAGGGCCTCCTCCTTGAGGTAAAGGGTAACCTGTAATGAAAGATCAAGTTATAGGATTATAGAGCGGATACCGTAACCGATGAGGGATCTAGCTACCGTACCTCAGTTCCTCTCTTGAGGGTGGGTCCACGAGGATCCTTGACAATCGAGTAGGAGGCAGAGTCAGACTCCCAAATGTACTGATCATCATCATTGTTCTTGGTGGTGACAACAACACGGTCAGCGACGAGGAAAGCAGAGTAGAAACCGACTCCGAATTGACCAATCAGATCCTGAATGGAATACATCAGATTACGGTAAGTAGATGGGAATCAATCAATAATGGTAATCAATAACGAAGACTACAAATCTCAATTCATGGTAAGATACAAACCTGTTGCTGATCGGCAGATGTGCTAGAGTCGAGGAGCTTGGACAGGAACTCAGAGGTACCGGATCTGAAAACAATCGATATATTCATCACACCCAATCAATATTTGGCTAAAATCCAACCTTGCGATGGTTCCGAGGTTGTTCATGAGATCCTTCTTGGTCATACCGAGACCAGTATCAATAACGGACAGAGTACGAGCATCCTTGTCGGCCTGGAATCAATCAATAATTAGATCAACCATAACCAATCAATAATCCTCTTTGATACCGTACCTTGATTCTGATAGACATGTCATCAGTAGCCTTGAGCACCTCGGGATCGGTGAGAGAGAGGAGACGGATCTACAAAATAAATCGATCAATAACAACCGTACCACAGTGACCACCGTATCACAGTACGGAGCCTACAGTACGCTACAGTATACCTTGTCAAGAGCATCAGAAGCATTGGAGATAAGTTCTCTCAAGAAGATCTCCTTGTTACGGTAGAGCGAGTTGATGATCAGTTTCATCATTCGGTTCACCTAAATTTTAAAATATTTTAATAAAATAAAGATATATAATTAATTAAAATCCCAACCTCAGCTTGGAATTCGTGCTTCTCAGCCGACTCACGGAGCTTCTTGACCTCGGACACGGATAGACCATCAATCTTGATTGCATCTTCCTCGCTGCAAATTCATCAATCGATAATTCATCGTCTCTTTTTATAAATCAATCGATAATCCATTATCACTTCTCATCAATTAATCAATATAATTCATCATACAAATTGTCACCCAAACCATAATTTCCTATCCATTCCAACCAATATTCTTTATTCAACTCAAAAGTAATCTCCAAAGTCCCTATATGGCTTCACTAATATCCCTTCCTATCCTCATAGCTCCTCTACTGGACATGGAAAGCCCTATTATCTAGTATAACACTACTACTCCTTGAGGGGTTGCGTAATGACCTTCAAAGCGTGCACGATGGTCACTTCCTCTGTCCTATATACAATTCAAGATCACAATCAATCAATGCACTCTACCCCCAATGCCATCTCCCTTTCTCCCTCGAGATTCACGTCTCATAGGTCACTTGTACCAATCTTGTACCATAGTTCATCTTCTTCCCCTCTATCCTTCGCTGATAGGCAAACGCTCCGATATTGTTAGTTAGTTAATAGATAGACTCTCTCTCAACGGACGGAGAAAATCATATTTGCTCTCATATCCGCGTGTGTGTGTGTGTGTATGCTTAGGGGAATGCCGAGAGTGCAAGGGGTCAAACAGAGAGACTAGACAATTCGAGTAGAGTGAGTCAGAGAATCAGAGTGACGAGAGAGTATGGAGAAGTGAGAGAGTCTAGTGGAGGGGGAACTGTAGAGGAGTGGACATTGGGATATAGTGAGCAATGAGAGTAGGTTAATACAGACTGGCACCGAGGGAAGGAAGAAGATGAAGGAAGAACATTGCAAATACACTCGAGTTGACTTCGTCTAAGGTTATGGTGACAGACAATTATCGATTGATTTATCACTAATTGTGCTGTAAAACAACATTACTACCCTAATTACTCTAAACGATATGAAGAAGAAATTCGACTATTTTAATGTCGTGTACAGAAAGATTACTTTGAAAAATAGAGCGATGCATTAATCGAAAGATTAATATTCACATTCAGTTAATGTATAAAGTAATCGCGTTACCATAGCCCCTTTGCCTTTTGCAATGCTGCTATAACAACCACCATTAATTTACAGCTGCTTCTTAATGCACTAAATCGTAAATCCATTTTTGAACGACGAAAGTGTACTTAATATCATCATAAATTGTGATGAAACATCTACGGAAATGAAGAATCGACGTGGCTAATCGGAATGACACGTTGACAAGTGTATAAGCTAAGGCTCGTAAAGTCAGAGATAATAAGCAATAGGAGAGACTCCAAGAGTTCAGAGACAAAAAGTGACATCACTAGTACAATATGTTGCATGAACTAATACTGATCTAAAGCAAGGATAACTAATCAATTATAGAACGAAATGGTTAAATGGAGATTAAGCGTTACAGCAATCCAAATATTAATTTAAGCAACATTCTCTGAGTGTGTTCTCTGCGTATTCACTATTCTCTAGGTGTGAAATACTGTGCAATACTTTACCATCTCGATCACCTAACATCACTTTCCCATAGACCATTCTAAATTTCGAACTAAATAATTAAATTAGGGGGTCATGATTACCGTTGGATAGCCTCATTATCGGTTCCTTTGGGTGATTTTCCTCCACGAATGGGTTCCTCTACCTCGTCTTCGGCTACCGCAAAGTTAGCGGGAATGAAGGCTGAAATTTATATTGGTTGAGATTAATTATTATTTATTTATTTATTACTGATACTATTTAAGATTGTTCGTATTCGTCTCGATTTAAAATATAAAAAAATTGTGTTCACTAGAGTTAAATTATGCTCGGGTTAGAACCAATGCAAAAGAGGTAAATCTGCTGTATTTTTCAGATGAAATGAAGCCAGAAATTAATGATAAAAATAACTTATTCGCTTTTTATTAGTATTTAGCTAGCCAACAGTGAGCTAGAGGTATGCTGTGAACTTACCGAAGAGTGCTAGTGAGACTGCCAGAAGGCAGAAGATGGTCGTACTCCGACGCATCCTCAAAGATCGAGTGATTGAAGACGGTTCTCTCCCTAGATGCTTAAGATTCTTCTCTATGCTGACGTGGGTCAACGATCGCTCCGCCCACTAACTATATGCCACACCCATAAAATGGAAAGGACGAGAAAGGGCGGGACTTGGCAAAGTGCCAGCCAATAGTCAGCCCCCACCCGCCCCTTTCTCGCGTGAAATCGAGCAGCTCGGCGCGAAACGTGCGCGACTTCCAGAAAGAGGCTGTGCGGCCTCGGCATTTGTATTTGTGTCCAGCATTCGACAAGGGGGTTCATCCTTGTTCTTTCTGCAAACATCAGTCATACAGTCTAGTCTCACTATCTTTCCATGTATTGTGATTGTGCTCTACTCTGCCTCATTGCTCAACCAATCCGGTTCTTGCGCTTGTTCTTAACACCGTACCGTTAAAACCTTATCCAGTTTATGTGCTGTTCTTTTTAAAGGTCGTTCGAACACCTCGACTTGACCGAGACAAGCATGGCGGAGACCGTCACTACGACTCCGGCGCCACCGGCGACCACAACTGAGACGCCCATCGTCTTCACCTTCGAAGAACAGGTACGGTTACTGTAATTCAAAACTTTATCTTTGTGAAATTAATTTTGTTGAGCATTGCATTCAATTAGACTATCGATCCTTACATAAAGCACTGCTAAATATTGATTAAAACGTATCGTAGATTTAAAATGAATAAACCCTATTTAGGCAACATCATCGCTGGTCCTGTACGGTCTGTCTTTGTTCTGCATCGTCCTCGGAAGTGTTCGTAGTGCTCGCTTCGTCAGAAAGGTCATCCAGAGAGGACAGAACAAGATTGAGGTATTTATATTATTATTTATTCGTTTAATATGAGTGAGATTCAGAGTTCCATCACGCTGAAGGAAGCTCGATGGTTCCCTCTCAGTGCATCCGCAGTCCTCTTCGGTCTCTACTGCTTCTTCAAGTAAGTTCGACTTAAGAATTATGCTAAGTTAAGTTAAACAAGGGTTTTAAGAGTTGAGTTCAGCACCCTATGCTAAGTATCCTTACAGCCCCGACAAGATGACCTGGGAGAATCTCGAGGCGCACGTACCAGCACCCGCTATCGGATATCTCCAGCCTGTCCGTGAGGTGAGCATTAAGATATTAAGTAATAAGTTAAGGTCGTACTTAGATCTTTAGTACTTGCTGAAGGTTGTTTAGTCAAATGATGAGTCATGCACGTGTTATCATATTGTTCGCTGTATCGTGTTCACTCAAAAATATTTGGTCAACTTTTCGCTGATTGGTCACACATTATCGTGTAGCACGTGTTATAATGCTGTCGAATTCACTTGCTTGCTATTTTTACAAGATCTGTTTTAAGATCAGAGAAGAAAAGTTTTAACAGTCATCCTTACATAAAATTTACATAAATCGAATAAAATTTGCATAATTGCCCAAGATGTGGAAAATGATCCACGTTGTCATGCATTGTTCTTTCGTACGAAGACATTTGTACATCCTTGCAGTTTGACAATAACATGAACACACAGACGAAGCCATTGTTATGGCCCTCTGCTTTATGTTATACATTTAACGATTGGAACAAAAAAAAGATCATTATCCATTGTTCCCCAATTCTCGTATTCGTTAGTAATATCCCTATACTTCAACTCTCTCCTCACATTCCCCACCCATCGGAAATCCTGATAGTGACGGACATCTATCTCATTTTCTGTAATCAATCACTAATAATTAAATAAATAATATAAATAAATACATTATTTTCTCAGTTGTACAACGCGAAGTTCCCTCCATCAGCCACCAACACCACTACAAAGTTTGCCTTTGTCTCGACCTACTACAACAAGGGTCTGGATGCACTCCCTCCTAATGTCCGTCTTCCAGTCGAGGAGTTTGTCGCCCACGCGGTCAGTTTGCAATTACCTAACGACCACATTATATTCCCAGTAGATTACGGTAGTTGTCGGTTACCGTATATTCTCAGCTATGTGTGTTGATGCTAGCGGTATCACGTTATAAATATATATATTTGTAGATTGTTCCATACTGGGAGATGATCCCCGCCATTACCAAGGCTCACTGCATGAAGTTCCTTCTCGTCCTCCTCTGCATTGAAGGTGATTTATTTATTTTATTAAAAAGAAATAAAATATTGTCAAAAATCTTCTTTACGTTACCTCAATTCACTCTATCTAAAATTTAAATTTATCTTTATATTCCAGGCTGCGTTTCTCTCGCCGCTCTCCTCAAGCCCTTCTTCTCATTCTTCCTCCGTCTTCTACCCATTGGTCAGTATCGATTACAGTAGTCCGAGACTACCGTAGTAGTTTACTGTATCTACAGTATTGATGTTCAGGTGACCGTTGGCCCAAGCGTCGTATTCCCTATCTCCTCTCGTTCAAGAAGGGAAAGAAGGAGATGGAAGAGGGAGACTTGGAAGATGCTAAGAGAAGAGACACTGAGAATATTATTAAGGTAAGGAAGATATCACTTCGTTCGAGATCAAAGTTCAAAGATCAACGGAATGGATGAAGCCATACACACTGTTGTATTTATTACTAGGAGAGTTAATGGTCTATGCACCTGACTATGTTTCTCTTTGTCAAAGAGGAAAGAAATAGTGTGAGTGTAGAGATGTGTAATGATGGAAAAGAAGGTCTAACATCATACATTGCCATACCCTCGCAGTGCGAGGATTGACCCACTATATAAGGCCCATTTTAGGCCACTTGATAAAAGAATGAAGCTAAAAATGACGATTGTCGTGCGGAAACAAGGAATTTTGTGAATCAACCCACCCTATATCGAGAATTGACCCACTATGTAAAAATAGACGGCGAGGGTACCGAAAATGTATGTCTAACATAAGCGACATGGGAAGTTGTTAACAATGGGGAATCTATGAGCCGTGATGGTTATGAATGGTGTGAAACTGGAAGATGACACGTATAATGTATGACTAATGATTGAATGTATTTGAGATGGAATGGGACTCTCATGACACTATCGCTATCTTCTTCTGTCTCGCTATCGGTGTATCGCATCTCTACCGCAGGTACAGTAATCCCCCCCCCCCCGAATCGTTGGATCGCGAACTGATTTTATTCCAACCATTTATATTGCAGACACTGGATCACCAACAACATTCTCGGTGTCGCTTTCTCCATCTACGGTATCGAGAACCTCCATCTGTCCAGCTTCAAGGTTCGATCGATTTATTGATTATTGATTTATTACCGTAATCATGCATTTCCAGGCAGGAACCCTCCTTCTCATCGGACTCTTCTTCTACGATATCTTCTGGGTATTCGCCACTGACGTCATGGTTACTGTAAGTTTATCGATCTATCTCTGGCTTTTTATTGACAGAACCGTGGATACTGTAGTAATTGAATCGATCCATTATTGATTTTCTCCGTTTTAGGTTGCCAAGGGAATCGATGCTCCCATCCTTCTTCAGTTCCCCCAGGATATCTACCGTAATGGATGGCTCGATGCCAGCAAACACTCTATGCTCGGTTGATTATTGATTGATTTGTGTGCTGTTGTTGATTGATTCAATGATATTATTGATTGATTGGTTTCAATTCAGGACTCGGAGATATCGTCATCCCTGGTATCTTCATTGCTCTTCTCCGTCGTTTTGATCAACGCGTAGGCGAACTTCAGGTTTGATCTTTGATCTTTCTCAATTTGCCCATTTTGTTGATGTATATGTAATCCAACTCGATGATTTATGAACTATCGTTCATTCATTGATTGAGTGACTGAAATTGGATCCTTTTTGGTATCTAGACTAAATGAACTGTTGAGAAACTTGATATGGAAGAGCTGTCAGTCTGTCAAGTTGTGACAAAAAGTCACTTGATATATGGCAGCTCCCCCTCGTATGCAAATTCTAATTGTGTGAATAATGTAATCAATAATTCTCATTTAGTTTGTCGACAAGACCGGAGGCAAGGGCAAGGAGAAGGGACCCGCTCAACCACCCAAGAAGACATGGAGGTTAGATTATATTAAATTGAATACAAGTTTATTTATTTATTGTAATATATTTGCAGAATCTACTTCTACCTGACCGTCTTTGCCTACATGGTCGGACTTCTGATCACCATGGCTGTCATGCATCACTTCAAGGTTTCTTGATTTCGCTTTGCACTTCTATCGTTCTAAATATTAACCCCGCAATTTCGTGTTTCAAATCCAGTATTTGATTTCATCGTTCTGTCTTTTTTCGATCTCTTATGCAGATAATACGCCTGTGAAACTCAATTTGGACAGTCAGAAATGTGATCTATGAACTATTAATCGATAATAAATGACTAACTTGCAGCGTGGTCAACCTGCCCTTCTGTATCTCGTACCCACTTGTCTTCTCACTCCCATCCTCTTCTCTCTCATCAGAGGAGAATTCTCTGCTCTATGGAACTACAATGAGGATCATTTCGTCGAAGGACACGATGAACCAACCAAGGTACGGCGTTGGCTTTTGGGTTACGGTAATCGAGTCTGGATTACGGTAATGATTATCGATTGATTACAGGTTTCGGATGAGAAGAAGAAGAACTAAAAGTGTCTCCATCTCTCATCGATTATCAATGACCATAATCTAGTCGTTCCTTTTCCCCTTCTCTCTATTCCTATCTATTCTATTCCAATTGAAGCAATTACCGTATTCTACGCGTTTACACACCCTATAGCATATTACAACTACCACCTACTACTCTATACTATCGTATGGTCGGTTTTATCGCTGCTCCATTCCCTCTGCCCCACCCTACCGTACCCCTTTTCCGTGTTTTTATGCGTCATTACCGTATTCCAAATACTTGACCATGATTGTTTGTTAACAATTCCCGCCCATTTTTTGTAATGTATTTTATTCCTTTACATACTCGCATCCTAAATGGTATTGTTTGTAGTATTTATCATCTCGTAATTTAAAAAAAAATGGTGTTGTTTGTAGTATTTATTATCATCTCTCAAGCTTAGTTCTTCTCCTCTTTCCTCTAGAATACAAATGTTGTTGTTGTTCGTGTCCTTTATTGTGGTAGTGCTCTTATGAATATGATGAAATGAATCAATCGATAATCGATTGATTGATGATTGGGTGGGAATTTTGAACGTGTGTTTATGCATTTAATGCTATATCGAAATCACTGCAGTATCATTTGTTCAATAATGCCCATCCATTCATTGTTTTGTATCGATCGATGGACTAGCGTTGTCGATTATTGATCGAGACGCTGGGATCGTGATAAAGATCTTGTTGGTTGTTGATTCCTCGTTGTTCCATGGTATTCTGGTATTTCAAAACTGTACTAATAGTGTTAGTCGCCGTATACACATCAAAGTTATGGTCAATTAAAACAAGGGTTTGCGGAAAAAAATGAGAATGAAAAACTCTTTGAAAAACTCACTTCGTAATTTTTGTTTTAAAACATTTTTTTTTAAATTTTAAAATTTTGTGCTTTTTTGTCAAAGCATTTTTCAATGGAAAAAATTCGAAAAATTTTTTCGCCGTAATTTTTTTCAATACTATCAAAACATGCAGATCCCTGACTAGAATATGGGATAAGTGTGAAAGTACCGTACTAATACGAATGTATGAGTACGGACTATCATGTCGTCTTCTAATATTGATTATTTATATATTACTTGTCTTTATCTCAGCAGGAAGAATGTACAAGTGAACGATAATAAGTGAATTCAGTATGAAGAACTTGATGAATCGAATACAGTAATTAAAGCCATGAAAACAATCGATAATGGAGTCGTGTTCATTCTGGAACAGAACGTTCTAGGATATTCAGGAACAAGAACTGTATTTGACTCTATTCTCGTTGTGGAAAAGACAATGTTCGAGAACGTCCTGTTCCAGCACGAAAACAATCGATATTGTTTTGGGACATACAAATGTAAGTGAAGTACGGTAGGATTCTCCCTTGTTTCAGGAGAATCTTTTAATTATATTAAATGAGCAGATGACAAATATATTATGTATGGTATGAGAGTAGACGTCATGATACAGTATGCTGTGCCAATAAATACCGTAATATATGGAATAGAGTGAACGTGAGGGGACAAGTAGGGTTTGATTGGAAATTGGGTTACGGTAGGTAGTCGGTTAGGATAATTAGCGTATAGTAAGAAATGGATTACGGTAAGTAGGGAGGGATGGGTAAGTAAAGTATGGTAAGAATTGGGTTACGGTATGTAGCCGGGAAGGGTAAGTAGGGTATGGTAAGTATTGATTACGGTAGGTAGTCGGGAAAGTGCTTATAGCTTAATCGTTGTTCGTTTGGGGTGAGATGACGATGAGTGATGGTGTTGTTGGCGTTTGTGATAGAAGAATACTGTAAATTTTTCAATATTGATTATTTAAATTATTGTTCATTCGTTCAGTTCAATCACTATCCATTCTCGAATTTAGCTACTTTCAAGATAGTGATGAAACATACACGAACGGCCATTTTTTTTTCATTTTCGCTCACATTCTTCTAGAATTCGACTCTTTAAATTTTAAAAAAAAAAACTAAATAAATAAACCTAATAAATAAAAAAAATTAAACTCACCAGATGCAGCAAAGATCGATACAAGAAAAGCGATAAGAAGAAGTAGGGCGGCTATGCCCGTATAGTAGAACGCCCATCCATAGTAATACTGTAATAAGAGAGATATCGAGTTATAGATTTGTCGGCTGCAATCGTTCGACAACAATTCAACCATGACGATTACTGTATTTGTCAGAATCTACAGTAACCCAATTAGCTACAGTAATTATACCGTAGTCACTTACAGGCAACATGAATCCTTTATCGTTCTCTCCAAGCAAATCAGGCTGTTCGTTATGGTAAGTATACACTCCGAAACCGCCCGAGCAGCAGATAGCTCAATCATTTTGATCTTTGATCTTTAATCAAATTCTTAATTTCTTCCAATCAAAAGCCTTCATGATTTCAAGTTTTCAAAATTTCAGAAAGCGATGTTTTGAAGTGAAATATATATAAAAGTTTCATGAATCAATTGATAAACGAGTCATTGTGATGTTGATGATCTATTCAGATGTTAAAGAATACAATATATAATAATTTCATCTCTCAACTATTTTTATTTTTGTGATTTTTGAACATGATATTACTTGCTGTGAGTAGTAGTGTGGAATGGGCCAATGCACATATCTCCGAGAAGAGAGTACATAAGGCGAAACAGACTGCCATAAGGGCTACGACCAAGGCACACACTACCAAGATCAATGTTGTCTTCTCGAATTCTGAAAAGGGGCGGAGCTTATTCAAATAGTTAGCTTTAAGTGCAACAATAAATGTTGAACGAAGTGTGTAACACTAATCGAGATCTCAAAGATCTATGGCAAAACAATACAAGCCATAAGAAAAGAGATTTTAAAACTATTATTTGATAAAAGGATCAAAGATCAAAGATCAAAGATCAAAAGGGACTAACCATACATGACTTCATTAATATTCGCTTGATTCGATGCCATTCCTCCTTGTCTAAATAACTGTGTATCCATCGATCTTAGAAAACACTGTGAGGCGGCTGAATTTAAAAAAAATAATTTACCAAAATAGTTTTTTTAAATTTAAGTAAATTTTTTAATTTAATTTGTCCTTTAAAAAAACAGTCTAAATTTCAGATCATAGGTGTATCTTCATAAATATTGTACATAATGATAAGTAGAAGACTTTTATGAAATTTCTGCAATCAATCAATAAATATATTTATCTTACAAGGATTGGTAGAATGCATGGCTGTAGTTTGCGCAAAAAGATACGGCTCCCAACAATACCGAAACAGGCCAAAGTATCTGAACAATGAACAATTAAAATTCTGATTCAAAATTATGTTGAGCTCAAACGTCACGAAAAGAAAACAAAAAAGGATTTTTTTCTGCTTTTCTGTTCGTTTCACAACTTTAACAAAAACATTCCTTATTTTCCAACTATACTGTTCGTCAACTAAAGCTCAAAGTAACACAATTCTCATTTAATAAAATCAAACTAACTTTCTGCCGCCTAGATACGGTACATCCACAGTTCGATATGAGACTGAGAACAATGAGGCGATCTGAATGTTAATCATAAAGTTATTACATGAACTTTATATTGTTTTTTGTTTATTTATTTACTTTTTGCTTCATAGACATTACCTACTACAGTTTTTGGTACAAGGGCTTACATTTAACGAATACATTGACCTAGTTTCCAAGGAAACTAAAGAAATGAAATTAATATTTAAAAAAAATAAATATAGCGCACAATAAGTGTGATGGCGAGAGCTGTAATGAGACATGAAATCCCTAGAAGAATGAATCGTGATCGACCAAGAGCTGAACTCATTCTACTGAAATGACAGAGAATGAATGACAGTGACAATAGCAATTGACAATTGACAATTCTGACAGTGATTGTCACATGAGGGGGCTTGAATTACTAGAAATGACAGAGAGGGAACATCAATGACAATAATACTGAACGACTAATGACAGTAAATTATAGTGACAATCGAGATTGACAATTTATTAATGGCTATAGCACACCGGAAAATCATAGAGTTGACAAATCAGATTATCTAAACGTACAATTTTTTACGAGACCAGATAAAGTTCAGCCAGGATTCTCAGACCAAAGAAAGTCAAAAAGATTAAAGAAACGACTAAAGAATAGAGTGATCATACACGTCTCAGCTGTACATAGTTTACATTAGACTCTCGTGCCGTAGTAGACCTTTTAAGTCAGCTGAGAGGGAGAATATTGAGAGGGAGAGGGAGAGAGGTAGGTAGACAGAAAGGGAGAGGGAGAGAGGGAGGGAGAGAGAGGGAGGGAGAGAGGGAGGGAGAGAGAGAGGGAGAGGGAGAGAGGGAGGGAGAGAGGGAGAGGGGAAGAGAATAAGAATAGGGAGGGAAACATCAACAAAGTCGTCAAAAAAGGACACGGTGGTGACTGATTTTTCCTGTGATTGACTTTTTTCTATGAATCACTTGGCTATCAGGACCACCATGCAAGTATCATGCTAGCTGTACAACTGACAAGCTTGATCTGCAGAGAATGATCTCACAAGGGCATTTCAAACTGTTATCAGAACCAGATAAAATCGTGTTTCAACAATGCTTAAACATGCAGAACAAAAACTGTGAGCTGGTCATCGGCAAGCCTGGCAGTGTCAGAAAAAATGACTCAACAAATGAACAAATTTGTAGCATACGATGATTATGAACTGTGTTTAGGTCAATATACAAATGTAAACTTGATTTTGAGGAGCATATTTGATAGCTTATCTCATACTGAATGTGATAAAGATCGCCAATAGCTATAAGACGATGGAAAAAGAATTATCAAAGAAAACCTTCTTTTATGGCCCTCCAGATTCAGTGGCAACACTACTTTGCTAATCTTGATAAAGAGTGTTTTCATAAAAACAATTTGATATCCGACAGTACTGCAGATTATTGATGAGAGAATACGAAGAGAAGAAGAGAAAGATATATGATGAATCAAGGACTATCATATAGCTTTGTCTTCTAACTTCTATGCATTGTTTCCACGACTGACTCCATGAATCACTTGGTTATCTGAACTATAGTAGAGATGATAACTAGCATGCGACTAGACTGCCAGCTAGATACCTAGTAACTTGATAATCACTGAACTTCCGATAGGATCACTATCTCACTTCATGCTGTTGTTGTCACCAGGCGAAATCGTGTTCCAACAATCTTTAATCATACAGCAGCAAAACTGTTAGGCGGTCTTCGCAAACGCATAATAAATATTTTGTAAATTACTAAATTTGATGCATACTATATGATTATGAAATTAATTCATTAGCAAATGAATACTAGATTGGACTTTGATCTATTGCATGGTGTAATGAGATAGTGTGAATGAATGAAAGAATCATGCACTTTCAGAATGGATGTTCCAGGTTCTGCAGAAAGTTTTTATTTTATTTTGAATATTTAAAAATATAAAAATCTTATAAACTTTATTTAAAAAAAAAACAAAAAAAAACAATAAAAGGACCAGAAGAAGGGCAAGAAATAAATATCTAGAGGAGGAATCAATTGCTAAAGGAAGTGAAACGAATATGGACTATTGATATGCATCACCCAAGCACATACATATCATCTTCTTCCTCCCTCTCCCTCTCCTTATTCCCCCTCTCCCTCTCCCTCTCCTTATTCCCCCTCTCCCTCTCCCTCTCCTTATTCCACCTCTCCCTCTCCCTCTCCTTATTCCCCCTCTCCCTCTCCCTCTCCTTATTCCCCCTCTCCCTCTCCTTATTCTCTCCTTCCCTTCATCTACATACAGTCGGAGGATGCTGATTCATCTCCGAACACAAAATGGATGAGCACTGTGAATGGCTGATAGATCTCTACCTCTCCTTATTCTATCTCTCCCTCTCCCTCACCCTCTCTCCCTCTCCCTCTCCCTCTCCCCTCTCCCTCTCCCTCTCCCTCTCTACCTCTCCTTATCCCTCTCTACCTCTCCTTATCCCTCTCCCTCTCCTTATCCCTCTCCCTCTCCCTCTCTACCTCTCCTTATCCCTCTCTACCTCTCGTTTTACCACACTATCTCCTTCTAGAAGAAGGGCCGCTCCTATCCCTTCATTCTTATGGTCACTATCCAATTGAGTCATCCCCTATATAGATGCCAAATATTGGATGAAGCAGAGGGAGAGGGAGGGAATAAGGAGAGGGGAGGGAGAGGGAGAGGGAAGGAGAATAAGGAGAGGTAGAGGATGGTTAGCCTATTCATGTTCGTTCTATTCATAGTAAGAGTTCGTATCATTGATAGTAGAATGGCCAGACGATCGAAGCATAGATAACACAAAAAAACTAGTATTTATTCAGGGAAAACACTTCGTGCAAATTGTTTAATAGTCACGAAAAGAAAAGAAACGATAAAGAAGCGAGAGAGTCTGCAAAAAGCAGAGAGTTTTCTTTGTCTTATTGTTGGTAGAATCTTTTATTTTCGCTACTTTTGAACAGAACGCTTGATGCCATCGCCTTGAAAGGGTCTATCAAGAAGGAGTGCAAAGATCAAAGATCAAAGATCAAGAGACTTTCTTCTCACGAAAGTACTCTAGTCATAACAAATCTAGTAAGTAAAGTGAAAGATCTCACACAGAAAACATATGTTCTAAATTGTTATTGAAAGTGAGAGAATCCGTTTTTTCTTCGTTTTCTTTATCAGAAGAAGAGAATAATGAAATATGTGAAAATAAAGATACTGTTAAATGCATACCCCAAGATATAATTTCACTTTACGCTCTGCTATGCTCTCTCGCTTTCTTTGTCTACGAGAGAATGTTGCCACAGCAGAGTAAAATTAGTTCTGGATGTGCATTTAAAAAGACTTTCGTTGAAAATAATGTACTCCATCGTTGAAAAATAAAGATGGAAGTGTAGAATAGTTTTTATCTGGGTATTTGTCAACTAAATTTTCTTAAAATTTAAGTTTGAATTTTTATTTTCAGTAAAGGTTTGCAATCATATTGATCGTTAAAAAATTCTAGAACACTGTTGAAGTGACTCTACGTGTCAAGAACAATAAAGTTTTCCTTCTGTTCATCGATAAACAATTCACACTCCTTAGACTAAATCAATCGATAATAGCTATTTCTGAGGAGCTAACGCAAACATCACAAAGGGCACGTAATCAATCATAGCAACATGACAGCCAGAAGGAACTTGGAGATATCTACGTGACAAGAGGGATATATGATACTACAAACATAAGCACGATCATTACCATCGACCAATGGCGGAATTCCTCGGTACCACAGGAATATCCCCAAAACAACAGCGAAATATCATATGAGAAGAAACAACAAGACAACATCAACTTATTGAGTGATAGGAAGACGGAAGATAGATCCTGCCTTAGGGGAACAGCAACTGTTGTAGTCCCCCTCCCATCTCCCGGTCTCTTCTATCTCCTCCCTATCTCGTTCACTCTAACCGTCTGTATTCTCTCATCCTCCCATTGTCTCTCATCTATCATTGAGTGATATCAGAGATAGATTCACTTAGAAGACTCACGAGTCAAGGAAATCCGAGAGGACAATGAATTATCACTTTTTGCTCGAGTCTGCACACATTTTTACGTGCAAAACATGTACACGAATGCTATCTCTCCATTTTTGATGAATCCTCTTCATTACCTACATACTACTTTGAATCTAATGATATCAAGAATTTTTTTTATAATGTGTGTTCCAATAGAATGTATTCTTCAAAAGACGAAAGGCAAAGACAATAGACTTCACGGACATTGTTGGACATTTTCTCATTACAGCACGGAACAGTAGGAGAAGGGGTACGGTAAATAATCAATCGATAACTGAGAACGATGATTCGTTGATACTAATATAAGTTGAACGAAACTTATTTCGTTCTATCTCTTGGGTAAGTATTGCAAAAAGGACTAATTAGATCAGATTCGAGTGTACTCGATTCTTTCAATATCAAGATCTCGTTTATTTAGAATGTCACGAAGTGCAGAGACCGCTCTAGTTGGGGATAGGGACAGTGAATGCATCATAGTACATAGACAACGTGAGATTATGAGTGCAACGAGTAAATATGCTAATCTAATAATAAGATCGATACAAAGAAATTAGCATAGGTAATGTGATTATGATTATGCAAATTGCACCACCCTTGCCAACTCTTCTCGACCATTTCATTCGTATTAGTCATTCTCGTGGAGAATATTCGATTTCAATGTCAAAGGATAAAGAAGGAAAGAAGTCTGTTGAGGATCAAGAATGGTATCATGGATATCGACCAAGGAAGGATTGCAAGTAAGTTGAATTCATTACTCTTAGCCTTAAAGGGAACGAGTAAACGAAGATCTAACCAATCAGTATTGAAAAGAGTTTATTGAATAAGAATTATGATTCGTAAAAGTTGTATAGTTGATCTTTTGTTCTTCGTCTTAGCCTAAACTACGGTAGAAGTGATCTCTTTCAATGTTACCCTTTGAGGACCATAACGATCGATAGCCTGATTATATAACCGGGTCCTACAACCGGGTTCTATAACCTGGTCACAGGATCATAACCAGCGTTATTAAGTGAGCCTATCCTTTGAGGAGTCTTCTGAAGACACCGGGTGAATTCCTTGTTCGAGCCACCGATACAGGAACTGGTGCATCCACGGATATCGTGATTACAGCTCTTGATGACAACTGCAAGATTGTCAATCTAACATTACGGTATCTTGATCTTTGATCTTTGGTCAGTGATCTTTGATCTTTGATCTTTTCAGACTAGATGAAGGTCAATGGTATATTGGAACGAAGAGGGATGGCAAATTGAAGAAGTTCAAGACAATAACGGAACTTATCGAATACTTTCGAGTACGACTACTTACAGTATCCATCACATATTACCGTAGTCTTATTTACAGTTTACCTACAGTACTTCTTACAGGTTCATCCGCCCTCACGTAAACTGAAAATGTCGAAAGTAGTGGCTAGACCGGTTTGGATGATCAAACATGCACAAGTTAATTATGAGAAGACTGCTCTCGGATCTGGCAATTTTTGCTCTGTTTATAAAGGTTTGAGATCAAAGATAAAAACAAAGACCAAAGATCAATCTTTTCTCGTTCAGGAACTCTCAGTCGTTGTAAAGAAGAGTCAATGACTGTGGCCGTGAAGATTTCACATTCCACTAATTCTGGTCCTGAGGGGGAATCTGATGAGGCCAAGGTATACTGTATCGGAGTATTGATTGACTGAAGATATTATTGATTGTAGGAAGCAAGAAAGGCTATGGTGCACGAGGCTCAGATCATGTCGTACTATACTCATGATAATGTTATTAAGGTGAGTTCTTTTAATTTTTGATCTTTGATCTTTGATCTTTGATCTTTCTCTAGTTTCTCGGCGTGGCTTGTGATGTCAAACCAGTCCTCGTAGTCATGGAGTTCTGTCCCGGTGGAGATCTCGTAACACATCTTCAGAAGAGAGGCAAGGAAATCGGTATCCCTGAGAAGGTGCTCTACTCCTACGAGGTATACTGTAATGGGGGTGGAGCTTGGTTACTGTAGTGGGCGGAGCTTACGATTATTTCATTCCAGGCAAGTCTCGGCATGACATATCTACACAGTAAGAATTGCGTACATCGTGATCTCGCAGCAAGAAATTGTTTGATCTCTGCCAATGGAGTCGTCAAGATTTCTGATTTTGGTACGAATTATTGATTTGCATGATTATTGATTTGCATAATTTTATTGTTGATTATATTTATCGATTTACTGATTGATTTAAGGCCTATCAAAGATGCGAGACGAGAATCAAGAGAAGAGTGAGAAGGAAACTGAGAACAACGCACAAGTCCCACTCAGGTGATCATTTTTATCTTTGATCTTTGATCTTTGATTTTTGATCTTTGATCTTTCCTGTTATGGAATATTTCTTCAGATGGATGGCTCCGGAATCCCTCACTAAACCATATCCATTCAGTCTCAAGACGGATGTATGGGCTTACGCAGTAATGCTCTACGAGGTATGATTGATCTTTGATCTTTCAATCTGATCTTTGATCTTTGATCTTTCTATTTGATCTTTGATCTTTTCAGATATTCAATGATGGAGTCAAGCCATTCCCTGATGATCCTCTCAAAGTAGTCGCAAAGAAGATCAAACGCTTGGAAATGCCGAAAATGCCTGAAAAGACTCCTCTCGGTATACAAACAATCACTAAGAAAATTTGGTAAGTTATTTGATCTTTGAACTTTTATTCACCAATGGATTCAGGGTCTTCGAAGCTTCGAAGCGTCCCAGTATGAGAGAGATCACTGGCAAGCTTTATGTGAGTGAGCTACCGCATACCGTATCTTATTTGACCTACAGTAATCCATTACCATTCTCAGGAGATGTGCAAAAATGATCCCGTCGCATCGCCTGAAGTACTGGCTGTGAATAAGATAACAGGAGTTAAGAGAAGTGTTGTGACTCTGGTGAGCAACAGTTCTTTTAGTACTTATGTTCTTAATACTTATTGCTAGCATCAATTTCCAACTTTGTCACATGTATCTTGAGAAAAAGGCACGTGGCAATGAGTCCACAGTTTTCGTTTACAATGAGACTTGACCGAGTTGAATAACTTTTTTCTTCATAATTGGTTAATAAATGAATTATAACTTGTTTAAAGGCTGATGACACGGAAAGCGATGATTCGGGTACGACGGACAATGACACACTAAAGAAAGGACTAGTGAAGAAGCCAAGGTAATGGATGTATCCTTAACCGTAGTGATCTTTTGTCTTTATTGATCTTTGATCTATGATCTTTGGTCTATGATCTGTACGGTTCCGGAAAATGTAGGCATCCGAGTTATTTAAGCCGTTTTAGGAGTGAAAGAGGTCTGAAAAAAATCTGAAATTACGGTGTATTTCTTTGCAGATCGACGCGTGCGAAGCAGCGTCGGGCAGGATCGAATAGAGAATGAGCAGTGCTTGATTGATCGCTCTTATCGATTAAATAAACTGTGTCCATTGACTGATTTGATTCACAACACGGCAATATATGCTACATACAACAGCAATTAACACCGTTTATACTCATAAATATTATTAATTTGTCATTCACAAACATCCATGAACAGTTGAATTTTCTTGCACGAATCCACGTCAAAAGAAGTCACTTGTGGTCGATAACAATGTATTTAGTTTCATTTATTTATTTTGTACATAATTACAATGCTTTGCTTCGAGAAAATAAAAGAACAAAAGGCAAATTAAAGGGGGGCATAGTCTCTTGTCTACAAAATGAATGTGGGAAAACAAGACCATAGTGAGAGATCAGTGATTCAACAAATAAGAGCGGAATATTTCCTTAAAGGGAGTTAATTTGACAGTCTATTATAGTAGTGTTCCGCATTCGTGCATTAGTCGTGCAATTCGTGCAATCGTTGCATAATTTTCAGTCATCAGTGACATTTAGCGGTCGCTATTTTTAATGCTTTATTGGAATTTGCATGGTATTTGCAATAGCGACAGCTAAATGTCACTGATGACTGAAAATGATGCAACGATTGCACGAATTGCACGACTAATGCACGAATGCGGAACACTAGTCTCTAGCCACACTCTCTCGTTTACTTTGTCTGCAAGAGAGTAAATGATCAAGAGTTGGCTGGGTGTGAACATGAGATGCATTCAAATGAGTAACTTGAGATTGGGGGAGATACATTTTGTTCAAAATCGGTCAATTGTCTCCGTGGTGCTCATCTTCATAAGTAAATAAAAAATTTCTAATATCATGGTTACAATTTTTTTATTTTGTTTTGGTTGAGACATTAAAAACACAAAACACAATGGTAAAAAATCTGTGGTATCATTATGCAAAAATAAAAATCTTGCAAAAGATTCGACCAGGAAGAGATTCGAACTCACGCGGGGAAACCCCATTGGATTAGCAGTCCAACGCCTTAACCACTCGGCCACCTGGTCACATAGCTCTCTCGTTTGATGCAATGTAAAGATAAACAAGTATCATATTGTATCTTTATAAAGATTGCCTCTCCTTTTTCGCTATTTCAGCCATGATGAAGTTTGAATTTTACATTCAACACATTCCTTCTTTGCTTTGTTTCAATTGGCAGTTAGAGCTATACAATAATGTGAACGAGGAAGAAGGAGGAAGACATGGAATCCGAAAGGATGATTCAGTCATTCTAATGGGAGAAATAGTCACAAATGGATGGATATCGGCACTTTGATCTTTCTCATACATAAACCATCTCACATTCACACTGCTTCGCTCTTACTACTGTAGTAGTCTTCATTAGTAGTCACAGATAAACCAACGTCTTCTTCTTCTTTTCAAACTTTACAGTTTTGTTAGTTGATCAACTTCGTCCGATCTCATTGTGCTCTTAATGACAATCAAATAGTCTTCCATTTAACAATATTCATACCAAATACCAATTCAATTGAATCGACCGACATCCTGCCGAAACCGAGATTATCCGAGTTAAGGGAAGCTTCACTGAGACTTTATCATTCTAATAAGGACAGTGTGGCCTTTCTTTAGCCCGGTCATCTATGGTAACCAGTGATTACTAACCACAACATTCTCAAAGTGAGTTATAGTGAGTCTTTGCGAAGTCTTCATTTAAGTGAGACTTTGACAACTCTCATTATTGCTCATATGTTGAAGTGTTTCGAAGAGCACTGGAATATCCATAACAGATATATAAGATGTTTACATGAACATTCTCGAGTCTCATAATGTTTCTTTCTCTCGCTAGTTCAACGTGTAATCTAATGATAAACATGACGTGTCAAAGAAGTTCAGAGAAGTTTGAACTACTTTTCAATTAATTAGTTTATTAAACACACAGACAGCAACGGACGAACTTCAACACACATAATCTACCGTAAGCAAATTCTATGAGACAAATTGTGTCTTCTCAATAATTTGTAAATGAATCGAATATTTTAAAATGTTGATCATGTTTTATTTTACATTATCCTATTTAATAATAATTTATCCTGTCTACATGTCATATGTAGAGGGGGTCAAAGCAGGGGGAATCTTCATATCCACAAGTTCTATCCTTCGGTCTCTGAGAGAATTCTTCTCCATTCAAGAAAACGTCCAAAAAGAATCTTGATAAGAACATTCAAATAACCCACGAAAACTTTGCGTTGTTCGTCCAATTGGCCTGCTTGACAAGATGGAGATACCGCTCCTGACTTTCCAAAGTCTTCTAGGAGGGGATTCAACTGTTTATCCTCTTTTCTTGATGGAATTGGCGAGTGTAGTCGAGAGTGGAGAGAGAAGAATCCAACCGACCGCACCGCAGAGAAAAAGGCAGAACAATGATATCCTATTTACGGCGTTGATAAAAGTTTATGATATGCCTGTAGATAGTAGATATCTACTAGATACTATTTGCAATGCTCCCAATTTTCCACTTATATCCGGTATGATTCATAATACTAATCATGTTCGATAAACTCATTTACTTCCATTCACGCAAAGTAACTCGTATCAGTCAGTATTGCATCTATGGAGCACAAGTGCACGACGTCTTCATTTCAGATTCCTGAAGAAAGTTTCATATATGACATATTAGAGTAAGTTGGTTTTATTAATCTTCTAATTTAATGATTGAATTTCCACTCAGATCGCTCTCAGAGTATTACCAAAATTCAAGTTACACAATAATTCTGTTCATTGGTCCAATAAATATAATAGCCAACGTTATTAGTATATTTCTTCTCACAAGGTGCAGAGTAGTTTTTTTCCTTTAAAAAATCATAGATAGCAATAAAATAAATTCAGGAAATCACTTATTTCTCCGATGACAGCAGTTTTTGTAATAATGGCAATTAATCAGACGTTATTGGTCATTTTCACTCTTGCTTCACTTATCAATATGGCAACGATGTACCAGTGCAAGTAAGAGACTATTTTGAATTCCCGTGAATAAACTGTGAAGACAGAATGATAGCAAGACTTATTCCTGTAACCTTGCACTATATCTTTTCGCTGACATTTAGACGTAGCGGCCGAAACACCATAAGGCACATTGCTAGTTAACTTATTTAATCAATAAATTTATATTTAAAGTGCATGCATACTTATTCTTGTACATCTATTAATAATATTAATTTGATCGTGACATTTGACTAATCGCCGGCCGCGCTTTTTGAAAATTAGAATGTTCAGCAATAGGTTTCGAACCCGCGACCACGCGTTAGTCACCCTGTATTATAATCGCCTTGCTATGGGACAGATGAGGGGCTATCCTATAATTTCTTCTATATCACTTGACACTGGCAAATTCTGTGAAAGATTTTCATGAACCTCTTCCTTTAAAAAATAGAATTATCACTATGCTAACAATCATAATATTGTCTTGAGGAAGGAAATGTTCACAATAACCCTTGCCGTCTATCAGTTAATTGACTCTTACTTAACAATTATATTTCGTTCCCTCACTCCATGGCTAGCAGGTACTTTTGCTTTTTCATAATTTATATCACTTATGCACTTATTAAGAGGCATGTTCCGTAAGACTCGATCATACTGACCACCCCCAGACGCGTGCGCTAGCAATGAGAGCTGGGGGTCCATACTTGGGTGTTAGGAGTGTCATCGGCCCTTATTACACAAAACAGCAGAAATTTCCTGTTTGTGCTCTCAGGCTATTAGAAAAATTAATTTAAGTGGAAAAAAGTTTTAAAATCATAATTTCTCAAATTGTTGAGATGAAGTCTAAATATCATTTGCGATGCGTCTAGGGTGCACATACCTTGCTAATTCACTATTAGCATCGTATGTGCGTTGATTCCTAAACCTCTTTTTTTACTCAAAATTTTGGTTTTTTCGGACAAATAATCCCTTGTTGTAGTTTGCTCCCGAGTTTTTCGACAAGATATTGTATCCTAAGCAATTCTGCATCGATTTCACTTAAAACTGGGTTCTTCACGATAGACCCAGTTCTCGAATTTTTCGATCGAAGTTCCATCATCGATGGTTTTCCCGAACAAATGCTGTATTTTCCAAACGATTGGTGCGGAATTGCGGTCTACACAAAGTTTACAGGTGAGACGAGTAAAATGACACAAGAAGCGAATCACTTGGTTGAATTTGAAAATTTCGATTTTCATGACCCGGGGGTCATGGTCTGAAAATTTCAAAATTTCTCAAGTTTGAAATGTTTTCATTTATGTGGCTTGTTGTGAAGTACTAATGATGTGAATAATATTCAGCCAATGCTCAATGGCTGATCTCTCCTTTCAACCATTTTTTCGAAAATTTTCATTCTGATTGCGTGCGAAAAATCAGAATTGTGGTTGAATCGGTTTCCAACTTGCTTTCTATAACATTCTGTCATAGTACTTTACAATGTACATAATCAATAAGAAAATCGTTTATTTTCGAAAATTTATAAAATTCAATTTGAGTGCCTACTTTCACGGAAAATTTCTGAAATATTGCAGTTTGTCGACTCGAATGCTGCGACAATGAGTAAATGACAATGTGAAGTTTCATGATGAGTAAACATAGTAGAACTGAAATAACGGCATTCGGCTCACTTTTGAAAAATGGATTTCCATGACCCCGGGGTCATGGCAAAAAAATATGAATTTTCGAAAATTAACGATTTTCATATTGATTATGTACATTGCAAAGTACTATGACAGAATGTTACAGAAAGCAAGTTGGAAACCGATTCAACCACAATTCTGATTTTTCGCACGCAATCAGAATGAAAACTTTCGAAAATTTTTTGAAAGGAGATATCAGCCACTGAGTATTGGCTGAATATTATTCACATCACTATTCACTTCACTATTTCACTAATATTATTCACTTCACGATAAGCCGTTGAAATGAAAACATTTCAAACTTGAGAAATTTTGAAATTTTCGGACCATGACCCATGACGTCATGAAAATCGAAATTTTCAAATTGATCCAAGTGAAGGGCTTCTTATGTCATATTACTCGACTTACCTCGAAACTTTGAGTAGACCACAATTCCGCACCAATCGTTTGGAAAATGCAGCATTTGTTCGGGAAAACCATCGATGACGGACCTTCGATCAAAAAATTCGAGAACTGGGTCTATCGTGAAGAACCCAGTTTTAAGTGAAATCGATGCAGAATTGCTTAGGCTACAATATCTGGTCGAAAAACTCGGGAGCAAACTACAACAAGGGATTATTTGTCCGAAAAAACCAAAATTTTGAGTCAAAAAAGAGGTTTAGGAATCAACGCACATACGATGCTAATAGTGAATAAGCAAGCTCTGTGCACCCTAGACGCATCGCAAATGATATTTGGAATTTATCTCAACAATTTGAGAAATTATGATTTTTAAACGTTTTTGCACTTAAATTAATTTTTCTAATAGCCTGAGGGCACAAACAGGAAATTTCCGCTGTTTTGTGTAATAAGGGCCGATGACACTCTTAACACCCAAGTATGGACCCCCAGCTCTCATTGCTAGCGCACGCGTCCGGGGGGTGGTCGAGTATTAACGGCCATCTCTCTTAATAGAGAGAGGCGCTATCCCCAATTACTGTATTTCTCTCTATTTTCGCTGTAAAAAAACGAGAAAACCGCGCGTGCGTTCCAGAATGGGGAAGTGCGTAAAGAGTGTATCGATTGATACAAATACAATGATAACACATTAAAATATTAAATTTTATTATTTAGTTGTCCTGACATCAGTTCGAATCATATCAATACGTAGCCGAGGAAGATGGGAACCGAGTTACCGTAATATGGCCGGATATTGTCTTCTTGTTCTCCTAATTATTCTACTTGGACTCATTCCAATATCTCTTGTAGAAACCATACGCTTAAGGGAATGGAAGATCCTTTGCAATGTAGAGAGGTCGGTAGTTATAACAATAACAATATATATTTTTACGACAAACCTTGTTTAATACAATACAATATAATAATTTCACCAAACCATTCAATACCGTTCATTTTATTACGAAACTTGGTTCATAATAATATAATAATAAAATGAACAATCGATAGATAGCTAACATTATAATTGTTGCTATAGACAATGTCTCAATAACTATTGGATATCTATATTTAATTTAAGTGATTCATTATTTAAATATTATTTCATTTTTAAGTGATGATTCATCTCTAGTGTACATTATGGATCTAACAGATGCAACATATCTCAATAATTGTTTGGTAAGTTCGACGTTGTTACTAAATTATGTTAAGCTAAGTTAAGCTAAGGTACCTACTAACAATAAGTTTACAATAACAAACAAGTCATTGTAATAATATTTTATATTTGAAACAATATAACAATATATTTGAATCAATTTTATCAGCGTTTTATGGATGTTTCGTAGCTGCGTTGCTATTAGGTTTCTTCATTCCGAACGATTGCGCCTCGCAACTTGCAAGAAATTATTGTAACAATATTCTTTTAAGTTGATGAGAATGGTATTCTATGTATCTGGCACACTACACAACGCCCTTCCTTGTCTACTTCTCATTATTTTGACAGCAATACTTTTGAAAGAACTAAGAACGGTACGTTTAGTGTTTTAAAGCTCTTTTAATAATTTAGGATTTTTTTCAGATTTCGCAAAATCGATTGAAAATGGCGGAAAAACACTGTAATCGAGAAGAAAATATGGAGAGAACAACAAAATTGTTGTTATGGATTGTTTTAGTGACACTCATATCGGAAATTCCACAAGGTTGGAACTTTTTTATACAAAAATAAAGTTTAAACTGGATTGAATTTTTTAGCTGTTCTTTGTATGTTCACAGCAATGTTATCTGACGCATTCCGAGAAAAGATTTTTAATAAGCTTGGTCAGTCCATTTTACAATAATTAATAAATTACTTAATTGACTGCTATCATAAAAGATTGTTATAGTAAGTCTCCTAACACTCCTCGCCATTGCTACTTCCGCATGCAACCTAATGATATATATTACGATGTCAAAGAAGTTTAGAGAGGTCTGCATTACCTTAGAATGAGTCATCATAGTAATTATATTTACAGGAAGCGAAGTTACACTGGTCATATTTCAAAAATATAATTTTCTGCAAACATGGCTCGAGTAACAAAATAATTTCTTCGTCTTGACTACGAAGTCTAACTCGAATAAAGACTTTTTATTATAAAGGCGATACTGCTCCTTCTTAATATTGTTAAAATTGTGCGATATATAAAACACTATCTGAGAGAATTCAACAACTGGGATATTTTTTGGTATCGATGAAAAATAGATTTTTTTTCGCTTCAGGGGGGTGACCACACAACGATTTTTCGCCTTTTCCTAAAAGGTTTATTTCGAATCCAATCGATTCGGGAGTGGGTGCAGTCGACTCCTTGGCTAATTCTAAGAAACTATTGTCAAGGTGAGTTTTTTGATCACCGGTCAACGAAGGTTGGAAATGGGAATTTTCGAAAAAATTTTTACATTAAATTAATTCTCACTATTTCCCCATAGCCCAGGTAATTTTTTTATTTGCTCAATATCTTCTACATATTATATTACACCTTCAGTTTAAAATTCATAATTTAAAAAAAAACACATATTTTTTGTGAACGAATCCGTTTTGTAACGACAATCTGAATTGTGGTGTGCTCCTACAGTAATCCCTAATCAGTTAATTTGGTTTTTTCGCTAGTTTTAAGCATATTTTCAGCGCTTTTCTTTATAATGTTAGAAATATATGGTTATTCTGCACCATCGGATTGCAGCTGCACGTGTTGGTATATTTCGGTAAAATAACAGTATTAAAGAAGGGGACCCACGAGTTTTTTCGTGACTAAACTGGCCAGGCAGAACTGTAGATCACATCTCCCTGTATACAAAAACAATTTTCTCTAAAATTTTAGGTGAACAGGAATGTCGTAATCCGAGCATAAAGTTCATTGATCCCCCAGGGAAAGGCGCGAGTTTTTGAATTTGAAGGATGCATATAAAGAAAATTGCAAACAAGAATCGAACCCACGTAGCGCGGTTACTAGCGCTAACCACTAACCACTGAGCTACACGCTCTATGCAACCATTCGCTCATATCTAATAGAGAACATAATGCCACTTCCTATGCCCCACGTTCTTCTTGTCAATAGTGCACTCCAAATCTCGTGGGTCCCCTTCTTTAAGTCTAATTAACCACGTGCTAGACTTTTAGTAGCAAAGTAAATTAAGTTCAAAGTATTCAATTATTTTTAAATTTAACATATAAGTTCGATCTCCGTCTCTTTCTCGTTTATTCTCGAATGATTAAAGGTGGAGACCCGCGAATTATCATGCAAATCTCTTACATCTGGCTTATGCAAGTATCTAGTGATATGCAAGAAGATAGAGAGACTACTCATCGTTCCCTTAGCGTAGTGGTAAAACTTCTGACTAGAAAGCGCATGGTCGCGGGTTCGTATCCTATTGCCGAACTTTCCTATTTTCAAAAAGCGCGCCTTTGCCTGAGTTTGCTTGCATCATTCATTCTTGATTCCAGCGATCAATAAGCTGAATTAGCATAAAATAAATAGTGTACGGTATGTAGAATTACTTTTGCTATCATTCTGTCTTCACAGTTTGTTCACGAAAATATTCGCGGGAGTCCACCTTTAATATCATGATGTTGGGACTAATGAGGTCTCGTAAACTCACTTCTTTCATAAACTCCACCTAATAAGTTAACTGCCACAGATTACCGTAACCATTTTTCCTTTCAAGACCTCCTTTTTCTTTCGTTCTGTCTTTTTGAACAGTCATTATTTCTGTTGCTAGACAGATCTTCTTATTCTGTGATTTATGAGAGACGTTCTCGCGACTATTTTGAGTCTGAGTACAGACCAAAATGTATTCAACTGTGAAAAGAAACTTCGAAGAAGAGAAATATGACTTTCATGATAAAAAGACTTTATTCGAGCTAGTCAGCATAATCAATACGCAGAAATTCTTGAGTTTCTTGAGCCACGTTTGCAGGTAATGATATTTCTGGCATATGACCAGTGTAACTTCGCTTCCTGAATAATTATTATGATGATTCTTTCGAAAGTCATTCAGACCTCTCTAAACTTCTGTGACATCGTAATATATATCATTAGGTTACATGCGGAAGTAGCAACGGATTCGAGTGTTAGAAGACTCACTATAATAATACAGTACAGATTGGTCGAGTATTGTACATTTGTCCCAGTGTGGCGCTTAGTGGCGCGCATCATTTATTTCATTGCGGTTAAAATGGACTGACCAAGCTTATTGAAAACCTTTTCTCGGAATGCGTCAGATAACATTGCTGTGAACAAACAGAGAACAGCTAAAAATTCAATCCAATTTCAACTTGTTTTCGTCGAAACAAAAAAAAGGTGTAACCTTGTGGAATTTCCGATATGAGTGTCACTAAAACAATCCACAATAGCAATTTTGTTGTTCTCTCCATATTTTCAGTCTTTCCTTCTCGATCTGAATGCTTTTCCGTAAGGACCATTCGATTTTGCGAAATCTGACAAATCCTAAATTATTTTAAAAAAGAGTAAAAAATTACCGTTCTCAGTTCATTCAAAAGTATTGCTGTCAAAATAATGAGAAGTAGACAAGGAAGGGCGTTGTGTAGTGTGCCAGATACATAGAATACCATTCTCATCAACTTAAAAGAATATTGTTACAATGATTTCTTGCAAGTTGCGAGGCGCAATCGTTCGGAATGAAGAAACCTAATAGCAACGCAGCTACGAAACATCCATAAAACGCTGATAAAATTGATTCAAATATAATGTTATATTGTTTCAAATATAAAATATTATTACAATGACTTGTTTGTTATTGTAAACTTATTGTTAGTAGGTACCTTAGCTTCACTTAGCTTAACATAATTTAGTAACAACGTCGAACTTACCAAACAATTATTGAGATATGTTGCATCGGTTAGATACATAATGTACACTAGAGATGAATCATCACTTAAAAATATATAAAATAATATTTAAATAGTAAATAACTTAAATTAAATGTATGCATGTAGTTATTATACATCAAATATGATTATTCGGAACTATTGTATCCCTGATGAATCTTGATAGCTTTCTTACGAGACACCCCCAAAGATTTCACCTAATCTTTCAGACATTATTTTTATCCGTAATTGTATGTTAGAGATGGAGACAATCTAGTTTTTCTTCGTAATAACAATTCATTAGTATTATATTCATTAGTAGTAATAACTATTCATAATCAGATAGAATGATAGATATTCATCGCCCGAACCAAAAGACATATTTGATATTGATTCATGTTATGTTTGAAGTTTGCTTTGAGTAGTGAAAGTACAAATTTTAAGGCATGTTGAGAGTGCCTATCCGATTTGCATACTTGTCTCTCTCAATTTCCCATTGTCCCTCACACCAATTTCCATACAGTATAAACAATAATCCCCGTGTCAATCGTTGCGGGAGTCCGTCATGAAAACTCAAGGGTCTTGAATGGTATGGCCATTGTATTTTATTCTATTGTATTGAACAAAGTTTGTTACTACCAACCTCTCTACATTGCAAAGGATTCTCCATTCTCGTAGACTAATCGTTTCCACAAGAGATAATGGAATGAGTCCAAGTAGAATCAATATGAAAACAAGAAGACAATATCCAGCCATACTTCGATAACTTGGTTCCCATCTTCCTTGACTACGTATTGATATGATTCGAACTGATGTCAAGACAACTAAATAATAAAAGTATTTTAATCAGTAATAATTTAATTTGTTTCATTCGATATTTCATTCCCTCTATAGACACGCCCCCCCCCCCCCCATTCTGGTACGAAACCGTTCGATTTTCTCGTTTCTACAGCGAAAATAGAGAGAAATACAGTAATTGTTCCAGAAGGTTCCGTTTCAGAATGCGGTTGTGCACCTCTCTATTCATATTTTCATAAGTGATATAAATTATGAAAAAGCAAAAGTACCTGCTAGCCATGGAGTGAGGGAACGAAATATAATAGTTAAGAAAGACTCAATTAGCTGATAAATGGCAACCGTGAGTGTGAAATTTTCCTTCCTCAATCGCTTCTTGGTGAAAAGATAAAAAGAACATTTTTTCGTATACAATTAAAATACATATTAAAACGCACTCTCCCTAACAGCGGAGGGGTAGCGACAGGGGGAGGGCACAAAGTTTCAAAATCATCCTAGACTTTTTTTTCCTTTCGTTAAATAGCAGACCACTTTCCAGAAATCTCTTATTCCTGCCCCTGCTAAAATATTATGTAAAAATAGCAGGGCTATCCGAATAACACACTCATTTTAAAAATCTGCGTTACGGAATATGACATATTGGCAAAAAACTAACGCTTTTTAGCATTACAATTCTCGACGCTGGTTCGATTCCGGCTGCGGGTCAAAATTTTTGCAAATTTTTTTTAGTTCCGTTTTGGCTCCTAATCATCTTTTTCGATGTTCTAGACTATTTTAATTGGTTTTCATAATACGCCACATGATTTCTAGTTATTTCAGTTGTTGTTTTTCTGTGACGATTTCTGAAAGTGGAAGATACTATTTTTAAACATGTTTATCAAATGATAAATTTGTGAAATCAAGCACATACATCGTCATCATTTGAGTACATATTTCTCTACAGAATTAACATTGGTTAATTCTCCAATTCAATTATTTCGTCCTTAAAAAAATTCGTTCATGTTGTTTCTGATGGAAGTGACCATTAGATCTTCATAAAATATCAACATCATCGTCAATTGAATCAAACTTCGCTCTTATCCAATTCGTTCAGCAAATTCCTCAATTCTATATCCAAATTTACTTCTTTGCTATCCACATCGATTGTAGAACGTTTCGCTCTAATTCTACTTTGTTTTCTTTTTTGTCAATGTTAAAGATGGAGGCTATCGAATGTATATGCAAAACTATAACATATCGGATATGCAAGGGACATGTGATATACAAGAATTTATCACGAAGATTCATCAATCGCGTGGCGTAGTGGTAAAAGCGCTGTCAGTTAACGTAACGTTTCGGGTTCGTAACCTATTGCAAAATTTTCCAATTTTCAAAATTTCGCGCCTTTGCATGCACGATCAAGGATGATCCATTCATGATTCTTGCGATCAATAAGCTGAATTAGCATAAAATAATTTATGTATGATATGAAGAAAAAACCTTTGCTACCTTTCTGTCTTCACTGTCTGTTCACGAAAATATTCGTATTCCTATTCGGATCGAAAGTCCATTCTTGAATTTACGATGTTACAAAACGATCTTATCGATCGGTCTAAAATGTACTTGTGTAATTGCCTTGCTGCTGTATTCTATCGATCAACCCGTTTATCTACCTTCTCTTCTACACACTTTCTCTGATCTGCGTAGTATATGGGCTTTCTCTCTAAACATATAAATTCATTGTAACTCTGGCTGGCTACTTTCGTACCAAATAAACAAGTGTATTTTATACGATCAATACTTTCATCGCTTTGAGTGATCTGCATTATAAAATAAGTTCTCGTCACAGAAAAACAACAACTGAAATAACTAGAAATCATGTGGCGTATTATGAAAACCAATTAAAACAGTCTAGAACACCGAAAAAAAGATGATTAGGAGCCAAAACGAAACTAAAAAAAATTCGCAAAAATATTGATCCGCAGCCGGAATCGAACCTGCGTCGAGAATTGTAACGCTAAAAAGCGTTAGTTTTTTTGCCAATATGTCATATTCCGGAACGCAGATTTTTAAAATGAGTGTGTTATTCGGATAGCCCTGCTATTTTTACATAATATTTTAGCAGGTGCAGGAATAAGAGATTTCTGGAAAGTGGTCTGCTATTTAACGAAAGGAAAAAAATCTTGCATTTTTTCGAAAATTTGGATTTTTCTCAAAAACCAATGAACGAAATCTTTTGAAACTTGTCAGTTTCACATAACTTTCAACGCTCTTTCGAATGATATATGACACGATAGGAAAAAATCAATTTCATTTTTTCACTTTTGGTAGATCAAAAATCGATAATTCGGGTATATTTTTTGGCTGAAGTGTATCCTACCTATTTAAATTATTCAATTTTAGCGTGATAGCGTGTGTTAGATGAAGGGTTCTTGCAATTTCAAACTAGGCGACCTCGAGTAACGTTCAATGTGTTTTAAAAATTTAAGATGCTACGGAGTTCAAGGTTAATAAAATTGTGAATTGTCTTTAAGGTTACTGTGTCAATAATTGTTCTACTGATTGGCAGCATGATCTTATTTTTTTTGCTTTAAGGATATTCTCTTACTTGCATTCATGCATCGTGACCATAGTGATAATTGAATATAGATTAAAAATGACCAATAACGTCTGATTAATTGCCATTATGACAAAAACTGCTGTCATCGGAGAAATAAGTGACTTTCTGAATTTAATTTATTGTCATCTATGATTTTTTTGAAAAACACTACTCTGTACCGTGTAAGAAGAAATATACTAATTACATTGGCTATTATATTTATTGGACCAATGAATAAAATAATTTTGTAACTAGAATTTTCATAATACTCTGAGAGCGACCTGAATGGAAATTCAATCATTTTAATAAAAATTAAAAGATTAATAAAATTAACTAACTCTAATATGTCATATATGAAACTTTCTTCAGGAATCTGAAATGAAGACGTCGTGCACTTTTGCTCCATAGAGGCAATACTGACTGTCACGAGTTAGTTTCCGTCTATGGAAGTAAATGAGGTTACCGAACTTCATTAGCATTATGAATCATACTTGATATAAATGTAAAATTGAGAACATTCAAAATAGTATCTACATGCATATCATCATCACCTATAAACTTTTATCAACGTCGAGCGTCGCCTCTTTCAATGGCGTCTTCATTGTGCACACTATTTCTCTGTTCTCTAACAACGAGAGAGCATTGCTTGTCGAAGAGACCATTGAGAGAGGTTACGCTTTCATAGGATAATGTAAAAAATTACAATAACAAAAATAAAATAACAATAACAATAACATTTAAAAAATGTTTGATTTATTTACAAAATTGTTAAGGGAAAAAGCAAAATAGTTGCTTCCTAGAATTTTCTAGAAGTAAACTATGTGTTTGAAATTACTTTGCTTCCTGTGTGCATAATTCAAAAGAATAATTATTTCAAAAGTACTTCAAATCTCACGAAACTTCTTTGACATCGTCATATATATATCATTACACGCTGAAGTAGCGACAGGAAGTATTATGAGACTAACTTTTAGATTATACCTTTCAGCGATCACTCTAGTATTTCATTTTCATTCAATATAGATATTAGAGGTTCAACAACACAAGCATCGTCTCGCGATTACCGTCAACACGAAAAAGTGAAGCTTTTGAAAAACATTGCGACAAATTGTGACATAACTTCAGTTATGACAAAACTTCTATTTTTAGCATTTTTCACGACCTCGGTGAGCAAAATTGGTATGCATACTGTAGAATCTTACTGCAAATGTGTTTTCGCGATTTCTTCGCCTAATTATGGATTTATCCATCATTATTCCGTATTGCGAATTTTTGCAGTTTGGATCATAGAATGTATCAGACTGCAAAACTGATATACTGTAGAAAATCTTACCGTATACCTTATAGTTATATCTAATAATAATAATAATAAATAATAATAATATTTATTTGTATTCATGCATAAACAATGAAACGTGTGAAGAAGTAAGAGTAAAATGAAGTGATAATGGATATGAAATTTAATGATAACTATAATGAATTACTCATTGTTAGAGATGAAAGAATAGGGACGATTCTTTTCCACACGATTTTTTATTGGAAAGTTTATAGTTGCCTCTTAGAAGGTTCATAGCTGTAAAGCTCAAATCAATGAGCTATCTTACCGTATAGTTGTACGAAACAGCGTTCACCGCGATTTTTTCCTTTACAGTTCTGCTAGGCATGCTCACCCAGTTCGAAATATTGAATTACTTATAAATTTGACTGATAAGTTCGATCTCCGACTCTTTCGCGTTACTCTCGAATGATTCATATCATGATGTTGGGTCTAATGAGGTCCCGTAAACTCACTTATTCCTTAAAGGGAGCGTTACCTCTCTCAATGGTCTCTTCATTGCGCACACTATTTCTCTGTTCTCTAATAACGAGAGAGCATTGCGCGTCGAAGAGACCATTGAGTGAGGTTACGCTCCCTTTAAACCGCACCCAAGTAAACTGCCTCAACTTCCACATATTTTGATGGAAGAAAAATGTGTGATGGCTTCATTTCAAATACCTGAACAATGTTTCATACATATATGACTTGCTAGAATACGTTTGGGTTTTATAACTAATTATTGATCGTAATTTATATTGACAAGGAGTTTCTCATGTCTTAATTAGCCGAAAAGCGATAATTCATAGCTTATTCGAAAGCTCTTTATCAGTTGTCAGAATTCTCTCAGTGCCTTGTGAGGATTCAAGCTATGTAATATTTCTAATTCTTGGTCCAATAAATATAGTTGCTAACGTAAATATTAAAATATTGTATTTCTTCTAACAATGTCATGAAAGAGTAGTAAATATTTTATTTAATCATCGATTGTAAAATTTAGAAAGTCTCTCCGTTCACCAATCAATGCAGTATTCGTGATGATGGCTATCAATCAAATAATAATGCTATTTTTCTATCTCACTACGAGTATAATTTATGCCACATCAAATGATTGCCAGTTAGCATGATTTTCGATTAAGTCACGAGTAACAGTGTTTGGATAAAAAAATTTCAGTAAAGAACATTGCTGACTCTCGCAAGTTCTGCATGCAATTTACATGACGATGTCAAAGAAGTTTCGAGAGGTCCAGAAGTATTTTTCAAACAATAAGAATAAACGTTTGTACGCAGGAAGCAAATCTACACTGGATCTATTTCAAAACCACAGTATTTTGTAAACAACGAAGAAGTTCCAACGAATTACGGCGCCTCATGATCTTAATTAAGACATCGGCTCAGTAAGATTCGAGGGTTGAGCCGGTGACCCCGGACATCGACCTCACCGATTTTGCTCAAATTTTTTTTGTGGATACCCTCATGGGCCCTCATCACAAAATGGGTATTCATTTGGGCTGGGTCCTTGAAACACAGATGTGCCGGGTTCTCGAAATTTGAAAACTCGATTTTCACCAAAAAAAAGTGGAGCGACCTAGGTCCAATGTTAGTGTCGATTAATTACAGGTATGCCTAGACAACAAAATCTGGCTATACGACGGTCCGAAGGTCCGCTCGCAAACTGGATTTTATCCTCCTCAAAACATTCTAAAATTAATTAAAAATTTAAAATAAAAAAGTGCAGTCCAATTTTAACCAAATCTTATAGAGCAAAAAATTCTGCATCGAATAATGGAAAAAAATAAAAAATCGATAAATACCTATTCCGAGAAAAATTGACCCGAAAATGACTCCAAAAAAAATTTTGTTTTCAAACCCCCTCATGTTTGTACTCATATTGAAGAGCTCGTCGAGTAGAACAACTTTCATGTTGAACGTTTTGTCTGAAACTCATGCACAAGAGAAATACATGCGTTTTCCTGCTGATTTTGGGTAAAACGAAAATTAAAAAAATTTAAAATAAAAAAGTGCAGTCCAATTTTAACCAAATCTTATAGAGCAAAAAATTCTGCATCGAATAATGGAAAAAAAATAAAAAATCGATAAATACCTATTCCGAGAAAAATTGACCCGAAAATGACTCCAAAAAAATTTTTGTTCTCAAACCCCCTCATGTTTGTACTCATATTGAAGAGCTCGTCGAGTAGAACAACTTTCATGTTGAACGTTTTGTCTGAAACTCATGTACAAGAGAGATTCACACGGTTTTCTAGATTATTTTGAGTAAAGCGCAAGACAAATGTTTTTTGTGCACAAGGTTATTACGTTTTGATTAGGTCATTTTTACTGTTGAACGTGTTCTATGAAAGTCGTCTGTTCTCGAGATAAGAGCAATCCAAATCATTTATCATCGATTTCCCCACTAATGTTACTATTCCAAATTCTCCCACATTTGGGTTTATGTTATCACGCGTGTCACGTAAGAATCGAGACAAAATCGAGGGGTGACCGGACAAAATATAACCCCTATCATATTGACTATTTTTGGATAGCCCTGACAGTGCCGGAGATGATAGCGTTTCGATTTTTTGTCTACGATCAATTTTGACGAAGATAGACGCCGTTGACTGTCGGAATTTGTGAAAAAGTCTTGACTTTCACCCGCAATAGCTCGCTTTGGAATGGGAATAGCGAAAATATCATAAAGACATAAATTGTAGAAAATTCTCAGGAGAATCGAAATAACACAAGCAAAAATTACAAAATCGATTTTTCATCAATTTCTGTGGCGGGAAGCTGACGTTTGCACCACAAATCGATTGTACACTTTTTTATTGGTTCAGATGTAAAATATTGTTAAGACGCATCGATTGATGTATACTTTATGGGGTCGAATCGTGCCCGCGATATGAGTTTTTCCCAAAAATCGAGTGTGAAATCTCGGACTTAGCCGAATTCTGGCTCGAGAGGTGGAAGGGTCAGTTTGATCTACCCACTCGTCTCTCGCTGATCACTGATATTTCTTGGCATTTCTGTGCATTGAACTCGAAAAAGCGTTGAAATAAATGATAATCATAATTATAATCTAATTCAAAGAATGAATTAGTATTTAAACAATGGAAATATGAACAAGCTAACAATCTATCTATCAAAGATGGAGTGTATTCCGGCCGTGATAGTCTCTCGAAGGAAACCATCCTCATCCTGCTTATTAGTACATAATTATTTCATCAAAGTCGTCTTCATCATCTTCCTCATTCTCCCCTCAAAGACGTCGTCTTCCATCTTGAGCCTTGGTCCCTTCTCATGGATCGACGGTCTATTAACAGCGAAGTAGAAGTAGTACTCGAGTTGAGGAGAATGAGGTGACCAGTGATTCAACAATATATTCAGGAAACAGGGAAATCCGTTCAAAACATTTAAAAACACGTAAAACAAACAAAAAAGTTGGTAAATCATTGATCAGCGAGAGACGAGTGGGTAGATCAAAATGACCCTTCCACTTCTCGAGCCAGAAATCAGCTAAGTCCGAGATTTCACACTCGTTTATTGATAAAAACTCATATCGCGGGCACGATTCGACCCCATAAAGTATACATCAATCGATGCGTCTTCTCAATATCTATCATCTGAACCAATAAAAAAGTGTACAATCGATTTGTGGTGCAAACGTCAGCTTCCCGCCACAGAAATTGATGAAAAATCGATTTTGTAATTTTTGCTTGTGTTATTTCGATTCTCCTGAGAATGTTCTACAATTTATGTCTTTATGATATTTTCCCAATTCCCATTCCAAAGCGAGCTATTGCTGGTGAAAGTCAAGACTTTTCCACAAATTCCGACAGTCAACGGCGTCTATCTTCGTCAAAATTGATTTTAGACAAAAAATCGAAAGGCTATCTTCTCCGGCACTGTCAGGGCTATCCAAAAATGATTTAAACCAAATTTTCATTTTTTCATTGTCCGACAGTTGTATTGATCCTTACGCGACACGCGTGTTATGCACGTATTCAGTAATTTTACTTTGACGGTTACTCAACCATAAAGAAAGATATAGAAAAATGGATGTAATTATTTGGAATCGAAATGGCCAATCAATTAGTGAATCAGTCAATCAATCAATCAATCAATCAATCAATCAGTGTGAATGTGTGGAGGGAGAATTGAAAGGGAGGAAGTACTAGGGACTAGACGTCTAAAAATAGCAAAAGATATTCAGTGTTAAAAAAATGAAAATACATCTGGCCACTAGACTATTAGTTCATCTCTGAAGTGGCCTTGTTTGTGGGCTCTGCTCTGCTTCTTCTTTGTGGTGTCTGAGTGTGGACGCTTGCTTGAACCTCTCTTGTGCATGAGTTTCAGACAAAAAATTCAACATGACAGTTGTTCTACTCGACGAGCTCTTCAATATGAGTACAAACATGAGGGGGTTTGAAAACAAAAATTTTTTGGAGTCATCTTCGGGTCCATTTTTCTCAGAATAGGTTTTTTTGATTTTTTTCCCTTATTCGACGCGGAATTTTTTGTTCTATAAGATGAGGCAAAAATTGGACTGCACTTTTTTGTTTTAAAATTTTAAATAATTTTAGAATGTTTTGAGGAGGATAAAAACCAGTTTGCGATCGGACCTTCGGACCGTCGTATAGCCAGATTTTGTTGTCTAGGCATACCTGTAATTAATCGACACTAACATTGGACCTAAGTCGCTCCACTTTTTTTTGGTGAAAATCGAGTTTTCAAATTTCGAGAACCCGGCACATCTGTGTTTCAAGGACCCAGCCCAAATGAATACCCATTTTGTGATGAGGGCCCATGGGGGTATCCACAAAAAAATTTTGAGCAAAATCGATGAGGTCGATGTCCGGCACTTCCTGGAATCTTACTGAGCCAGTGTCTTAATCTTAATTAAAATAGTAGTGCACTATCAATTATTGTACTATTATGGAATAATTTTTACAATACTTTTGCAACTCAGCCAAAACCTACTTTCGCGGTGATAACGTAATTTCAGTGTATGCAACATTCCTTCATTTTTTGATATTACGTTTTTTTAAATGTTTTTCATACATTTGTCCCATAAAGTGTCCTTTCAGTAAGAAACGATAAATATTACTATTATAATTAATATTAATCGTAAACCCGTGACACTCACTAATCTATGAAGCAGATTTACAGGTTCTCAAAGCACTAAAACTTCAAATAAATTTGTAATGTGTTCAATTATGCATTGAACTCTTAGCTTACAATTAAATAGTTTTGCCCCACTATTAGTAGGTAAATGCTAATCAGAAGTTCTAAGGCATCAATTTTCCTTACTATCTTCTACCGCATCTACTAAAAAGACAAAACAAAATGATAAACCGACTCACCAATACAGCGCCACTGACATTATTTTCCAAACATGCGCACCCCGAGCTAATTTGAAACTCTCCGCTTTGCCAGTGCTCTCTCGCTTTCTTTGTCTACGAGAGAGTGATTCAGTAGTTCGTTCATTGAATGTCACCGTTTGCCCGACCACTTTGCAATCAATGTTGCATATGTATATTATTATGTTTCTTCCGCTTATACTATTTGAGACGATTAAATCATGACTCATGATCAATCATAGCTTGAATTTAACAGACACTTACATGAACTGAAGTAAACTCGTGATATATTAGATGGATGAAAAGTGTACGACGTCTTCATTTCATGTTCCTGAAGAAAGTTTGATCTATGACATCTTAGAGTTAGTTCTTTCGATCGATTTCTTTATTTTGTGTATGTTCTATACAGTGATCTCTCCAAGTTTTGTGAAGATTCGAGTTCCGCAATATTTCAAATCCTAGGCCCAATCAACATTATTAGTAATGCATTCAGTGTATTTCTTCTTACAAGGTAATAGTAACTTATAAGTGATAATATTATAATATTATCGATAATATAAATCAATATAATTAAGAAAATCTATCCGTTCTCCGGTTAATGCGGTATTCATTACAATGGCTTTCAATCAAACAATAATACTAATTTTCTATCTCATTTCGAGCATTATTTTTGCAACTTCGGATAATTGCTAGTTAGAACTACAAACAACATTCTGAAATGGTTTACAAAATAAGTTTTTCAGTAACGATTTCTTCACACTTTCGTTAGCCATCTACCAAATTATGGAGTCTTTTTGTATTTTCATATTTCGATCATTCACTCCATGGTTAGCAGGTATTTCTCTCTATTAAATCTCAACATATTTTCTTATGACCGAAAAAAAATTCTTTTGCAGTTGTTCTCACGTCAGTTCGAATCATATCAATACGTAGCCAGGGAAGATGGGAACCGAGTTATCAAAACATGACTGCATATTGTATTATTGTTTTTGCCTTGATTCTTATTGGAATGATTCCAATTAGTCTGGTGTATACAATACGGCAAACACAGCTGGGATCGATTTGCCAATCTCGAAGGTTGACAAACTGTTTATTTTTGCGAATTTGAGATCTTTTCGCTTTTATTTAATCAAAAAATGTATATGTATTTAAAGTGCATGCATACATATTGTTGTACATCTATTAATAATATTAATTTAATTTCAGTGAATATTCATCTGTAGTGTATATTATTGGTGCAACTGATGCGACTTTTCTCAACAATTGTCTGGTAAGCCCAGAATCATCTTCGATCTCCGTATTTTGATTATCGTTATCAATTATTCATCAATTATAGTTGATGAGAATAGCCTTCCATGTATCTGGCGTCCTTCATAATGCTCTTCCTTGTCTACTCCTTATCATTTTGACAACGATTCTACTCAAAGAATTGAGAACGGTAAATGTACTTCGTTAATGATTCTTTGTTTTTGTTTTCAGATATCGAGAAATCGCGTGAAGATGATAGAAAAACACTCGTGTGATGATCGTGAAGAAAAATCAGCTATTATGAAAACGACAAAATTACTTTTATGGATCTGTTTAGTAACGATCATCTCTGAAATTCCTCAAGGTTTTCATGTGGACTATTTCGTACTAAATATGAAGATCTCATCGATCAGCAAAACATTGGTTTACATTTTGTTCTTTCTCAAATATTTTTTTCAGCCACGATTTCGGTCTTCACTGCACTTCTGTCAGATTCATTCCGTGAGAAAGTTTTCAATAAACTCTGTTAGTGTCTTATTGTTAGAAGGGATATATTTTCATAAAATTTATTTGAAGTGAAATTTCTAACCATCCTAACGCTCGCTAGTTCGGCATGCAATCTGATTATTTATATGACAATGTCAAGGAAATTTCGAGAGGTTTGAAATTCTTTTAATCAATAATTATAGTATAAATTCAGGAAGCAAATCTGCACTGGAGCTCCGTCAAAAACAGAATTTTCTGTAAGCAAAGCCAAACTTGACAAAGGATGACGTACCTCCTGAAAATTATTGAACTTCTGTAGAAAAACGATACATTTTTTATAACATTTGACTCTTTTGCACAATCTTTTTTCCCCGATTAACCTGCCAAATGTATTCTCAATGTAAAAAGGGGATATTCATTTATTTTATTCGAAATAAAAACATAGTCATGATTATTTCGCTATTGATTGCGGTTAACACAACGTAGACTCATTTCAATATTTTTATCTTTTCTTCTCTTAAGAACCTGCATGATTGGTGTTGAATATTATCTTCAATTTCGTAAGTGCTACCAATAAATCTAAGAAAAAGTACATCAAAATGCACTTTCTCTTCCTCTTATAATTATTATATTATAATATTACTTTCATAGTGTCTATGCAAAGGGCAATTTGTTGCATCATTTAAATTCATGAGAATGGACTGGGCCGATGTCAAAAAATGTCAAAAAAGGGTACACTCACAGAAAATTCCCTTAGGGATTTTTCCCGCCTACAATTCCCTTAGGGAATATTTCCCTGGTCTATCGAGAATGCCTTAAATGTAAGGGAATGTTTACTAGGGAATTATTCCCTTAAAAATTGCCTTACATATAAGGGAATTAAATTGTTTCACTCATAACTATTCATTTTATATTTCTTATCAATATTTTTTATAGAACTGTAAAAAAATAGTTAGTATCTCATATAAGTCTTAACTACTTATTACTATTAAATTATGAAGCGCGTTTTATATAAATATAAACCATTCGCATTCCATTTTCGACAATTCTATTAGAATTTCTTAAATTAAGGTAGTTCTTCGCCAATAACATATTTTAAAATTCAAACATGAAAATACAAGGAAAATAATAGATAAACAAAAGGGGAAATTGTTACTCGTAAAAAAATCATTTTGCGATAAGTTGTGTGAGTGCATGCGGATATTCCGCCCTACCGTATTCTGCATAAGAATTGTTTCGAAAATCGAGCACGACTTTTTCCGAGTTGTTTTCGTTTTCCACGCGCTTTTTATTTTCCTGTAAATAGCTATGGGCTTGTACTTCTACGCATACATCAGCTCTTCTACATTGTAATCGTTTGTATCATAATACAATATTGTTTTCGTACCGAATGATGTAATTTGCGATCTACTTTGAGGGTGACCCATCAGCCCTAATGAGGCTGAACCACACTCGTTATTGGATGGATACATGGGCTTTGATGAAGATGTCGGACGACATTGCGCACATGTCGGCCGCCTAAAACCGGGGCACGGAACACGATGATTACGAGGTTGGCGTGTTCTACTTTATTGTTTAAAACCTCTTTCTATGTCGATCCCTCTATATTTTTGTTTTCTTTTTACCACAGTCAGTGTGGTATAATTCGTGGCAATTATTTGAAGATTATATGCATACGTGGACAATGTTTGTTGCTGGAAATTAAACTCGGGTGGACGCAAAAATGGAGGGGGTGGGGGTCTTGTCGCTAGCGACAATGCCACCCACCTACGGTCATTTGCACTGTTAACCATTGATTGATTCATTTTGCATTACATTTCAGATACGACCGTGTCTTCCTTGCGCTTCGATGAACAATGCTTGCCAGAATGGCTACGATCTCGCTCAATCTGAGTCGCTCTTGGGTGCTGTTGATTTCCCGGATCACGTCTAGGTAAGGTGAATACTACTATTGATTGTTCCTGGCAACTTATTCATTTATTGGGTGTTTACGGTTCATTAGATAACGTTATGTTAGTTTTGGTCGTCATTGAGCGCAATTGTCATCGTTGTTGTTTCAACCAAGTCTAAAGTTGACATGTTTTCTTGTAGCCTTTGCTTCATCTGATTTCTGGTAATTTTATATAACACCATTCTATCAGGTGCGTGCAGCCTCGGTCACATCGGAAAACCCTTCTGGTTCTGGCGCTGGTGTCGCACTCGACATACCGACGTTGTCTTCCGCCGACCCGCCGCTTCGTTGCTAATTAAATATGGTAATTTTCCCCCAAATATCCATTGGTTAAACTTTTTATTGATTGATTTGACCATATTATTGATCTTGTAAGACTTCATTATCGACATATAAGGGCATATTATTAATTTATTTTGTCATATTATCGATTTTTAATTCTGGTTATCGATTTGTTTCTTCCAGATAAGGTGTTAAGCCGATCTATCAATGCGGGCGACGAAAATGATTGCGGAGTGAGAGCGCACCCTCCTTCAAGAAGTTATTGATTTTAAAAAAATATTGATTTTTGCCACATTGTCAGTTAGTTGCGTTGACTGTGTTTGTGACATGCGCAGATTATGTGAAAAAATATTTTAAAGAATGAATAACGTTAAATCTTGATATTTTAAGAAGTCTCGCAAGCGTGCCACGCTAGGCTGTGCACATGGTTATGCGGCACTGAAGGTACAGTTATCGATTGAATATTAGTGACGTGTGTTACCGTAATCTATTCAGGTTGAAAAGCAACTCGCGTCGGCACTACTCCATCGCGGCCTGAAGTGCTGCCGCTGCAAGCGTCGGACAGCAGGTATTGATTTAATTGATGTTAAAGTTTACTATCCCCTCCCTCGCCTATTCCATCAGGGCTGGGATTTTTTGAAAATAATTTCAAAAAAATTTTTTGATCAAAAAATTCAAAAAATGGCTCAAAAAATGTTTGAATTCAAACATTTTTTTGAAAAAAATTCTATACTTCGTTTAAAAGGATACTAAGCAATTCAGACACATCATTTTTATCTAAAAAGTGGTTAAAACGTTCAATTACGCAATTAAGAAAATTCTGAAATATCAAAAACTTCATACAATATTTTTTCACTTTTTAAATATTTTACGTCAGTGCATTGGGCACACTAATCCTCAGTAAAACCCCTAGAATCCGCTTCACCAAGACCGTGAAAAATGATAAAAATGGGAATTTATTTAAGTTTTGTCGAATGTTGTCACAATTTTCCACAAATGTTTCACTTTTTGTCGTTTTAACGGCACTTTTTTACATTTATTTTTTCTTTGATTTTTTGAGAAAAATTCAAAAACATTTTGGATTTTTAATTTTTTGAAATGGTCAAAAAATTCAAAAAATCAAAAACAAAAAATCCCAGCCCTGTATTCCATCTACAGATAAGGAACCCAGTTAGATCCCGTGCATTAGGGTAATGTGCATTTATCGATCTATTTTGTTTAGTTTCACCTCTTCATCATCCTTCGGCCTGGGCAGAGCGATTTGCGTGGTCTCGACAGGATTCCATTCTGTTGGATTGGATGAGGTACGGTATATTTCGAATATTGATTGATTTGTTTATTTGATGATTTGTGGGGTTTCCTAATAGGCATATGAAGAAAAATTAAATAATTCGCTGTGAAAATTGCTTTGTAGAACTGGTATATGGTAGGATTTTCTACCGTATACCAGTTTTGCGGTTTGATTAATGTCATGATCCAAACTATGTAAATTCGCTGTAGGGAGTAATGTAATGATGCATTCATACTTTGTTAGGCGAAGAAATCCTGATGCTAGCACATTTACAATATTTATTTTCACGTCAAGCGATCATCGCTAGGTGGGGATGAAAATAATTAAATAAAATAATCTACAATCTACAGTAATATTCTACAGTATACTAGTTTTGCTCCGCAGTGCTCCCGATTATTTTTTTCACTTTTATCGCACAGAAGGGCATACGGAAAGCGCATTCACACAAAAATCCTTAGATAATACATCATCTAGACCGTGTAATGCCAAAAATTGGAAAAGCTTTTTTTTTACTTTCGTAACAATTTACACGAAATGGTTCACTTATTAAAAATAATAATAATAAACCTGTGCACCATCGTGATAGGGCACCCGTGATCCTTTTGAAAGGATCAGGGGCATTCATGAATAATTTAATATTTTTTGGCAAATTGTCATCAAACAATAACTAAATTTGATCATGATTCAGGTTTCTTCCTTCATCGTCGGGCACATGTAACAGTGTTTCGGTCTGGGCGACATACAGTATCTTCAATTCTGTTCTATGTTACTCAATGTTATTCGTATTAACCTATAATTCTCACTGTTAATTGTATGCTTGATTAATTTGTATTTATTATTATAATGAATTGCAGATAAACAGTATGTACATATTAAACGTTATTTGATTTTATGCAGTTAAATAAAAAGTTGCAAAAGAATGAGCAGGGGCGCGGGGTCGAACCTGAGTGGAAGGGTAGAACTGGCTGAACGCGGGTCAAATCAGGGAATATTTCCCTTACAGGTAAGGCAATAATTCCCTAACAGGTAAGGCATTTAATTCCCTTATATGACTGGGAATAATTCTCTTGGGGTACCTTAGCCAGGGAATTATTCCCTTACAGGTAAGGGAAATTTCTGTGAGTGTAGATTACGAAAATTTGTGAAGAAAATTGTTCGATCATTTTGTCGTACTTCAAACGCGGTGTTCGTCATCTATTATAGTAGGAAAGACCTAGTAAAAAATATTCTCATCGTGTTTCTTACTAAATTTTGATCAACATGTGTCAGATCTGTAATATGTCCGACAGTTCGGAGCTTTCTATCGGACTTTTCAATGATGTTTCACTGTAGATACTCTCATGTTTCTGTTTTGTAGTTTGCTCTCACCAAGCAATGTGATTATCTTTTTGATCTAATAGTGGCTTCGTCGGAGTTGTATTTTATTTTTAGTTGACGCCCACCACGGAATAGAAAAAGTTCGAATTCGAATAATCAAAAGAGCATAACTTCTTTCAAATTTGAGATGAAGATTCAAACTTTTTTCTCATTATTCTTGTTTTGCAATTCCTCTGATTTTTCTTCATACATTTGCGAATTTCGACAGGAACGATAAATTTATAAACTAACATTAAAGTTTTTTTTTCATATTGTTTTCAACATTCTTGTTATTCATCTTTGTTTTGAAGCAGGTTACAATCAAAATAATTTTCTGAAAATATAAAAGAAAATAAAACTTTTTTCGTGGCATTACCCACACTCATTGTCAGCAATTTTCGTATCATGGCCCCAAGGGCGGATCATTACTACAAGGTTTTGGTCGGAATCGGTTTCCGGGAGAATTTTTGCAAGTTGGTGACACAACGATTTTAGTTTGTAAATATACCCTTATTGTTAGATGACTAAATTCACGAATGATAAAAACGCCCACGAAGCCACTATTAGACCAGAAATATAACCACATTGCTTCGTGAGTGCAAATAACTAAATGTCAGAAAGATTAGGGAGATTTACACTCATGGAACGTGTTTTATGAACTTGTAATTTAATTCATGTCACTGATGTTTGATAGCAATGCTACTTTGAAATAATTTAATCGTTCGTCCATTCAATTTCAACGATTACGAGGCATGATTCTTCCGTTACTTGCTTGTATATTGTAATGAAATCGAAGTTCAAACACTTATTCCATGACTCCGTCAAAGATAATTTGTGATCAAAGAGACAAGAGAAAGTTCAATTAATCGGTAATTCAAAGGCAGTTCCTGGTGCGATTTCTAACATCAAATCGAGACTAATGAAGTCTCGTAAAATTATTTAGTGCATAATCAATGTCGTAACGAATCTTCCACCGCACTCACAGTCAACCAGTTTTGCAAGTCTTGTTAGATGGAACAAAAGTGTGAGAGGTCTTCGTTTCGTATTCCCGAAGAGACTTTCATATATGACCTTATAGAGTTCGTTCGATTTAAGGTATCGTTTAATGTTTGTAATCTTTAAAACACTCAGGATTCTCTCAGCGCATTACGAAGACTCGCGTCACTTTACAGTACTGGCTATCGGGCCTATCAATATTGTAGCTAATGTAATCGGCATATTTCTACTTACTAGGCATGAATAAAATTTTAAAATCATGAATAAAATAATATTAATTAAAGAAAATCTCTCCGTTCACCGATCAGTCTAATTTATGTGCTGATGACAACAAATCAAATACTTTTGTTTATTTTCTATCTCATATCATTTGCATAACAGGAACGGTGCAAGTAATTTTCACCCAAAGGGATCAGCTATTATCACGATGTTTTCAGTGAGGACTTCTACACACATTCCTTTGCAGTCTATCAAGTTATAGAGACATTTTGCACATTTATCTTTTATTCCTTCACTCCATGGCTAGCAGGTATTTCTCTTTTTGTTTCTATAAACTCATCCAAACTAGTTTCAAAATATTTCCAATGATAATTTCGAGTTCTTTTATTATAAATGTGCAAGTATGGAATTTTTGCAATTGTTGTCACGTCAGTTCGAATCATATCCATGCACACTCATGGAAGATGGGAACCAAGTTATCGAAATATGACTGCATATTGTATTATTATTTCGTTGTGATTCTTATTGGACTAACAACGTCGAATTCCTGTTGATTAGTTTTTGCACTGAATTCGATAAAGATGTTTCCATTGAATTTTTAAAGAAGAAGACCCTTGAGTAGGCATGACTGACTTCCGCCACGAAAAGCATGTTGGCTATTGTTTATATTATATGTATGGTAATGGGAGTAAGGGACAATGAGAAAATGAGAGAGCAAGTATGCAAATCGGATGGGCTCTCTCTACATGCCTTGGAAGTTGTACTTTCAATGCGCATAGTGAGCTTTAAAGCGAGTCTGCCAAGCAAGTCAAGTTGAGGTCATATAACTTATCTGATGGCTTCGACATCATAAACATAAGTGTAAAAAATTAGAAAAAAAATCTGAACGAATTATACAGTGATCTGTAGTGCGTGATCTATACACTTCCTAGTTTTATCGGCTTCAGCTGTACATGATCTATGCATATCGGAACGATTTATTGTATCTTTTGTTCCAAAAAAACATCTAAACGTTAAAAAAAATTTTTTTTTAAACTTTACATTGTCTAGTTAGCCTAAATTAAATGATATTGACGAGAAATTTTTGAATGGCAGTCTCCCTTTAAGCATATCAGGAATCAATATCAGATATGTCTTTCGGTTCATGTGATGAATCTCTATCATTCTATCCAAACAGTCTTATTACGAAACAACTCGAGGGTCTCCATCTTTAAAGATGGAATGTTTATACAAAGCTCTGACAAGGGAACTATCTCAGCTTGCTTTTTTCAAACTGGATGAAATTTTGCATAGACATAGCTGAACATATTATAAGATCAAATGTGAAGTCTAAAAAATTCTGGCAGGCAATAGCCGAGCCAGAAAATTGGTCCAAAGTTTTGACCCATGTTCAGTTAAGTTTCACACGCGTTTCTGTGTTTCTGTGTCAAAACGATTTTCCGATTCATGGTCTGTTCCTTGAAAGGAACGAACAAGTGGAGCGGTGGTGTAGTGGCAAAGTGTCTTCGTTACCTTGGCAACAGTGGTGTGTTCGATGCCGCTATGCTGCAAATTTTTTTTGCATTTTTTAAAGAGATCGATAAATGTTCATTTTTCAATATTATTTGAGGACTAGCACGAAAATATTCGCCGGACCATTAAGAGTTTTTCTCATCTTGTCCTTAAATTCTTTCATGAATTCAGCAATAATTGATTTTCCTACATCTGGGATGGGATTCGTCCCCTTCAAGCCCATATAACACAGAGGATTCCTGATATAGAAAGATCGACATTGTTCATAACGACCATGGAATGAAATGATCAAGTGCTCTCGATGAATTAAAATCGTCCTAATAATCTTTGGAAAACTCTCTCATCTCGATCTCATTCATTCATATTCTCAACTCCGTTCACTTGAAATTTCAACAATGTACTTGAAGTAGTTCCTCCTCGCTTCCCCTCCCCTCCCATTCACTTTTCTCATTTCAATCCCAATTAGTCTTATGTTGTCACAGATTCTGTTAATTATATCCACTTGCTTCAAAATTTCTGTGATGTTCAAAGTGACAAAAAAGAGAAGAGAGAGTGTGTAAAACGAGGAGAGTTTTCTCTGATTTTCTTTTCATTTCGCAACTATTGAACAGAGCATGCCTTCATTCTTTTCATGTTGTTTGAAGTTATTTTACTTTCGATACATTATTCTAGTCCGATTATTTCAGATGATACGACTATTATTATTAGGAATCTCATGTATTTTCTTTATTGTTCAATGTAGAGTACAGTCACCAGATTTCGATGGAGAATATTGTGGTGAGGACTCGATACCGTATAAAGTTGTCATAGACGATCACGGTAGACCTGGTACGACTTTTCCTCCTAAATAAAAAGTATCGCAAGCTAGTTGTTCCGATCTGCTAGTTAGAAAGTTTCTAAGTTTCTTTATTAAATTTCAGAATTATATTGTACAACTCCACCGTGTTTTCGAAGCAATATTGAACGAAAAGATAGAAGAAAAGGGAAAGCAAACAAGGAAAACGCTCTGGTAAGACCATACTTTCGATAGATTTTCAATATCTTCTAACATTCCCATAAGTCGTCACCAATCTCGTTTTTAACCACTTCAATTTGTATCAAACAAGTTATCCCGACCACTCCACGGTCGAGAAATAGCTGTTTTTTCACCAATAAATCTCGTAATAAATTACAATTTCGTATGACGAATGATTCAGACGTGTTCCGGAGGAATGCTCAAGCAAGTCTGTTCTGGCAATACCCAATGGACTTCTGGACTGAAAGAATACACTAATGGAACTCATCAAACGTACTTTGGTTACCTCAAATCTCATTGAAAACTAATTTTTTTCAGTCTAAAAACACAATGTTGTTCGTATTCGGGATTAAAAGAAGCTAAAGAAGTTCTGACCGTAGTGTTAGAGGCTGGTGATCGGTATGTTGGAGGTACGGTAAAGGTGAGCATCTTGAACTACGATGTATTGAAAGAAATAATATTCAGGTAAATGGAAGGGAGGCTGCATTCGACCTTGTCAAAGAAGTACGAAAGAACATCAAATCCACAGTGTCAGTTCTTAGTAGATCATTGCAATTATCTAATTATTGATTATTCAGTTTGCAATACATCCTCTCCATCTACCGTATACGATGTGTGCGTAAAGAACAAGATAGCAGTGAACATGTAGTGAGACGACACGAGAAGCAAGGAATTGATGACTATGAACTGTTAGAATATAAATAAATAATATGAATTGTTTATTTGCAACTTACCATTAGACGTAGCGGCCCAAACACCTTGAAGCACAATTATTAGTACATCAACGTTAGCATCGCATACTTTGTATTTAATTTGAATGCAATCTCATACTTGTTCACAATCTATTCATTTATTATTGATCATAGGCAAAAGGCTCTCAACGAGTATGATCATCCGCCTCGTCGATCATTCAAGCGACGACCATTCGTCAGGTTTTTTTTCTTTTTAAGCGATTTCCGAAATTCTTCAATCATTTTAAATTCAGACGACGTCCTGTCTATGATGAATACTACGATTATGATATGGATTTCGATGATGCAATGTATCGACGTAATAGGTGATTTGCTTTTTATTCAATTATAATAATATATCCACATATTGATACTGACACTGTGAAACTCTTAATCTTAGCACAGTAGCACGCATCTGTAACCATTCGGATTTACGATAGAACCGTTGACTTTTATAATAATAAATGATATCTAGACTCTGGCCCTTCTCGTACTCAGACAGACGTCCTCAAGCGTTTCAAGAGACTATTTTAGTGAGTTCATCGGCTTAAATGAATATGTAATTGGAAAGATGATTGTAGGAATCTGCTCCTATCGATGCTGCAACAGCTACTCCAGTAGAACAAGCTCTAGCTCCTCCAGCCATACAACAAAATCATTATGCACCTGGAGAAGTAAATATTGCTTGCAGCTCTCAAAAACAAAACAGCGAACAAACCCAAAAGTGATGTACGGGCATAAAGATAATCAAACATATGGTTTAATCTTTATGCCCGTACATCACTTTTAGACAAAAAAAAAACAGGACAAAATTGCTCTCTGTGAATATTGTTTATTGTAGGCTACTCAACAATACGTAGCCCCTCAAGATGTCTATCCCCAACAACAATTCGTTCATCCTCATCCAACAGATGAATACTACCTTCCAGGACAACAATTACAACAACACTATCAAGGACAACAGCAGAATGCTTTGCAGCAGCAGCAACAGAATATTTTACAGCAGCAACAACAAAATGCTTTACAGCAGCAAAATGCCCTGCAGCAACAGAATGCGTTGCAACAACAAAATGCATTGCAGCAAAACGCTTTGCAGCAGCAACAACAGAATTTTCTACAACAGCAACTACAGTACCGGGGACAACAAGCACAACAATCGTATGGATATGGATATGATAATAGTGTAAGTCATCATTTATATTTACCCACCCCATGTTTTTCCTTGATGCTTTCAACCGTTTTGCTGATATCGCGATGGACCTCCATCTCTCTCTATTTTTTTTGTGATGAAAATATAAAAAAATATATATTATATAAGAATAAGAATATTTGAGCAAGTTATTGTAATAGTTTTTCGCTTGCATTTTTGTATAAATTGTTCACAATTTAGATGCTCTGGAGATGATGCGAAGCTCTCCGCTCTGGCCACACTCTCCCATATTCTTTATCTGCTAGAGAGTGTGACTAAAGCGGAGGGTTTCAAATTAGCTTTCTATGTGCCTTTAAAGTATGATTGCAGGCTTTCTTGAATTCTCGATTCGCAGAGATGCAGTGTTTCTCAGGCGATATGGTAGTGAGAACACTCAATGGAATAAAAATGATCAAAGATCTGTCGATTGGAGATCAAGTGCTTAGTGTGGAAGATAATATAGTTAGTTCATCATTTATGAGGGATTGGTTCTCGGGCTGATGTCAATGGAAGAGAATAATTGATAAGATCGAAATAGCATTGTCATTCTTGTCATGATGATTAATCGAGCCTTATAGGCACAATCAGCGGTAATTTTACTGGAAACGCTTTCTCGTAGACAAACAAAGAGAGTGAGCATTGCGAGAACGGATAGTGAAATTACCTCGGGTTGTACCTTTAATGATTCTTCCATTATTATCAATCATGACAAGAATTAAATACTAAGGGACCATCAATTAGTTCCTTACTAAAAAAATACCTATTTGACATTGTTGGATAAGCTTTAAAATTTTTGCAGGTCTCTTATTCGACCGTAATCATGTTCTTACACCGTGATGAGGTCACTATGACTAACTTCAATGTGATTACAACGGTAAGAATTGCCTAACAATAAGATAAATTGATAAATATATGATCTACAGGATACTGGTGACTCGGTGAAGTTGACCGATGACCATCTTATCTACGTATCGAATTGTATTGAAAAGAATCGATTGATTCGGGCTAAGGATGTGACCGTTGGTGATTGTCTTACTGTACATCAGAAGAATCAAATACATTTCACAAAAGTCACTAATGTTACAACGGTGAGTGTCTCTACCTGTGAATCTCCAAGTTAGCAGAGCGGATAGAAAAAAGTCATTTCAAATTGAAATTTGAACCATTATATTTTTGGATATTTCTGTTCGAGATCCCATGACTTATTGTTAGCCAATCACGTGATAAGAGCCTGCTCTTATGTGTTGAAAATCAGGAGGCTCCAGATCGAAAACGAAGAAATGCCACTTTCAATTTTGAGTGAATAATGTGGCCCGACACTTCATAAGGCGTAGTCATTATGACTGTGACTCGGATGAATCTTGATCAATCGAATTCGATAAAACGTGTGTTTTAGATGACCGAGCCCGGATTCTACTCCCCTCTAACTGCATCTGGAGATATCATTGTCAATAATCTCCTCTCATCGTGTCATTCAAATTTGGCCGTCAAAACTCTTCAACAAACATTCTTTGTCTTCCATCGTAGATTAATCCAAACAATGGAGTATTTTCTTCCCAATTGGATGACAATCAATGACGAGAAAGATCTTCCCATGGGTGTTGAATATTTGACTACGGTCCTTGATTTGTTCGTGCCACATTCTCTATACTAAATAATAATGAATATCTGAAAACTCTTGAAATTTTCAGTTTCGTTATTAAATTTTACTCATTGCTCCTCTCATCACTTTATTCATACGGTGAAATTGTGCAATCATTTTATCTCGGAAAAATAAATGGTTACAAACATTGTACTATTGTTAAGCTCAGTTTGGTCAGGTCAGCATGATTCAATACAATTAAGGTACAGAAGTGGGCGGCGCCTATCAATAATAACAATTAAAAGATGAGAGGGTTTGTGTCTTGTAGATGTGTCGAATACGTAGTATGTACATTCATTCCCCCCCCCCTATTCCATTTCCTTGAAATGTCATCTCCTGTATATGCGAAAGTTTGAAAGAAAGTTTCAACTTTTGTCGAACTTTCGATCGAAGGTTTCTCTAAATCTCTCAAATTCCGCGCTCTCTCATCCGTCTCTGACTTTTTCGAACAAAAGATGCGAGGAAAAAAATGCAACAAAAGTTCGAAAATTGTGTGGGGTCGGTTAGAGAAGAGTGTATTTCGAGGAGAGTTTTTTTCATCGAACTGTGTAAATTCCGTTATTTCTCTTCAAACTATTTCTCTTTAAAACGAACGCTCTCGCACAATTTTTCGAGCGTTCGTTGCAGTTTTTTTCCTCGCAACTTTCGATGAGGTTGTCTTACTCCAAACTCTCTCTAAAATATACGAGGGATAATACTCCTAAGCTCGACATGGACTGGAGTAACTAAATTATTTCACAAAGGGAAAAACGTTTCACTAATTTTCGCATCTTACAATTAGATAACCTATAGCTCAAATATGAGAGAGTTTGTCGAGAGTATCTTGATCTTTCGAACTCATACATCTGTAGTTTGTGATTATGATCCTACTTTCATTACTCCAAATGTCATCTTTTTATCTTCAATTGTATAAGAGCGCATGTTATGATCAAAGTCTTATCATGACAATCGTATTTATTTATTTCGTTCTTATTTATATTCTATGCATTATAATTAAATTACTCTCGTAATTTTTCATTTCATATGAGGCCGTGTAAGAGTCGAACAAGGGTTGGCACAGGCCAAAAATTTTGATACCCTCAAAACTTGTGTATAGGGGTTATCGACCATGCTGAAGAAGATAGGCATAGTCATTTTGGCTCCAGTGGTCCCGCAACGCCTGGGCGGGATTACGGTATGATCACGTTTTCAGGTCATTCTCGGTCCATGGTAGTGCTAGAGGTATGAAAATTGGGCTCCTAGGGCAGAATTCGATGGCGATGATGGCTGTCTACTTCATTTGTTTTGAAAATTTTCCAAAAGGTCGTAACTGGAAATTTTGATGGAGACGTTTGCGCCCCAGACGAGTATGACAGTTCGAACCGGCGTGACGAGAGGATCACAACGATGTATTATGAGCCCATATTTCCATTGCCATCTCAATATTGCCTCGATATAGTGAATTGGTAGAGGAAATCAGCGCAGACTTTTAAAGGAGATCTCTAATCTCTCATGTCTTGATCTGTCGTTTTCTCCAATTCGTTTATTCACTCCACTCACACAATTCAACACGATGGTTACATTATATCACAAGACGAGCGCACTATGCAACATGGTTTAAGCACGTGGCAATTTAAATAGTCCGTATAGTCAAATCTACAAGTAAACAGAATATTATGCAGTGCAGATTATTCATTTTATATTAATATGTTAGTTTAGATAGGTGAGAAAAGCACAATATTGTTCTTGTTTTAGTGACTTTCAAACATTTCAACGTACATAGAGAAATCATGTGTGTAGAAATGACCTCTATTGATTCCATTTTCACTTCCCATCTCTCCTTCTCTTCATTCTCACTCGTTATTCGTTAACCATTTACTGCGCAAACATGTACTTATTGTTCGTTGTTGGTTGCATGCAATTTCAAATTGACTTGCATCTCTACTCTCATCAATCTCAAACCTTTCACTGTTGACGATTACATTGACTTTTCGCTCAAAATTTTATTCCCCCTGTTCTTTTGTTATTAATCTATTATAATATTGATTTAATTTTTAAAGTAATGAATCTCGACGATAAGAAACTTCTACTGGCATGCATCGGAGGATCCATCGTGTCATACAATGTTAGTTTATAACTTGAAAATGTTCCGTATTCGTGTACTCTAATCATGTAACTCTCAGGCTTTCCGTGTTCTTCAAAGTCTCTACGCGTCAACTAGAGATGAATGGATACCGGTTGGGACAGTGAAACATTTGTGGATCTTTCCTATCAAGTCTTGCAAGAGACGAGAGGTTAGTGAGATGCTCATAAAATGCAAAACATAAAACTGTAAGTGTGTAGATGGAAAAGACGAAAATTGATATATTTGGTACATATTAGTTTTGGGTTAATATTTCAAATATTTAAAATTTTCATTTAGCACTCAGTGTGAATATCATTGTTCCAATAATCAATGGCGATAGACCAAATACAATGCCCTTCTATTCATGCAACCCTGTTTTTCAGGTATTTTCATTACACTGTGGTGCACTTGGTGCTTCATTTGGAGAACTTCGTGATCGTGAATTTATGGTCGTTGATGGAGAAACGGGAAAGATGTACACTGCACGTGCTGTTCCCAAAATGATCCTTCTAGAGGTTAGAACAATCCCTGCAAAATGTTTTAACATTATATTTCAAATTGTTTCATAAGTCCTCAGGAAATTTCACTAGTAACAATTACTGCGTATTTTATTGAATTAATGTTTATTACTTTATTCCGGAGTGAGGAATTTTATTTAGAAGATATTTTTTGTTAGAGTTTTCGTGGAAAAGTGATAAATCTACCGTATATTGCAGTCCGACGTATCGGAGGGTATATTCTCCATAACGACTCCCGATGGAAGAAAAGCCAGTATAGCTCTCGCTGAAGTGATTGCGAAGAAGAAAGTTATTAGAGCAACGTGAGTACTGTATATTTAGAGTATGATATTTTTTGCTAAATAGCGGTCCGAAACACGATAAAGCACCATAGAACATTTACGCTGTACCAAAATATCCCGCTTTCTTTGTCTGCGAGAGAGTGTGGCCAAAGTGGAGAGTCAAATAATTAGCTCGGGGTGTTGTCCTTTTACCGTGCATGAATGTTTAGCGTTGTTGCCAAAAACGAATATTTTTTAAATAATGTTTTTCAGCACCAAAGAAAATTTGACAAATGAAAAAAAATTAATTATATGGTGTCACAGTGTAATAATAAATGGTTTTTAGTCTATTCGATCAACTCCAAGCCGATGGTCTTGATTGTGGAGATGAAATTGCCGATTTCATCAGCTCCTACACGGAAACTCCAGGTACACTACAGTTCTTGCATACTGTAATCAACGAACGATCGATCCAGGCATGCGAATTATATATTACCGTCCCGAACTGTTCAACGGACGTCCATGTAAGACCGAGCAAGATTGGTGGAATAATCCCGTACCGAAGAGGAGTGATACGGTAGGTGTATTGATTGATCGATAACTGAAATCAAACAATCAATAACAGGTTATGTATGTTGATCTCGCACCATATTTGATCACCACTGAAGCGTCAGTGAAGGCATTGAATGAGAAACTCGAGACACCGGTCAGGATAATTCTTTTTCTCCTAAATATTAGGTTGAGTCATAAGTCTTGTCGCATTTTGGAGGGGTATGTTTGTGCCATCACTGCTCAGCCGTACGTTATCAATTGATCCGTCCGTACTGGCACTAAATAAGTCACTACTACTACTCTTTGAGTGTACTAGTGAATTATGCGTACGTCGAGTCTAGTAGCTGAAACGCCTCTTCAATTCGTTCCCAGTTTTCTGGACATGTGACACGTCATGTTGTTTTCTTCCTATTCGAGCTCAAACCACCCGATGTCCACATCCGCATGGCGGTAGTATACAACACTAAGGCCCCTAGTACGCGCACTGTGTAACATTGGCTCAAACGCTTCGAAGAAGAGAGTACGACGTCAAAGATCCGGACGGCCCCCGAGCTGGACTTGGACGTGCTGGAGCATCACGTCCAAGCGGACCCCTATGCTACCACCCGTGATAAGGCGACGAGTCTTAGGGTAAGCCAACCCACCATCGTTGGTTGCCTACAGGATCTTGGCAAGGTCCAGAATTTGGGTCGATGGTTACCCCTCCGACTGTCGGACAAGCAGAAGTGAAACCGTGCGAACCCGTGTCTGAATCTAATTTCGTACGCTCGTACAACGGCTTGGATCGACAGGATCATGACTGGAGATGAAAAGTGGATCCCTTACGACAACGTAGTCCTCCGGGCTCAGTGGATCGATCAAGCTGAGCAGCCCAATTTCATCGCAAAATCCGAACTTCACCAGAAAAAGATCATGAAGTCTGAATGGTGGGGCAGAGGCGGTTTGCTGCATTGGGAGCTGCTCCTTCATGAGTCGGCTATTATGGTCGCGGTATACTCTCGCCAACTACAGACCGTGAAGTCCAAGGACCCCTCCGTTCCCTGGCTGCTCGACCGGATTCACTTCCACCACGACAATGCCCGACCCCATAAGGCAATGACGATCAAAAAGGCCCTGTTGGACCTTGGCTGGCACGTCGTCCCCCAGCCGTCCTATTCGCCCGACTTGGCTCCTAGCGATTACCGATTATTTTTCGATATGCATTGCGCTCTCGGGGGAGTACAATTCAATAATCAGCGAGATGTCGAAATCTGGCTGACCAACTACTTTGCCTCCTAGCAGCCGTCCTTCTGGGAGCACAGTATCCACAAGCTACCCGAAGTTTGGAGGAAGTGTGTCGACGCAGACGGCGCTTACTTTGATTGATTTGCTTTTGCCGAGATAAAGTTAATTAAATTTGTTTAAAGTGCCAAAAATGCGACAAGACTTATGACTCAACCTAATAATTTTAATTCAATTGACACTTGATCAATTTCAAGAACTGTCAAATTAAATTATGTAAATTACAAAATTGTTATTCCTATATTATTTTTTCGTAAATAATTCGACACTCAGGTAACTTCAAAAAACTTCCGTGCTAATATAGTGGTTGATCAATGTGGTCCATGGGATGAAGATAAATGGTCGGAGATTCGTATTGGAGAAGCTCATTTACAGTGCATCAAACCATGTACACGGTTAGTTAATCCATTTTGCTTTTTTTTCTTTTTTTCAAGCCTCATATTTGTTGAACTTTCCAAAATTGCTTGGGGATTCTATTCTACTAAACTCTTCAGAAAACTTCATGACTGGTCCAAAATATCTAAAAATGTCTAGAAATTTGATTTTTCCTTATAATTTGTGGTCTATTTTACGCTTCGACACTCCACTGTTTATACGATTTTTCCAAATGTGCGTGGCTGTCCTAATTTTTGTCGCTCCTATGGTCAATCTGAACCGTTTTTAGATGCGTCCTGACTACGGTAGATCCCGACACTGGTGTGAAGGATCCGACGATCCAACCACTTAAGAAACTCAGGGAGTCAGTGATATCGATTCATTAGGCGAATTCTACCGTAATCTCGTTTCAGATTCCGCTTGGCTCCTGAGGGGAAAATGAGAGCGGCCCATGGCGATTCACCGGTATTTGGAGTGAATGCCGCCATAATGAAGGCTGGATATATTCATATCGGACAGACTGTATACGCTAAATATAAACCATCCGTATATTAGAAACATATTGTATGTAGAGTTTTTGGTATTTATGTACATAATCTCGTCTATTGACGGCATTTGAATAAATAAGATTTCAGAAAAGCTTTGTTAGTATTTGCAATTTTCGTACATTTTTTTCTGTGTAAAAGATGTCGCTGACATTCAAGAAGATCATGAATATGAGAAAACCCGTGAAGTGACCAATTAATACATTCAGAAGGTAGCATTAAATATTTATGTCCTATCTTGGTAGAGGGTTGGATGAGCACACAGAGTGAATAAAATGTAAAATAAAACCACAGCTGAAAAAAAAGTAACATTTATTCTTCATCATCGACAGTATAAGATAGATTATGAACTCTTTCATAAAGCTTTCCTTCAGTGATCTTTGGATTGTTGCCAGTTAAAGGAAGGTAAACATCAGTGCGTAATCTGTTATAGATAATCGCGTCTGACTTGCGGTTGATAGCAGCGGAAGAGTAGACAATTGCTGTTTTTATCAGTTTAAACACTAATGGAATTTGAGAAGAGAGATATGAATACAAGTGACCCCTATTGATTCGTTTCCCGTTCCCTTCCTAACTTTCCCTCCTTATTACTCTCGCCAAAACATGTTCACTATTCATTTCATTGCATGTTTGTCCATCAAAGTAATGTATTCAATCTTATTTATGTAAATTGGTTTTAAGTATTTTTTTTTCTGATTTAATATATTTCTATCTCCAGAGATGATATTGGACGACAAGAAACTGCTACTGGCATGCATCGGAGGATCAATCGTGTCATACAATGTTAGTTCATAACTGGAAAATGTTCCGTATTCGTGTACTCTAATCATGTTACTCTCAGGCTTTCCGAGTTCTGCAAAGTCTCTATACATCAACCAAAGAAGAATGGATACCGATTGGAACGGTGAAGAGCCTGTGGATCTACCCTATCAAGTCGTGCAAGAGACGAGAGGTTAGTGGGGGCCGTACTACTGTACTCTAATCGTGTTACTACATATTTGGCCTGGAATCGATCATTTTTATAAGTTGAAAAACATCAGGACAGAAATTATTGTGCAGATAGATGATAGTTGTACGCTTTTCCCGATTATTCTATTGAAGAGTCCGTATTCATATATTCTATTTTTTTTTTAATTCTTTCTAGGTATTTTCACTTCACTGTGGTCAACTCGGAGCGTCGTTTGGAGAACTTCGTGATCGTGAATTCCTTGTTGTTGATGGAGAAACGGGAAAGTTTTACACAGCACGTACCGTACCCAAAATGGCTATTGTGGAGGTGAGGACGATGTTTACTAGATGATATATCACGCTATCTGAGAAAATCCACATATGTGTGGTATTGACGAAAAATGAATTTTCCGGTTTTATGTATGATAATTACAGGCTCCATGAGTGAAGTACATTGGTACTTGGAAATATCTTCCAATTGAAAATTCGCATCAGGGGGTGCGTTTGGTGTAGTTTGGCGACTTTTCCTAATAAGTTTATTTCGAATCCAATCGATTCGGGAGTGGGCGTAATCGACTCCTTGGCCAATTCTAAGAAACTATTGCCTAGGAGAGTTTTTCGAGCAAAGGTCAACGAACGTTGGAATTGGAAAAATAATTACATTAAATTAATTCTCACTATTTTCCCATGGCGAACTACAATTTTTTATTTGCTTAATAGCTTCTACATGTCATTACACATCTTCAATTTAAAAAGTATAATTTTTTAAAAATTACAAGTTTATGTACGAATCAATTTTGTTCCTTGTACTAAATTGTGGTGAGGATTGGCGAGGTTTTCTAAAAAGTTTCTTTCTATTCCAATCGATTCGGGAGTAGGCGCATTCGAATCCATGTCTAATTCTAAGAAACTATTGCTAGGGAGAGTTTTTCGATCAAAGGTCAACGAACGCTGATATTGGGAATTTTTGAAAAAAATGTTTACATTAAATTAATTCTCACTATTTTCCATAATTCTCTCTATGTAGAAGCGATTGAGCAAATAAAATTTTTACATTCGCCATGGAAAATAGTGAGAATAAATTTAATGTAAACATTTTTTTCTAAAATTCCCAATATCAGCGTTCGTTGACCTTTGATCGAAAAACTCTCCTTTGCAATAGTTTCTTAGAATTAGACATGGATTCGAATGCGCCTACTCCCGAATCGATTGGTTTCGAAATAAACTTTTTAGGAAACCTCGCCAATCGTCACCACAATTGAATAAAGCGAGCAAAATTGATTCGTTCACAAACTAATTTTTTTTTTTTTTTTTTTTTTTTTTTTTTTTTTAATTATACTTTTTAAATTGAAGATGTGTAATGACATGTAGAAGCTATTAAGCAAATAAAAAATTGTAGTTCGCCATGGGAAAATAGTGAGAATTAATTTAATGTAATTATTTTTCCAATTCCAACGTTCGTTGACCTTTGCTCGAAAAACTCTCCTCGGCAATAGTTTCTTAGAATTGGCCCAGGAGTCGATTACGCCCAGTCCCGAATCGATTGGATTCGAAATAAACTTATTAGGAAAAGTCGCCAAACTACACCAAACGCGCCCCCTGATGCGAATTTTCAATTGGAAGATATTTCCAAGTACCAATGTACTTCACTCATGGAGCCTGTAATTATCATACATAAAACCGGAAAATTCATTTTTCGTCAATACCAAGAAAAAAATCGTTTGTTGAATTCTCTCAGATAGTGTGTTATATAGTGTTGAATAAAAATCTTTATTGGAATCATGTTTATCTGTTATTTTCCTGTATGTCCCTATTGTACTCAACAACAACAAAAGAAATTGTGTGTGATTATTGGAGATGATATTTCATTGTCGTTGCGTAGTATGTAGAGGCGTCTCGTATGCTTAACAATTATTGTGTAATGATCATATTGTAGTCCGACGTATCGGAGGGTATATTCTCCATAACGACTCCCGACGGAAGAAAAGCCAGTGTAGCTCTCGCTGAAGTGATTGCGAAGAAGAAAGTGATTAGAGCGACGTGAGTAGCTTAATATACACTTCATAGAAGTACTGCACATATAGAAAGAGTACGGTATTGCAGTCTAATAATCGATAATTATAGCCTTCACAATCGTCTTCAAGCCGATGGTCTTGATTGTGGTGATGAAATTGCTGAGCTAATTAGCTCCTTCACGGAAACACCAGGTACGGTAGCTTTACATTAGTATACTGTAATCATGGATTAATCAATATCAGGCATGCGTATTGTCTATTACCGTCCTGACCTATTCAACGGACGTCCATGTAAGACCGAGCAAGATTGGTGGAATAATCCCGTGCCGAAAAGAAACGATACGGTAGGTGTATCGATTGATGTATGAGGATGATAATCAATCGATATCAGGTGATGTACGTCGATCTCGCACCGTATATGATCACTACTGAAGGATCCCTGAAGGCATTGAATGAACAGCTTGAGACGCCGGTATTACTATTTATTATTTGATTATTGTTTTCTTTTTAGACTCTCAATAAGACTAATTCCTCAAAACGATTGTTTATTTATCCTTTAAATGCACATTCCGAGCAAATTTGAAACTTTCCTCTCTGGCAATGCTCTCTAGCTTTCTTTGTCTGCGTTGTCATAGAGAGTAAAATTAGCTCGGGTATACCTTTAATTATTTTCGGAACATGTTTGAAAGTGTACCGTAATCTCAGGTGGCTTCGTCTAATTTCCGTGCCAATATCGTGGTAGATCAATGTGTTGCATGGGACGAGGATAAGTGGGCGGAGCTTCGAATCGGAGATGCGCAACTACAGTGCTTCAAACCTTGTACACGGTAAGAAAGTCAGTATTTTAGATAGCCAAGGCAACTCGTTCTAGTTGCGTACTTACTACGGTAGATCCGGAGACTGGTGTGAAGGACCCGAAAATGCAACCGCTTAAGAAACTCAGAGAGTGAGTGATATCGATTAATTTGAAAAGTGCTACCGTAACCTTGTTTTAGATTCCGTCTGGCTCCTGAAGGGAAACTGAGAAGTGCTCATGGTGACTCACCGATATTTGGTGTCAATGCAGGAATGATAAAATCTGGTTATATTCATATCGGACAGACTGTCTATGCTAAGTACAAACCATCAGTATTTTAGAAATATATTGTATTCACAGATATTGATTTATGCTCACTTCTTTCCTTGTACATAATCATTTTCTTTTAAAATATATCTTTTGAATAAAGTTATACATAAATGACGTCAAAGACAACATATATCCAGGTGTTCACGTAAGAACGACCCCTACCTTCGCACACATATTTTGTCGAAAGCGAGATATATTCTTTTTCAGAAGCTATTTAAATTCTGAGTCGATGCTCCGATGGATTTGATCTAGTGATTTTTTCAGTTATCCATTTTGCCAATTCGTTTCGGCGTCAGGATTCTGAAGTCATCGACTGCACAGTAGCATCCACGTTCTTATGAGAACACTCTGATATACACGGAATTGGGTTCTTTTGTCAAAAGCTTTTGATGCTCTTTTGCGCAGAAAACGAGTTTTCAAAAGCAAAAATAATTCTCTATAAAAGAAAAGAAATAATGCTCTATAAAATAACTTTCCTATTATTCTTTTGAGTATCGCACGGGAAAATTCAAATAAAATAATTGGAAAAAAAGCATCTTTTTTAATAAAAAAACTAGTTTGCAATAAGAACCGTTAAATAGAACCGGCGTAGTGTACAGAAAAATAGCGTTTAAATTGGCGCACTCATTTGGTGTTGCGCGGGAATTATATTTCACTGATCTGTTGTTCTACATAACCGTATACGGCGGTCTTTATTTGTTTGTTTGACTTGTTTTTCTTGTTCAATCATACTTTCATTCCCTCAAGCATCCATACCCTTAATTTCCCTTTACCTTTTTTTGTTATTCCCCTTCTTATGCAGCATATTTTCTCTTTATTTATGACCTTTTAACGGCGTCTATACTTGAGCGCGCAATCTTCGGTTATTTCGTGATCATTTATATTTTATTAATTGCAGATTCCATAATGGATACATCATCAGACAGCGCAGACTCTGCTCGTCTGCCTGATGACCCTTATTCATCTCCAGATTCACGTCAATTAGTTGTCGAACCACTCTCGACCAAACGAGAACGGGTATATTTACATTAATATTTAATTTCGTGAAATATATTTTCTCTATATTGTTTCCATATTAACAATATCTTTTCTACGAATATGAATATAATTTGAAGATGGAGGCCCGTTCTCGTTCGAGCGACAAAATCTTCTCAAGAGTAGTCCGATCCGCTCCTGTCGTCCCAAGGATGAAACATCGTGTTGCTCCCTATGCACAACACATTCTATTCAAAACTCCTCCAAATTCGCCATTATCCGTATGTTTACATTCTTATTTTGATCGTATTTCATTCTATTTTCTCTGTATTTCGTCATTTTCACACAATAATGAGCTTAATTTAGCCTTTACCGATAGCAATGGAGAAGAGTGATAATGCGTATTGTACCACGGATCACGAATGTGTATCAGGTACGTCTTTATTCAATTTTTTTTTTTTTTCCAGTTCAATATACAAAAAGATCCTGTGATGACGTCGAAAATGTGTGATGGTATCTCGAATATATTGATTTATTTGTAGTGCCAATCGAGTCACCTTACTACAATCGATCGATCCGATCTACATACTTTGAGCAAGTCTTCGTGATTGAAAAGAAACTAGGAGAAGGCTCATTCGGAGAGGTTTTCCAGGTATAAATTTCTATTTTGGCAATTGCTTAGTTTTATTATTATAATATATAGTATTAATGTTAATTTAATATTATTATTGAATATTTCATTTTTTTGTATTCGCTACATATATTGATCTTCTATGACTTATCGGTCTTTATCTGATCTTACTACATGCATCATTGGCTATTTCTAGGTCAAATGTCGTGAGGACAACAAGTCCTATGCGGTCAAACGTGCAATTGAACCATATCGATCAACGTCTGATCGTGCCCTGAAATTGCGAGAGGTACTGTAGTTGGTTATTGATTGGTTTATACAATATAAATTTTCAGGTTCAAAAGCACGAAGAACTAACGCCGCATCCGAATCTTGTCTTCTTCCACAATGCATGGGAGGAACGAGGACGATTGTACATTCAGGTATAGTATTGTAGCTGTTGACTATCGATTTATTGACGTTGACACTTTATTGATTGATTGAAACGATTCATTGTTCAGACGGAACTGTGCACAACATCATTGGCAGAGTACTGTAAGTATGACGCTCCACCAAAGGATGAGATATGGCTATTCTTCTTCGATATTATTAATGTATGTTCTAATTTGATCTATTTTAAATTACTTATTATAATATAAATTGTATGCGTTTACGAGGAACATTGTGCATAAGATAATAATAGTACGATATATTTTTAAAAGTTGGATAAAACAAGCATAGTTATATTATAGTTTGATTTTCAACTGTGAATGCGTCCTTTGATTAGGCTGCTATGAGCTATTTTCACAAAATCCCGCATTGAACATTTACCTTCACCTTTCTCTTTATTCACAATATCACCCGAATCAACTAATACTATGTTTAGGGCCTTAATATTATTGATTGATTTAATATTGTAGGCCGTAGACTACCTTCATTCTCGTGGTCTCATCCATCTGGACATAAAACCCGAGAATATCTTCCTCACTGCGGATAAGATCTGCAAACTCGGTGATTTTGGCCTTATGTTCGACCTCAAACGCGTAAGTTGTTCAGTGATGGTCCATGCATGTGCTGATATTCGTGAACTTTAATTCTCAACTTCTCGAAAACCGTGGAAAAAATCGGGTTCACTGCGGATACCTAGTTAGTCTCTATATAGTGTAAAACAACTTCATATCGTAAATTGTATTTCATATCAACTATCTATAATTATAAATACTCTGCGACATGATCTCACCGGGTAGATGTGTCCATCTTGATACAACTTTTACTTGCTATAACGATAACGTATTCTTATTAATCTTCCGTTCAGGACCACATGGCTACAGTAGAGGAGGGCGATAGTAAATATCTCGCTCCTGAAGTACTCAACAATCAGCCAACACAAGCTGCTGATATCTTCTCTATTGGGATGAGTATGCTCGAGGTATTGATTGGTTTTGTGATTGGATTAACGATTGATTGTGTTTTTGACATGTGTTCATTTATAGAATTGTTACAGTTGATTACAAATAATCTAACCGTTATTGTCATTTCAGAACATTTTTATACTTTTTTATAGAGTTTTAAAATATTATTATTCTTTCTCGTTTTCTAGGTAGCAACCAATCTTGATCTACCGACGACTGGCGAAAATTGGCACGCACTGAGGAATAGAAAAGTACCACAGAAGTTCCTCATGAGTAAGTATTACCATTCTATGATTTTTCTTTTGGTTCATTTTGATGACATCGCGTACTCTAGACTATTATTATTTAAATATATACTTTCTGGTGTTTCGGCCGTTATATCATTCAACTATCAATTGATAATTTATATGCATGTGTATGCATGTATATTGAAGTAAAGATTCAATTAAATAAATAAATATATAATTGTTTCAGTGCTCGATCCAGATCTTCGTGATCTAATCCTCCTCATGATCGATCCCATTCCGGGAGCTCGTCCCACTGCACGACAGATCATCAATGATCCTGTTGTCTATTGGCCCTTCACAAGGAGAACAAAGTGCTCGGAAATGCACCAGGCGGTTTGTCGTTTCACTGTGTGATTATGGGGATGTTGAAGTTGCAGTGGGAGATGCTCGTTTTCTGTCAAGTGATATTCCAATATTTGATGAAAGACTTGAAAAACTTTCGCAGACGACGAAAGTGAGAGAGTGTGGCTAGAGCGGAGAGTATTTTGAAAGTTTCAAACTCAAACAATCATGTTGTCGATTAGCCCCGCATCAGATGGTTTGTCGTTCCACATTATGATTATTATATCCTGATGTCGATTGAAAGTTGATTCGTCGCAACCTGTCGTTGGGCTATCTAATTAATAGCAATTTTGATAATTATATTCTTGCGTGAGATGTTTTGTTTCTTCAATTGTTTTTGACACGTGCTCTTGGAACCTATCCACCGAGTCCCAGGTGGTTTGTAGCAGGCTGTTCGGAAAAAATATTTTCGGAAAATCGACAATTTCCGAAAATATTTTCGGAAAATATTTTCTTAAAAGTTGTTATTGTTCTGCAAATACTAAAAGCGATATTTGCAACAAGTTTATTTTGAAAATCAAAATATAAAAATATAACAGCATCGTTGGTGAACTATTGAGTTCGTATTCTCTGTAATAGGGGAGAAAGAAAAAAAAGAATTTTGTCATACCATTAGGTCAAAGGTTGCGAATCTAGTTAGGAAGGAGTTGCCAATTATCAGGATTGATGGTAATTTCGAGTACAGTATACTTTGGTCAGCATACATATGAAAAATCGAAATGAGAAAAAGAATTTAGTACTGATTTTTGTTTTTTAATGTATATTTACATGAGAAAAATATTTTATTCAATGTATTAGTCACAAGAAATTTTCCGAAAAAGGTCGGAAAATCGGATAAACGGAAATCCCAGCCCTGGTTTGTAGTTTCACTTTGTGCTTATAGAATGTTGAGATTGTTTGGGGTTGGTGATACTGGCTCGGCTATTTCTGTAACAGAAACCATAACGCATTTTGCAGCTATACCTTCTGGTAACACGGGGTTTCAGTGAAATAAAGAGAGAGAGCGGCTTGAGTGGGGAGTATGTGGTAATAGTGCATGGAGATGCAGCGGGCGGTTTGTCGTTTCATGCGATGCTTATGAGAATGATGTGATATATAGTATATAGCAATTACTGTGTTCTTATAAATTGCCTCTTGAAGTTTACTTTGAACAAACTATAAGCGAAACTTGTGTTACACTGAATGCATTTTGCCAAATGTTCTTTTACTTTTAGTTTACTTAATGTTTACTTCAAGTGATTGACTCATTTCATGTTTTGAAAACCAAAAATCACCGCACTCGTTTGTACAAAGTCTTTTTTGTGAAATTAAGTAAAGTGGTGTTCAAAATTTACGAAAAGAAAATGGCGAGAGGGTATGCAAAATGAGGAGTGTTTTCCCTGGTTTTCTTTTCTTTCCTCACCTTTTGACCATATCGTCTATTCAGATGTCACAATACACTCATCATCTGTCATTCCTCTCACGATGGGCATCTCGTCTATGGTCCCTCATGACTGCTCCTGTACGTGTTATGGGAGAGATGATTGAGAATGTCGTAGCAAGGAGATACACTGCGAGGAAGAACCATCATGGAACGACGGCTATCGGGGTATGTTTTCTGAAACTAGGAATGCCACTGTAGTTCTACTAGAGGTTGAAGGGATATATTTGGTGTGTGGCGGGGAATCAACAAGTTGTTCGGATATGATTTGTAGTTTGGTAGAATAGAGTTGCAATATAATATAATTCTTACATTAGCCATATCAATTTTTTTTTTAAATTCTAAATCTTTTACATATTTCTTTGTAATCTAGCAGTGTTAGTCGGTTATTTAAATTATTGATTGGTGATATTCTGTTCTATTTCAGACATGCACTCCCGATATGAAGCATCATCGTGTGGGCGGCTATGGTATGGTTTCATCGGATGCCCATCGACCCCATATTGATTATGATTCTTCATTCTCCGATGAGGGTACGGTACTTGATATTTATTGATTAGTTTATATGAAAAAATGAATTGATACTTCGCATTTTAATTTGTGCGCTGAAACTAGGTGATTTGGGGTATCAAGCTCTCTATCTATTTATGGGTGTATTGATAAATTGCGCTATGCATCTGGGTTGCCTACATAACAATAATCGTATCTAGCTTTCCAATTGTTCTATTGATCTTTGATTAACTAATCAATAATCTCTTCATCTATTCAGAAGACACTCGGTTCCGTTCCATGCCTGGTCGTAGTCTAATGAAGGAGTTCTATTCACTGGAGAGACCTCCGGCTCTCGTTCCCTCCTTGTCTCCATTCAGAGAATATGATGAATGTCGTGAGAGATTGGAGGCTGAGAGGAAATTCAGAGATGAAGAGGAGACCGAGAGGCGTATTGAGGAGGATAATCAGAGGAGATTTGAAATGTACTGTACTTTCCAACTTTGATTTATGACAACTAATCGTTGATTTATTGATTTTATGTTTGTTTCAGTTCTCACTCGCCTAGTGCATTCGTCTACAGAGATGGAGTATCGTCGGCTCCGATGGGTGGAGCGATGGTGAGTATTGATTTATTGATTGATTAGTACCGTATGATTACAGCGTCGTCTTCCTCCAATGGCTGTTAATGCTCGTACTGTCGGAATCACTGCGAGACCAGTCAACAGACTCGTTCTCGATTCTGATTCCGATGATGGAAAGATCAAGATTAGTGACCCCAAAACACCTTTGAGGTAAGAGATTCATATGATTGATCTTTGATCTTTCGCGCACATATTGATATTTGATCGTTACTAAGCATACCAGTTGATCTTTGATCTGTTGTGGCCATACTGGTTGAACTTTGATCTTTCATCCATCTGTTTGATCTTTGATCTCATTTCAGTTGCTCCACACGTTCTCGTTCTCATCGTCGTTCAGCCTTCCGTAAACAACATGATCATCTACCATCAAGACGTGCACCCAAATTGGACTTCTCCATTCTGGATCATAATGAGGTTTGTTCTGTGTATCTCTAATTGTGGGTCGAATAACACGCAAGGCATTCCAAATTTTACTGTTCAATATGTTTCATGTGTAAAATGTATGCTATGTAAACTTATCTCTAAAGAGTTTTGTAATTTTCTTTATCCTTGTTTGTTTATCTATCAATATTGCTGTATTGATATAACACTTATTAATTATATTATTATTATACATTGCGCATATTATTCATTAATATTGATTGATTTATTTCATTTTTCCATTCCAGGATCGTGCTGATGACGAAGAATCCGATTTCCTCCATCCTTTCGGTTCTGCCTCTAAGCCAGTCATGGCTGCCGGTGATGGTTAATCGATTTATCGATCGATTTAGTGCTCTTATCTGCCGTATGCCTATTCTTGCTGATAGTTTACTCACTTGTGTACATCATATCTCTTGCTAGCTAGTTACCGTATTCGCTCGTTCACTTTTTATCGATTGATTCATCTCCTCTCGGAGCCTTATTCTTTTTTTAGTCCATTTCGCAAAAATCAATACTGGTTGATCTCTTGATTATTGTTTACTTTCTTCCGTATCCAACTCGTTTTCCCCCTTCGCTGTGAGACCCATCACTTAGTTGCCGTAATCAACCTAGTTTTCCCGTATTTCGCTTTTAAATTGTACATTTACTCTTCTTCTGCACCCATTTCAGCACCATTTGATGTATGTAAATTCACAAAACAATTCACCCAATCAATAGTCGTCATTCTTTAGTGCACCATATGAGTGCGCTTGCGATAGAATCGACTAAGTGCCGGCACAGTCAAAAAATCAAAATTTGGGTATCGGGGTTCTCGAGGGTGCTAATGACGATGGACATGTTCATTTTGCACCTAGAGCCACCGTTGAGGCCAGACGACGTCGCGTTGAAATCTCGTTTTTCTACTTGAAAAGTCGTTTCTCTTCACCCGATGGTGCTAAAATTACAAAACTATGCCCCAAGGTGCAGAATTTCATGGCGATCACGCCTGTCCAATTCATTTTTTACCAAAAATTTTTATAATTTTCATAAGTGGAATTTCTCTCAACGGCAAAAGTGTGTAATGCAACCTACACAGATCGGACCGGACTGGCTTCAGTATCACATGGAAAAATTTTCAGCCAATTTGTGCCCGCGACTTTCGAGAAAATCAACTTTCAGTGTAGGCATTTTGCAGTTGAAATGGAGGCAAGAGGCGAGAGAGTGTGGTGGTGTGAGAGAGCAAAGGAGGTAGAGGAGGAGACACCCCCTTCCTTTCTATGCGGCTCGCCTCACCTGCCTCTCTGCTCTCTCACACCACCACACTCTCTTGCCTCCATTTTAACTGCAAAATGACTACACTGAAAGTTGATTTTCTCGAAAGTCGCGGGCACAAATTGGCTGAAATTTTTTCCATGTGATACTGAAGCCAGTCCGGTCCGATCTGTGTAGGTTGCATTACACACTTTTGCCGTTGAGAGAAATTCCACTTATGAAAATTATGAAAATTTTTGGTAAAAAAATGAATTGGACAGGCGTGATCGCCATGAAATTCTGCACCTTGGGGCATAGTTTTGTAATTTTAGCACCATCGGGTGAAGAGAAACGACTTTTCAAGTAGAAAAACGAGATTTCAACGCGACGTCGTCTGGCCTCAACGGTGGCTCTAGGTGCAAAATGAACATGTCCATCGTCATCAGCACCCTCGAGAACCCCGATACCCAAATTTTGATTTTTTTACTGTGCCGGACCCCCACTGGATATGGTCGATTCTTTCGCAAGCGCACTCATATAGATCAATATTCAATAGCTACAGTATTTATTTTTTTGAATATCATTTTTATTTGTTTTTTTTTCTTCTTCCTTACATCGGTTTAGTGACACACGTCATTTTAAACTACATGTTTACTCACTACAGTATCATATCATAGTCTTTTTTCTTTCTTTCATCCCATTTATGTGCAAAATAAACATCTAAACTACAACAACTCGATGATCTACCCTCGACCCCTCCCGACATACCCATATCTCGCCTTACCGTAACCGCACCTTTATACTGTATACCGTATCCGTGCCCCTACCCCCCCGTAGACATAATGTTCCATGTAAATGCCCTTCTCTAATCTATACAGTAACACCTTATGACGGTATTGATTACTGTACCCTGATACTACCGTACCACTCTCCTAGTGTGTACCTTGCGAGTCGTCTTAGCTCTGTGTTTCTTCGTTGGCTTGTGCAAGTTGGAGGATTTTTCGTTGTGATTGCATCCTGAATTATCGATTGATAGTTATCGATTGACCTTTGATCGTCTTTCTTACTCCATAATCTACTGGCTAAGATACTTTGTTGTAATCATTTTTCGTGGTAAGATTGATAAACATATGATTAGTTGACTATTGATTGACTGAATGTTCATATTGATCGATAATTTGGTTAAGTTCCACCTTTAGTGACTATATCGTCATGCGTTTGCCATTATGTATTATTATATTGGTTGTTTACTGTATTATTTCGTTCCCTTTGTCCCATAATTACAGTGTGCATCATACAGTATATAGCATTGACAATCGGGCGTAAGTGGAAATGATGATGATCTGGGGAGTTCTTAGAGTGGTTGACAGTATTGTATAGTTGTATAATTGATGGGAAGGGAGCGATAGATAGAGTGAGAGTGAAACGTCAAAGTGGCAGGTGTGCGACTGTGAGGAAAGGTGTGGCGGTTTGTGGTTTATGGTGGGGGGAGGGATTACGGTAGACGATGTTTCCCACGGATTGTTCTCTAGAATGTGGATTAGGTTGGGGTAGGGATTACCATATATGGTCCCTCTCCATTCTCTCTCTCTCTCTCTCTCTCTCTCTCTCTCTCTCTCTCTCTCTCTCCCTCTATAAGGAAGGACAGTGAGTAATGTCCTCTATCTATCTCTTACTCAATCCAGATTTATTGTCTGTTCATCTATCTCTTCTATTCTCTATTCTATTCAATTCATTATTGACAACAATGAAATCGTTGATACCTTAATATAACTGATCTTTAGTTTGATATTGTTAATAATGTGTGGTTTACGTATTGTATTCTTTATCATATAAAATTATTTATAAATTCATCTTATTCCTCCATTCTCTATAACTATATTGGAAAAGGTTTCTGACTTGTATTCCATATTACATATCATTGCCCTTTCTTCTATAGACTCCATCTATATGATTCACTGGAGAGGCGATGGAATGAGCCTCAAGGCGTCCCAATCTCTCCCTCTATCATCACAGCTATCATGCTTATCAATGTATCATCTTTGTCTCTCCCTCTCCCTCTTCCTCTCCTTCCCTCTCCCTCTCCTTTTCTCCCTCTCCTTCAATCTCTCCCTCTCCATATTTGTGAATGGATAGTGGAATGAGTCAGTGGTCTGTATCCTCTCCATTCTATGGTTGTATCTATTGATAGTCAGTCACATTGTACACTTGTGAAGGACTATAGACGAAGGAATTTAACACCTCCTTTTTGATATGTGATAAAGGGAGTAGAAGATAGGAAGATGTAGCATCTTAAATGGCTGCCTGTGAGCATTGTTGGCTATTACAATTGTAGTCAATGCTCAGTGTTTAGAGAGTCATGTCATGGTGTGACTACGCAAAAGCGAGAGACTGCAGACGGCCATGGTGTACCGTATCGTTTTTTTTGGCATTTTGCCAAATTTTCAGTCCCTGAGTTGGAGAAAGTCACTGTGGAAAGCATGATAAATAGGTTACTCATTATCAGCTGTGGTCCAATTTATTCTTTCATAAATCCCATGTATCTTGAACAAGCATTAATATGTTGCTTTCCGCGTTAATTTGTAATTTACTGGATTTATGATAATGGATCAACCTCTCGCTTTCGTGTTTCTAAAAGTGGATGTAGCAAAGTTTTATCAAGGACGTTTGCTAACACTGATTTGCAGGTATGTGGTGAACAATTATTGAATTATTCTTTTTTTTTTCTAAAGATGATGTATTGTTTGTATATCTGTGTTCTAGTTATCCTTCTATCTTTACTCACAATCCACACGAAGTATTTTTGTGCTATCTATCTTCCCTCCCTCTCCTTTTTTCTCTCTCCCTCTCCTTCTCTCGCCCCTTTCCTCTACCCCTCCCTCTCGATCATTCCATGAAGTATGAGGACTGGAGAGTGATTCATGGCGTGCGAATGAATGAGTAATTCATTTATCACTAATCAATGAATGATTATTCGTTGTTTATTAGTAATGAATCTTTATCTCTGTTCATAGTTCAAGCGGAAAGAAAAGAAAAAATGAGAGAAAGACCTCCTCATTTTACATGCTCTCTCGCCACCTTTTCTTTTCTTTTCGTGATGTTGAACACAGTATAAGCATAACATTTCTCAGTAATGTTGTCGTGTTATCAGGATTCATGGTTTATCTATCATTTAACATCATGATATCTCTCTCTCTAACTGTTCCTCTTGATTCATATCCATCTTTGTGTTCAATGGTAAAGAATGAATGATCCTTTGATTTATTCATTCCATGAATAATACATTGAATGGAGTCTAATCCTTGGACTTTTCATATCATACATACATTATTCCATTGATTTCTATCCACGATATATCAGATGTCAAGGACTTCCTAAAAGCTTGTAATGTGTATCTTTCGTTTGTACAGACAGTGTGATGAATAGTAGTGTCATTGTATTTGATATATAGTTAACTTAGTTCTTCTTCTGTATTCCTTCATGTCTGGTCAACTACAATCTTGCCATTGAAAGTTAAGCTTAAGTCTTCCGTCGGACGTTCCATCCTCGCTTTTCTTCGTATTTCGCTCGTCGGCTAATCCGAGAGCGTGAAGGGATGTTTTCTTTATTCCCTGTACTTGATCTCACCCACTCCCACTGTCCTTTCCATCGTCTGTAACTTGACTGACCTTGGCATATGGAAGAGTCTCGAGGAGTGGCTTTTTTTGCCTAGCCATTGTATCTATCATGGTTTTCTCCTATATTTCTTGGATCGATGCCGGGAAATCAAGCTGTGGCTGTGGCTACAGTATCGTATTCTTTCTGTCCCCTAATCTTTCTAATGTAAAGAGATCGCAAGCTCACTCTGTTTCTTTCCGTGTTGTGATCATTGAATATGAGACAAAGAGAGACATGCGATACATGATGAGATTATGATGGGAGAGGGGATGAATAGATAGATTGAGGGGTTGTGGACATACTTGGGGGGCGGGGTACAGGGAGCTAGATTCCACAGTGGAGGGCACATCCAATGTCGTCGTCCGTGTATGTTTGTGGATCCAAATTGTGGATACGAGTATAAATTGGTCGGCTTGTAAAAAAAACGGGCCACCATCACATATTTTGCTAACATTTACGGGTCAGCTTAACGTTCTGAAAACGTGAGTTGAACAAAAATGTATGGAGGAGACAGCGTCAACAACGAAGACTACACACACACACACTTGAAAACTCTTCCTCTTTAGCTTTTTTGTATCCTTTTCTTATTCTATTCATTGGTAACTTTTGCCCCATCCCCTCTTCATCTTGAATATCGTTCCTCGAGTTCATTCTGCCACACACATCTGGTGATTTCGTGTTTCGCGTACGTTTGAAACAGCAATGGTGATTAGATTTTCTGATAACTGACCTTTAGATATTGGACAGGAAATATGAATTGAAGTCGAACGTTGAAAGTTCGAAGAATAGGAGGTAGGGTAGAACCTTTCCATTTTCGTCTCTTACCCTCATTTGCCTCCCTAACTCGCTCATTCTTGCGCAGATAGAATAAGGAGAGGTAGGGATTATCTCTCTGTCTCTCTCTCTCCCTCTCTCTCTCCCCTCTCCCTCTACCTCTCCTTCTCCCTCTACCTCTCCCTGTCTCCCGTTCGAACACTTCATTGTGCGCAACCACAATTCCCCTCATTGTGAACTTTTTTCGTCGCACTCCCCTCCCCACTCACTCTTTCAAGATTGATTTATTGATCTTACTACAGTGTTATTTTACTATCATACGATGGTGATTACGGTAGTGACTGATTATCGATTAATCTGATAAGTATTGATTGTTACCGTAATTGTCTATCTACATTGTTCGTTAACTTCTTCTCATCTTGTCTATTGAACTTTCGTGTGTGGCTTATCCAATTGTGTGAAAGAATCAGAAGAGAAGACTAGTTAGTTGATCATTACGATGGACACAATACTGTAGCTTCTTCGTCCTCTTCCTCTACCTCTCGCTCTAGCTCTACTTCTCCCTCTCCATTCATTAGTTGTTTCCTGTCCATCGCTTAAGATGTTTGAGCTGATAGTTGAACGATAGTTCTTCCATTGTTTCTCCCATGTGAGATTCGTGTTTCATACCATTTACAAGTTCGTAGATTTTGTGTGAAGAAACTGTTATAAGTCTAATTACCCTCATTGCTAATTAATATTGACTTACAATTGGTAGTGAAATACTTATTCTTCCATAACTTTCTCCATTCATATTTTCTCATCTATTATTATTAGTATTGTTATTATTATTATTATTATTATTATTATTATTATTATTATTATTATTATTATTATTATTATTATTTTATATTCATAGACCTCCATGGAAGTACATTATTATGATCTTATTGGGATGATGATAGATGATTACTAGAAGGGATCTAATTTAAGGAGAAAGAAGAGCTGACTACTTGGTGAGAGTGATCATTCGCCCCCTATCGATTGTGGAGTAATGTCCTTATTTCACCCAATTGCTGTACTCGCTATGAGATAAAGGTGATGGTGATGGTGATGGGGGATAAGAAGGAGTAGATGAAATGAGAATGGAGAAGGAGAAAGAGTTAATTGTACGATAGTTATGTATACCTGATAAGGGAAGGGTACTTGGTCGTGTGCGTGAAAATCTAACAAATTGTATATGGTTGGAAAGAGGACAAAATTCTAAGACTTTTTGGTCTTTTCGTTTTGCCGCCTCGGCCTTCCTAAGGACCGAAAATCGATGTAGAAAAAGAGCAATTCCATTGGTGAAATTCCATGGGTCCAATGGCAGAGATATCTATTAGATACCTCATCTCGCCCTTGCACTCCCTTACTAAGCAACGCATGGCGCAGTGGGTAAGAGGCCCGTCTATAAATTTTTCGTTTGTTCGGGTTCAATGGTTCGATTTCGTTGACTGCAACTATTTTTTGCTTATTTTATTTTTGATCAAACTATGTTTATATGATCTTTATTGACAATTTAACAACAAATGTACCAGTCAATACTTAACAACGGTGCATATTTGGCCAGAAACATGAAAAGCAGAAGCTGACTCTGCAGCGTGGACAGATGGTGCAGCCTAGAGATTCCTTGACCGAACATCATGCTCATCGGTGAATCCCAGGGAGGGTGGGGGCGGAGTGTGAATCAAGCCTCCCTTGAAGAAACCGTGAAACCGTAAGCGATGTACGGCTAAACGACGTCGCTGCCAAGGCACCAATGCATTTGAAGCGCAAACTTGAGCAGGTTGTCACGCGCGGAGATACGGTAGTCGATTGTCGGAAGAGTATCATGGAGTTCAACCGCTTCTATACAGCCTTGATTTGGTGATAGTACGATTGTATGCCGGGTTCACCACATCCGATGGGAAGCGGTTGTAGATGCATAGTGGTCCACACAAACGATCGATAAAACCAGAAACATAGTTTGATCAAAAATAAAATATGGACAGCCAGGCTGCACCATCTGTCCACGCTGCAGAGTCATCTTCTGCTTTTCATGTTTCTGGCCCAATATGCACCGATGTTAAGTATTGACTGGTACATTTGTTGTTAAATTGTTAATAAAGATCATATAAACACAGTTTGATCAAAAATAAAATAAGCAAAAAATAGTTGCAGTCAAAGGAATCGAACCATTGAACCCGAACAAACGAAAAATTTATTGACGGGCCTCTTACCCACTGCGCCATGCGTTGCTTGGTAAGGCAGTGCAAGGGCGAGATGAGGTATCTAATAGATATCTCTGCCATTGGACCCATGGAATTTCACCAATGGAATTGCTCTTTTTCAACATCGATTTTCGGTAATTGGGAAGGCCGAGGCGGCAAAACGAAAAGACCAAAAAGTCTTAGAATTTTGTCCTCTTTCCAACCATATACATTTTGTTAGATTTTCACGCACACGACCAAGTACCCTTCCCTTATGATGGCCTTTTATACGGATATTGTACATTCATGAGAACCGAAAAAAGGCGAGAAACAACTGTCTGTCTGTCTGTGGCGAATGTCTGAGGAAATAGTTCTTATACGACCTATGCAGTATCGTATTGTATTTTAGATGATGCATGCGTCTGTTGGTACATACATGTATGGTCGTATGTATTTCGATCTTATAATGTCAAGAAACGAAATGAGTGAATAAGAAAACGCTACGTCTTTTGCCCTTTTCGCTTTTCACCAGTTTTGGAAACCATATACCAAAATTCGGTTTGGTTGTTTCTTTCGTTGAAAGAACATTCTAATTTTTATTGTATCTACTCTGGTATTTCAAAACTTAAAGCCTACTTAAAAACTTTGCTGACTTGAAGTAGATTTATAAGTCTATTTCAAGTGAAAATGATAAGTACACTTTAAGTTTTGGAATAGCAGAGTATGAAGACTGTGTGCGGTTGTTCATTCATTCACTCATCATCTCCTCTTCTCCTTTTTTCTCTTCCTATTCTTCTCATCATTCTTTACGTAATGTGTTCCTATTCACCACTAGGCCATTATTCCTATTCTAATCGAGCCGTGCTGTATGTATGATAGGTGTTGTGTTGTGTCCCATCTCCTGCTCCGCTCCCCTCACCTACTCCCTTGCCCCGGTGTCCCCTACTCGCTCCGCTCCCCCTCCTCCCTCTATTGTATCGTCCTCTCCAACCGGTAACAGTTTTGTGTTTGTGTGTGCCTGTGAGTGTTTGTATTAGCACATGCTTTTGTTCGCGATATGTATTAGTTCGGGTGGATTACAGTAGGACCATAATGGTTACGGTAGAAGCTGATCATTACGGTAACTACACCAAAAAGAATTGAGATTGAGTGAAGCGTAAGCCTCCCATCTCTCGAGGTTCAGTGCCTGTCTCTGTACTCTCTCCGATTTCCATACTCTCTCGCATTCCCCCTAATTCATCCCCTTTCTCTGTCTCCATCTATAATCAGAATGGAATATAATGCGAGAGTCAAATAATGTTGGAGATGATCAAGAGATGTAGAGGGAGAGGGAGAGGGAGAGAGAGAAGGAGAGAGAGATTGAGAGAGAGAAGGAGAGAGAGAGGGAGAGAGAGAAGGAGAGGGAGAGGGAGAGAGAGAAGCAAAGATAGAGGGAGAGAGAGAAGGAGAGGGAGAGGGAGAGAGAGAAGCAAAGAGAGAGGGAGAGAGAGAAGGAGAGGGAGAGGGAGAGAGAGAAGGAGAGGGAGAAGGAGAGACCCTAGAAGGGTAGATGGTCTGTCACTAAGTAGTGTATCTACCTCTTGTCTTGAATATCTGTTTTGAAGTAGGAGATGGGTAGATGCATATAGGGTTACCCTACCATCCCTCAGGTTAAATCCACTTTGTGCCACTAACCACCCACAAGATATAGTGGTGTTGTCAGTGTCCATGTGTGGGCAGTCTTGAATTGGTTAATTTACATGGGGTGTTCTAAATCAATTTCAGCCGATGCAACCTGCGACTTTTACAAAATCTGTATAATCGACTACGGAAATCGGAAAATTCCCTGGACAGTGTTTCTCCGGCACTTCTTCGGTTTCTGGCCATCCCTCCCCTCAGACCCCAATAACCCCCTCCTCTCTCCTATCGCAATCATTTCACGTAGTATCCGACCCTCTTCTCGGTTGTGGTAAAACCAACCGCATCATGACTGATGGCCAGAAACCGAAGAAGTTCCGTGTCTCCCTTACTGTGCCTTAGGGAAAGATTGCCCGAGATTTGATCAGTGGCCAATACAGGGGGGGGGTGATTGGAAAGTGGCGCCAGAGTGGCCGTAACCTGTCTGAGTGGCCCTCCAATGGCCTGTGGTCATTGAACTCATTTCAACTCTCGTCTGTAGTATTCTCTCACAATACTCGTGACCTTGAATCTATCATCGCTTGTATACTGACTACGATGGTTGGCCAATGGAGAATAGTCTGGAGTGTGGCTGTCGATGGATACTGGCACATGCATCTTGTCGGAAGGGAATGTCCATGGCTACTTTGAGAACCTGGTGATTCGATGTCGCGATATTGTCTTATGGATGTTGGGTGAGAAGAGATGATCGTTGTATATCCTATTTTTTTAGATCTAATAATAAGGATAACAAGAATTTATACAGTCCTGCCCATTCGCTTTCAATAAACGAGTAGATGATATTTATGGATGGAATGAGATAGATTGTGGATCAGAGATCCAATTCCATTGGAGTATGAATCCAAGTATAATCTAATCCAAGTCTGTGTGTTTTTCTATTCCCATAGATGATTCCTTGTGCCAATTACAACTTCTTTGCCCTCTCTCTTCCTCTTCCCCTTCAATCCCATCTTACCCTCTCCCTCTCCCTCTCCCTCTCCCTCTCCCTCTCCCTCTCCCTCTCCCTCTCCCTCTCCCTCTCCCTCTCCCTCTCCCTCTCCCTCTCAATCTCCTTATCCATTCTCCCCTCGAAGGTTTTGTGAGTGAGTGAGTGTGGGAAACCTTGGTGATGAGTGACCATTCAATCTTCGTTCACCTTCTGCCTCTAGGGGGACCTCTTAGAGGTCTCCCTCTCTCCCTCTCCCTCTAGGATCTTTCCCTCTCCCTCTATGATCTCTCCCTCTTCATCGTGGAAGTATTCCTCCTCTCTACCTCTTTGGAGGTGTCTCTCTGTCTGTCCCATCTCCCCTCTATCCCTGGACCAACCATTCTGTTATGTGCTCATACACTCACAAATATGGTTACTCATGCGTAGAAATGGTATCCTCATCCTTTCTCTCTTTCTCTGCACTCTCTTATCCCCATTGTCTCTCGTGGCTCTCTAACTCTGTGTACTCTCTCACTTTTACACACTCTCTCGCCCTCTTTTACTCTCTACTCACTCATATCTCTATGCTCTCTCATCTATCCAACAGTCTGCGCTCTCTTATTGTTCCATTGTCTCTCTCTAAATAGTTATGGTCATCATAATCTGTGTGTGTACAGTCTCACTCTCACTCCATTGAGGTTGCTCATCATTCATATTTGGTCTTTGATCTTTGAACTCTGTTCTCTGATCTTTATGGCTGTTTTGTCGAGTAACAGGACGTTGTGCACGTATTGAGTACGTACTCACACAGAAAATTCTCTTAAATATAAGAAATTGAAATAAGAAATGTATTTCTTACAATACGTTCTCCGAAATTGAATTTCTTACTTTTTATAAGAGATTTAATTTCTTATTGCCGTAAGAAAATGATTTCTTATAATATATAAGAAATCTATTTCTTATTCCGCGCTACGATATTTTTAAGAATTCAATTTCTTATATTTTTTCCCTGGCCACTACAGAATATATTATTGATTGATTAATACTGATACTTCTGCTACTTTGTATATACTTATTCCAATTCTAGAAATGAAAACACTTTATGTGAACAGGGCATATCAAGATAAAAGGAACTACGACATCACATGGAATACAAAAACGTAATTGATTTGGGTGAACGAAGACAAATGAAATGAGAAAGCAAATAATATGAGATTATACTTTAACCATGTTAACTATCTTCGTCATCAATATCTTCGTGTAAGACAGAATCGACGTCCATTATCTTCCATATCATATTCAACAATAACAGGAACTTCATTACATATAGAAAGGATTACTGATTCACATGTTTAATTGGACGGCTCCTTTACTATTATCGAAATACCTCCCTGAAACGATGGTATTATCGATTTATGAACTAATCTAGGTTGCAAACCTTCTCATCATGAGCATTGTTAGTGCTAGAATAAGTGACAACTAAAACAGTATCTCCATTTCCAGTAAAATTCACTCCAGTCTACAATGTACATATAAATATTAAGCTTTCATTTGAAATAAAAAAAGGCAACTTACTTAGCAGCAGTAATATTAAGAGAGTTAGATAACATTGACAGATCCTTCCAACTCGTTTTGGAATTCCGCTGAAGGCTTCGAGATTACTTCAGAGTGATACTGATCAGGGACGCCAAGATGTTCCATATCAATATCAATCATTTTAACAGTAACGTCCTATAAAGTCATTTTGTTCTAATATAAACTTAAATATTAACAGACATTAAATTACCTGAGTCTTGTCCCTCTTACTGTCACAGAATGAAAAAATAGCACTCCTCCATTATCATCATGCTAGATCATGCATTTATCGTCGTTAGCGCACTTGAGGGCTTTACTCATGATGATCATGCTCATTACAAGGTTGAAACTACGATCATGTCGATAAGTATCGAATAGATCTACCTACAAAAGACCCCATTATGCGAACAATGAGAAACTGTTATACCTGGAGAGCGACGTGGGATGAGTCCTTGAAGACACATGGCCGATTACGAGCAACCAAGGTGCATCAGATACTAGTTTCTTGATAGCTTCAACAGTCTTCTTGCTTGAGGGCTTGTGAAGTGCAGCACGGCGGCTCAATGATAGTAACTAAGAAGCTCTTGCCTGAGAAAGAAAGTATCGCAAACTGAGTGATGATGAGCAGCGCGAAAGTTGATTACGGTATATCTGGGCGCTCGCTTCTGACTAGACCTATCATCGAGTTTTACGATTCGCGAGACATGCCGAGATGGCTTAGTGGATAGAGCTTTTGTTTAGAGATCCGAACCTCGTAGGTTCGAATCCCGCCCAGTGCAAATCAACTTTGCCGATTTTTCGTAATGCAAGAGCATTCAAGCCAAAGTTAAATGTAGGGATTTCTCTTCATTGAACCGCCGTGTGCAGCACTAGCGAGCTTGGCTTCAAATATTGCGTAACTGTTCTGCAACAGATCGATGTTATTCAACTAAATACGTAGTGAAAACGGAGTAGCTGCATGCTGTAACATGGAAGAGTAACGAGTATAACGAACAAGAAAACGATGTAGCAACCGCAAGAAAATAGATCTGTTTGAAGGCCAAATTTTCCCGCACTGATTACGGTATACATACATTGTGGCGCACACCAAATTTAGTACACAACATTTGGATCATTAACTAACGTTATTTTAATTTAATCAATGAAGTTAATTCATAAAAACAAAATAAAAACGCAAATAAATTAAATATAAGAAATTGAAAATTAAGAAAATTATGAATTTCTCTTAAAAAATAAGAAATTCAAAGGCAATTTTCTTAAATATAAGAAATATGTAGAATAAGAAATGAATTTCTGACATTCAAATCATCATGCATTTCTTATTTCTAAGAAATTCGAAGATAAGAAATTGATTTCTTAATGCAAACTCCGCCCCTTTCTTGTATAATTTCTTAAAAATAAGAAATATAAGGAATAAGAAATTGAAAAATAAGAGAATTTTCTGTGTGAGTAGATAGTGATATGTTTCTTGCTTCTGTCCATTTGTTTACGATAAGAAGCCTTTTCTCATCGTTGTTGATACTTTTTTGCTCCGATGAAATATCGATCCATAAACGATCTGTAAACTAGATGTTGATATTGCCCCCTTTTGGTATAGTGTAACCAAAGTTGTTGTAAGGATCGTTCGTTTTCCATTCATAGAGCCATAGATGTTAGATAAGATGTTACTACAAGTATATGTTCACTACCAAAAAGTTTGCTTCCAC